>JAGSMR010000041.1:2265000-2640000 GCA_029286605.1 Sericinus montela | reverse complement strand
AATAATTGTAAGGTCGTTCTTTTTTATTTGTATATAATTATTTAGGTCTTCGATGTCACAGTTAACTGATCTGGCTATTTCGGTATCGTCTATTTCATTTATGGTTAATAAAGAACTATTCATTGCAGATCCTCAAAAACGAAGTTGTAGGTGATTGACTAGAAATGACGCTGTTTAGATATGAAATCTGTATACTGCTAGTATGTAAAAACTGTGAATATAACTTAACAATTGAAAAAAACAAGAATAAGTATTATTGAGTGATGCAGAGAATACTATATTGAATGTTGAGTTTAAATGTGTGTAAGTTACTAATAATATAGAGGATAGTTGTTTGGATGAGTTACGTTTGCGCTTATGGTTAAGGTATGATAACGTCTTTACGGGTTTTGTAGGTGTGAATGAGTGAAGGTGTGTGTATGTGTTATATATAAGATTAATTTTAATAATTATGGTGCGGTACAAAACAAAATTATTTAGATATCTAAGTAACAAAAATATTTTTAGATTATCCAAAACTAGTCAATCACTCTGAAGCAATTTTTGGATTTGTAGCTCATGCTTTATCTGTATTATAGGAGAATTTTCGTATTTTCTAATATATACTTTACCGTAAGAGGTCCAGCAAAACTTATATGATTTTGACTTGACTAGGTCTCTCCCAAGAAAATGAAGTCGAGATGACTTGGCAGTTAGGTTCTCAGATAAGAATACTGGTGTGTCTTCAGCTATTCGAAGTCCTAGATGTTTTGCACATATTTTTGACTTGTGTTTTATGTTAAATGCTTTGCTCATTTTAAGAAAGTCATTTTTAAGCAAAGTGGAATTAGTTTCAACTATAATAGGTGTATTTCGTACTCCCTCTTTTTTTAGTCGTATTCTATATATATCTTTTATACTTTCTTTATTTATTTCGCATCCAATATTTTTAGACAAACAAGTGACTATGTGGACAAGGTCTTCTTTTGTTTCATTTTCCTTTTTTGGTACATTTTTAAGTTCAAAACTAGTTTTTCTTATTTCTCTTTGCAAGTCCTCAACTTTGTCTTCTAAAATACTAATGTATCTTCGGTCTTCTTGTTGTTGACTTTCTAATTTTTCTATTTTCTTTCTATATTCTTCGTTTTGAGCAGTGAGGAAAGCAATAGATTTTTCAATATTTTTGTTTGATTGCTGAATAACCGCAAGTGTTGGAGCAATCTTTTTAAGTTCCAATGTTGCCTATTAAACCTTATTTTCTTTATGTTTAAATCACATACTTATTCAATTACCTTTTTTGACGTCCGTGGAAGAGTGGTCCACACACGCTAGCTCTGAGAGGTCTGAGTTTGAGACGTTGTCTCGGGTGGGTGTTTGTTGTACCTTCGAAGCTTACGATCCTATAACAGGTACTTTTAACAAGTGCTTTAACTAGTTAGTTTTTTCTTAGCATTAAAAAAATATGCTTTGTCAGTTAATGTAACGCTTAAACCTCTTCCACAGTTGGTGACAAAGTTTTTTTATGTCAATAAATGTTTCTTGGGATACTAAAATTTGTATCTCATAATATTCACAAAAAAGTCACGATAGCCGAGTGGTTGGGTGGTCGGAATTTCGAGTCAAGAGACCCGAGTTAGATCCCCAGGTGGCGGTACCAATGAGTTTTTCAAAAAACTTATATACGAATTACATCGTTGGCTTGGACATAAAGACGGCGACGGGCTCACCACCTGTCACGTTGTCCCGAAAAATATCTTCGGTGGAAGGTGGGTCAAAGGGACTTAATTGTCTAGACTAGACCTCTGTCTACCCTGTATTGGGAATTGCGTGAAGATATTTATTATTATATTTATTTATTTAATAAATAAAACTCTTGGACTGGAAGTGTATATTACAGATAGATATTCAACGGAAATTTTATAACAAAACATTTTAACAAATATCAATACCAATTAATAACATTGTATTATTATATTTATTTATTGTATTATTTCTTAATAGTCATTTTCTGGATGGGTAAACTTGAAACAAACACAAAATATTACCCACACCGTTGCTGTAGTTCCCGAGATGACAATGTTTTAGTATATGTACATACAAGGTAAGTAACTACCATCGTCCATATTTACATGTAATACTTTAAACGCCGCAGGTGCTTTGCCTACCTTTAAGAAAGAACTGGAAAAAGCACGGAAAAAAGTTTTAAAGTCACGAAAACCAGCTGGTTGGGTGATCGAAGTTGGCGATTGTTGTGATTCGAAGAAGTGAAAGAGACTCGAGTTCGATCCCCAAGAGGCAGGCTCAAACCAATGAGTTTTTTAACACTTCAGTCACACTTAAAGTCAGCGACAGGCTCACCACGAGTCACGCTTCCCAAAAAATACCTTCGGTCGAAGGTAGGTCGAAAGGACTTCATTGTGTAGTTGTCTGTCTACCCTTGCATAGATAATGGCATTTTTTTTTGTAAATACTTTCATCTAGTAAAGAACAAAAACAATTTCCAATATAACAACTGCAAGACTCGGCGAACACGTTATGAACGCGTCCAAGCTGCAGCATGGGGAGCAATATTTCAAAGGATATCGCAGTCCCATGCTACGAGCTACGTTAGCGGCTTAGTTTCGAACTTCACCTGCTTAATTCTCTGATTTATTGTGCTGCATGAACACACGTTTGTGCCTATGGGCAAATTTCAGTGACAGGGCAATTTAAGTTCATCCGATTGAACATTAAATTAAATAATTGAGAGAAAAATATCTTCGGTGGAAGGTGGGTCAAAGGGACTTAATTGTCTAGACTAGATCTATATATATATATATATATATATATATATATATATATATATATATATATGTATATATATATATATATATATATATGTATATATATATATATGTATATATATATATATATATATATACATATATATATATATATATATATATATATATATATATATATATATATATATATATATATATATATATATATATATATATATATATATATATATATATATATATATATATATATATATATATATATATATATATATATATATATATATATATATATATATATAGATCTAGTCTAGACAATTATAAGTCCCTTTGACCCACCTTCCACCGAAGATATTTTTCTCTCAATTATTTGATGGGAACAATAAATGGGAACAATATAAGCAGCAACCACCTAAAAAAGTGGTTTTCTACATTGTCTCGGGATTCGATTCACAGGACTTCAGAGGTGATGACACGATGAAAACCGGTGAGTACTCCGTTCGTCCACGGAGGTCGTCTGGGAGAACATGGAATATAACAAATCTTGATTATGTCAAATTTTTATCTTTGCAACAGACCATTGATATTATATATTTATTTATTTAAAAGTGTTTTGCAGCGACCGAGTACAATTGGCGAACTTAACGTCTAAAGGCTTTCAGAAAAAAACAAAGAAGTTTACTTTCACTAGTTTCCCTTTAGTTAAACATAGAAATCTAAGTTGGTTCATAGTCCTATGAATATTCAGTGAATATTTAAATTGAAACCTCCGTGGCTTATCCGCCGTTTTTCATGGTGTTGCTTGCTCTTAGGTCTCGAGTTCACTTCCCGGTGGGGGCGTTATATAAGTAAGGCCAAGATCTTCAGCCACCATAGTGTTGAACTTGAAAATAGTTCTACCCATCACATAAAAATAATAAAAAAATAAATTGCAGCAATTCGAATATCAGAGAACAGATCAAAAATTAAATCCATTATTTCAATAATGTTCGACGGTTCAATTCATTTTAAATGCATAAACATCCGTCGACCAGGAAATTATACCAACGCATGTCAATTGTAAATCACGTGAAATCATCAGTAAACAGTTTGAAATAAACGACGTCACATTGGGATTGTTAACGATTTTCATTTGTAATTTCCAAATAACTATATTTCTGTTTAATATTTAATATCAAATACTTACGCAGATAGAGGCAACATCATTTCTCGGACGGTAAAATAAGTAAAGCTAAAACTCTTGTGTTATGTAATTGGAAACATCGAAGGTAACACTAACAACTAGACTCGACACAATGTAGAAAAAGTTGTTTTTCTACCCTGTCCCTTCCGGGTCTCGAACCCAGCACCTTGTGAGGAGGTGAGGCCAGCTCTGGCTGGCGACAATACGAAAACACTCGAACACTCTCTTAACTCGGAGGTCTTCAATTTTAAAAAGTTATTTACATACAAAATATATTTTACAAATTAAATACATACGTATATGACGACCTGTAATTATCCATTTCTGAATGTACCTCTCCTGTGGAATGATTTGCGAATTGGTGGCAACAATAGCAGGCACCGTATACCTTAGAGATTGCTGCCTGTCAGAAATCATTCATTAGAGTTTTTAGACAAAATACAAAATATTGTTTTCAGATAAGCAACAATCGGTTATACTCTCTATCCTGATCAAGATAATTAGACAATTTTAACAAAATTATGGAATTATCATCGATCCATGATAAGCTTGCGAAGTTTCAATTTAATCAAACGTTTTAAAGACAAGGAAATCATGTTAATAGACTCCGTTACATAGATACATACAAATCAAAGCTAATAAGGGCTTTATATCATATAGGATTGAAACGAGTAAAGTTAGTTACAAGCTTAAATTGTTTGCAGACTTTTAACCTTTGTAAGAGATTTAAAAAGAAATAATTGACAAAGTTTACAATTTCATATCTTCAAAAATACAGTATGATTAGAGAGTTCCAACGTAGTATTTCAAATTACAATAATCATGTTTTAAAACTCAATCACTCACCTTGAGTACAAATGAATTATGAAGTATTTTTATGTATTTTACAGAGTAATTTTAGTATATTGTATTTTTTTATTTTATATCAATCAAATACTAAAAAAATATATCTTCACGCTGCTCGCATTGATGGGATAGACAGCTTTCGATCCACTTCTGTGACATGTTTTGACACAAAATTGAGAGGTGGTGAGCCTGTCACCGACCTTATATCCAAGCCGATATAAATGGTAGATTCATTTTGAAGAAAAAACCGTTTTAGTTTACCATCTGTGGATCACATTCAAGTCTCTTGACTCGAAATTTGTTCACCCAACCACTCGGCTATCGCAAAACTATTTGTAACAAAAAAAAATTCTGTTGCAATTTAAAAAATCGCACCTAAGTAATTCCATTTTACCTTTTAAATTAACAGGTGTGCTTTAAAATGTTATTACTTCGTATTGATATTTGTTAAAATGTTTTGTTATAAAATTTCAGTTGAATATCTAAATAAAATAAATAAATAAATATCTTCACTCAATTCCCAATACAGGGGTAGACAGAGGTCAAGTCTAGACAATTAAGTCCCTTTGACCCACCTTCCACCGAAGATATTTTCGGGACAACGTGACAGGTGGTGAGCCCGTCGCCGCCTTTTATGTCCAAGCCAACGAGTAAATCGTACAAAAGTTTTTGGAAAAACCATTGGTACGAGCCTGCCACCTGGGGATCGAACTCGGGTCTCTCGACTCGAAATTCCGACCACCCAATAACTCGGCTATCGTGACTTAAATATCTAGTTGAATATCTAGATTTGTAATATACATTTCCAATCCAAGAGTTTTATTTATTAAATAAATAAATATAATAATAAATATCTTCACGCAATTCCCAATACAGGGGTAGACAGAGGTCTAGTCTAGACAATTAAGTCCTTTCGACCCACCTTCCACCGAAGATATTTTCGGGACAACGTGACTGGTGGTGAGCCCGTCGCCGTCTTAAGGTCCAAGCCAACGATGTAATTCGTATATAAGTTTTAGAAAAACCCATTGGTACGAGCCTGCCACCTGGAGATCGAACTCGGGTCTCTTGACTCGAAATTCCGACCACCCAACCACTCGGCTATCGTGACTTATTTATTAAAAGTTCAAATGTTAAGAAACTTCCAGTATTTTCGGAATAGACAAGTCACAATATACCAGTGTTTGTGTTGTTGGAAATGGCATAAAGATATTTTATTTGTTTTAGATCGGAAGAAGGACTCTACTAGGGTCTACTTTTAACTATAATAAAATATTAAGTACATTTCATTCATTATTCAAAGTTGAAATAATTTAAATTCCTAGTCTTCTACTGTCACGTAGTCTTCGATTATTTAACAAACGTTAAAGGCAAAGCGATTTCTGTATGACCCAGGCAGTATGTATGGCAGGCATCCAAGTGCGAAACTTAGGGTTACATATTTCAAAATATTTCCACGTTTATTTGTACCATGAGTTACGTACACTGCTTTGTTAGTTTGTATACTAAGTGCTTGAATTACTGATTTATTATGTTGGTAACAACGCCACTATGCCAAAGTATATACTTACATAGATAGGGACGATAGTCACGATAGCCACGACAGCCGAGTGGTTGGGTGGTCGGAATTTCGAGTCAAGAGACCCGAGTTCGATCCCCAAGTGGCTGGCTCGTACCAATAGGTTTTTCAAAAACTTATGTACGAATTACATCGTTTGCTTGGACATAAAGACGGCGACGGGCTCACCACCTATCACGTTGTCCCGAAAATATCTTCGGTGGAAGGTGGCAAATGTGAAAGGTTGTATGTAACAATGAATATTACTATTATTATTGTCACTTCATCTCTTGGGGAATCGTCCTACTACTCTGCTTTTGTGCCAAAGTGAACATATTTAGTATTTCCAAGAAAACGGAAAATATATTTAAAAATACAGTAACAAATACTTGTAAAGTAATGTAATTTGCTTTAAAGATTATCGTGGTAACAATTTGCGTTGCCTGGAATATTTTTGTAACGCGTATTATATTTTTTGTAACGTACATACTCTTTGATATAATTGCCGTTGCTATCTTCCAAGATCGATGTCTTTATTAATGCAATTTTATTTAATTTCGAAGCATGTAACGCGCACTCTGCCGTACCGTGGTCCGCTTTTGCTTCCGAGCCGCCATGACCTCTTATTATTATGCCTCTTAGAAGCGATGGTGACATCTGGCACAAGTTATTCTAACTTCTAACACAATTTCCTTAACTTTACAGCTATATAGCAATAATACAAAGACTTCGTCAACACCCGCATGATGCAATTTATTTATTTATTTTATTAAAAATCAATGTAATAAATAGCAATATATGTCACGCAGGACGTTTTCTAATTAAATTAATGAGAAATAAAAAATATTATATTAACCGACACGGTCGGTAGAATCCAACTTTAACAAATAACTATTATCCATAAAAAATGTTAATGTTGTTAAATATTCACATTTATAATACAAGTGGTCCTTCGCATAGCTCTCCTCATTATGCTTCACGCTGATTAATGTGATAATGGTAATAACTAAAATATTCAACGAACGCTACAGCGTAAATCACTATGGTATTTAATTGGCAAATTCTGCAATAATTTTATATTTTTCTGGCACATACATATATATGTCACAAACATTGATCTGATGCCAACGTAAGTAGCTTTAACACTTGTGTCACAGCCAGAAATAACGATGTTGCCATAAACATTCAGGAGGCGGAGGATGCCATAAACAAACGGAGGTCCTCAAATCAATGTCATCATTGGGATAGACTGAGGTTTAAACAACAAAGTCCTTGCAAGAAAAGCTGTTTGGGACAATGTTACAGGTAGAGAGCTTATCGGTGTTTTAACGATAATCAAAGAAATTAAACTATCTCATTAAATTATCTTATTGTATGATCAATGTAAAAAATATCTTATGCTTTAAAGTTATATCCATCAAATCATCACCCATACTATCAAACAAAAACTTCCTAATATGATCTTTGTTATGATGAATCGATTGACAGCTCTGTTAATGGACACACTGTGGGAAATTTATTCAATTATTGGTTTAAACCTCAAATGCACTCACAGATACTAAATTTGTAACAGGAAATGAGAACAGTATGCGATATGCGTTTATCGAAATGTTTGTGTATTAGTAAATTATAAGCAAAAATGTATACACATTTATTGAAATTAGATATCTTCACGCCATTCCCAAACAGGAGTAGACAGAGGTCTAGACAATTACGTCATTTCGACCCACCTTCCACTTAAGATATTTTTTCGCCCAAGCCAACGATATAAATCGTATATAAGTTTTTAAAATAAATGGTACGAGTCTGCCACCTGGGGATCGAACTCGGTGCTCGTGTTTCGAATTCCGATCACATTTTGACGCATTTTTTCAGTACAGGGGTAGTGAGAGGCAGAAAGAGTGAGTTTCTCAGTACTGAGAAAAAGAGAGAAAATTTTATAATAAATGGTAACACTATAGGAGCAACAGAAATCCAGAAAATCGTGGAAACCGTTTTTAGTATTTTATCATGACTATATAGTAAACCATTTTTTTCTTTTTTTTTTTTTTGTAAAAGAGTATATACAATGCCTGTTAACCAATCCAACTAAGCAGCAATGCTCGTTCCTCGAGTGATTCTCGACAATAGTCCAATATCGGATCTGAAGCCGCATTCGCATTTTGCATTTTGCATTCTGCGCCCGCAACTATTAGGCAATTGACGCCTGTGAATTTCTATACAAATTTCAAGCTCATTATTTCTCATTCCGTGATTGAATCCTTTATATCGTTTTACAGACTACCCTGTTAATTGTCATCCTGTACCTAAATAATGCTTCTCTGCAAACTGTGCAGTTTAATATCCACTGCTGGCCACATCAATTCATAAAGGAAACCCATCGAATGAATCTCCTCTTTATGCACCAGACTGATTAATGCATCAATCGCCTTGGCTAAATAATCAATTTATTAGTGGTCTAGTGTAAATCACGGTGTCCATTTAATTATTTTTAACCGGTAAACGCAATTTCTGTCGTAAAAAGAAATGCTTTAAGCCTTCATTAAAGATCAGTTACTAGTTATAGATTACTTCGCGATGAAATTTGTTCTCAAACTATTGATATAACACCTCCTTAGTACTTTAGAGGCGCACCGTGTAGCACCTTGGAAACAACTCCAACAAATTGGCCAATATCTGGTATTTAGATAAAATTTATCAAGATAATATAATAAATTCATATATTGATAGAGACAAAGTCACATACATTGTTCGGATTCCAAAGAATGCAGCTAAATCACTTGTGTTATGGAATCGGAAACAACGAAGGCACTGCAAACGCCCAAACCCGATAAAATATACAAATACCTGTTTAACTACATTGACCCATCCGAATCCGTCCGTCCGGAATCGAATCCGGGACTTAAGATGGCGAGACCTTCAGAACCGACGTGTCGTCCACGGAGATCGTCTAGATAGGTGTAATATCAGTATAAAAATGCAATGTGTGTGTATATTAGCGTGCAAGGGGTACGTTCTCCTCATAATTTTTCTTTAATGCGCCAAAATAATCAATATAAATATGAATATATATGAATAAAAGATGTATCACTTCAAAAAGATCACTATCCCAAAAAGAACACTAATTATCATTATGGCAATGCGGTTTCGGTACTGTATTGCACATTTGAGTAATAACAAGAAACTCTTAACCGACACTAGATTAAAAAAGCCGATACCGGTTATCAAATACGGTCACGATAGCGGAGTCGTTGAGTATTCGAAATTCGAGACACGATACCCGAGTTCGATCCTCACGTTCGTTAGGCTAGAATCAATAAGTTTTTTCAAAACTTATGTTCGATTTATATGTCCAATCATAAAGATACAGGCTATTCTTCGACATAGGATTTCGGATACAGATACATTTTTCGGGACAACGTGTCAGGTGTTGAAAAATGTCTCTTTAATGAAAGGTGGGTCAAAAGTATTTGATTGTATGGACTTCTGTCTAACCCAGTATTGAGAATAGCGTGAAGAATTTTATATAGTAAACTTATAACAAGCACAATAAATCAGTAAGTGAAGCAGGTAAAGTTTAAACAGTACATTCGATGCTACTCGCGGTACAGAGTTGCGATATCTTTGAAATATGATTCTGCAGCTTCACGGTTGGACGCCCGCCGTGATATATTGCTGGCTATTTCCTTTTTAAACTTAACTTTCGAACACAGGTGACGCGAATTCGAATGGCGTAACAGTCGTTGCAACTTGAATACCTCTCCGATTTCGTTTTATAATGTCCGGTAATTGGAACTATATTTTTTTTATTTGAGACCACTTCTTCTAACAATCACGATAGCCGAGTGGCTGGATGATTGGAGTCAAGAGATCCTAGTTAAATCCCGAAGGCTCACACCAATGAGTTTTTTCTAAAATTTATGTACGGTTTTCATTGTTGGCTTGGAATTAATATGGCGGCGAACTCACCACCTGCCACGTTGTCAAAACATGTCTTGGCGTGCACACCGATTTTTATGGTGTTGCCAATGTAGAGTTCCCGGGTTCGATTCGCAGTCAAAATTATATAGAAAACCGTCGAAACATAACGCCTGACACTGTCACGACGTCTGCCAGCGATTACAACGATATCCGATAATCAATATTCGATTCTATGTTTCATAAATATCAAAACTATGGTACCATCTAATTGCAATAAAAAATAAAAGATCAACTGGAAGCGTCAATAGACTAATGGTTTAGTATGCGGATGGCAAATCGTGACACCTCAGTTTCGAGTCCGCCATTCGACTCGTGGACCACTCCATAAAACCATTGTAGCTTAGTCGGAGTGATAAACAGGAATACCAATAATATTATATGGCCGTGTGGTAACGGTGTAAAAATATTTGCCACTTCTTGCCCTTTCTTCCCGTGGGTGTCGACAAAGGGAAACAGTCTTGAATATCGTAATGCCAACCGATAGATGGCGGGATAACCATCTCTAAAAATATCAGACCAAAATAATCAGACCGAAGATGGGCAGCAGTGTCTGAGGTGGGAGTGATCTGTGGAATTCGCCCCATGGGAGAGGCCTATGTCCTGCAGAGAACTTTAACAGGCCGTTATGTAAGTATTTATGTATTTGGCATTTATTAATATTAAAAAACTGACACCTTTGTTGCATTTTTTTATGTTTCATTTATTTCATAAATTTACAAAAAATAATAATTTTCATAGCAACATTCTATTAAAAGAAACCGCCATCAATTTCAGTAGGACAACAAAAGATTCTGCTATAAAGCGAATAAATTGCAGAATCAGTCTTTTGAATGGCCATCGCTGGTTTAACGTTTAATACCACTTTGAAGCTATTTGCTACAATAGCAGAGTGATTTACGTTGAACCGCTAATAAATTGAATATTTAGTCTACCCTATTGCAGCATTAATCAGATTGAAAGTAAAAATTTAAACGCAGCTATGGGGACATTAAGACAGACTATCTGATTACGATCGATTTAAAATCAATAAATAATTTTTGTATAAATTGTATTTCTATATATGCTAAGATGGCGATAGGTGTTACGACAATGTTAGGTTCATAACCTGTCATGTGCCAATTAAAATATAATAAAATAAAAAAAATATCTCCACGCCATTCCCAATACTAGGGTAGATAAATGTCTAGATAATTAAGCTCGACCCACCTTTCAATGAAGAAATTGATGAAGGGACCACGTGACATGTAGTGTGCTTGACGCTGCTTTTATGTCCAAGACAACTCGAATCTCTTGACTCGAATTCCGGTGAACCAACTACTCGGCTATCGTGACTTTATCGTTGCTTCAGTGGACTTTTACGGGCCGTTATGTATGTATGTATTTCATGACACACCTGAAGCGTTTAGCTCATAAACGTCTGTAAGCACTAGTCATCAGGTGAGCTGTATGAACATTTTAAAAACAAAAAGAAAACACTAGAATGTAATTTTTACGTTCTATTAAAACAAAACAGCTTTTCCATAACAATGAAGTGTTTCGCGGTTTCATTTCTCATTTATTATTTCAGGTAAAACGGTGTAAGGTTTTGTGGCAGCACTCATTTAGCTACACATTTTGTTTGTACTGTCGAAACAATAGAATGGTTTTTATTTGTCGGGTGTTACAGAACGACATTTTAAAATCACATTTACGCTACAATTTAACTGAGTTTTATAATGATTCCATGGGTGTACACTTCAAAGTCATTGTAAACGTTATTTCTTTGCTATTTAAACTCCTCTAAAATGTGTAATATTGTTACTTATATCATCATCATAACGGCATGTAAAAGTCCACTGCATAACATACCTTTCCCATTCGGGAGGGTTTGCCAATAATGGCAAACGCTTAATACTTATCAGCACGCTTGGCAAGCGGCTTGACAATCGCGGTACCAGATAAGTCGCACCTTTTACGCTGCCCGTCAACGGTCTGATGAACTTTATCTAGCATTTTTCCAGATGATTATCCTGCCATCTGTCGGTAGCCAATTGCATTTTCAAGGCTTTTCTCTTTATGGCATCTTACGACACCCACGTGATAAGAGGGAGGAGAGGGGGTGGTTTTATTCTTACTCCACTGCCGGTACTATATGGTAAAAGATAACTACGCCGAAAAATATCCATTACTAGTTAAACGCCTTTTTTTTTCAAATAATATTCGAGATTTTTATTGTTAAAAAAAGGTTACTTACAAAATGTCTGATAAAAGTAATTGAACAACAATTTGCCCAGTACGGCAGAGCTGGCGACACCATGAACATCGCTGTGTTCACCTCTCGTACCAGGAGTTAGCCAAATATTTTTTTAACCATTCGCTGAACATTTGGCTAACAAAAATTAAATTTTTCATATATTTTACTACATTATTTATAACTTTAGCTTATATATATATATATATATATATATATATATATATATATATATATATATATATATATATATATATATATATATATATATATATATATATATATATATATATATATATATATATATATATATATATAAAGTGCTGTGGTTGTACTGTGTCCGGGTCGGAAACCGGATTGCAGAGGATTGAAAAGGTTTTGATCAGATAGGTAGGAATTAAGTTGGTTATAAACAAGACGTTCAAGAACTTTGGATAGAAAGGGAAGTAAAGAAATTGGCCGATAATCGGAGAAGATCACAGGATGCGACTTTTTCGGGATAGGAATTACATTAGCATCTTTCCAAACAGTAGGAAAAGAAGCAGTGTTCAAGGTTTTATTAAGGATGGCAGTAATTACAGAGCTAAGTAAGTCAACGTTATCATTTTACGGCTGTAACTATCAGTACCGACTGAATTCGAATGGATGGATAAGATAGCTCTCTTTACACCACAGCTGTCAAATTGATTAAGATTAAAAGCAGGAAAATCTGGAGCGGGAATACTTGAAAGGAAATTCAACGTATCATCTTTTGCTTGATTATCAACAAAAGAAGAAGAAGAGAAATGCTGGTTAAGCTGGTTAAGATATATACCGTTATAATTTAAGTTATTATTTGACTTCCCAACTCCTAAAGATTTAAGAAACTTCCAGACTTTGGTTGAGTCAGGATCTTGAACTGATTCGTGAATATGGCGTCGTTGTGCTTTCCTACACACATTGTTGCAGCGATTCCGTATTGACCTATATTTCTCTTTATTAGAGTAACTAGGGTCTGACTTGTATCTTGATTTTAAACTATTTTTCTTCTCAATGAGTTTCTTTATATCATCATTTAACCAAGGAGAGGGAGGATGCTTGACACGTAGAGGACGAACAGGTGCATGTTTATCGTATAATTGAATTAAGAAAGAGTTAAATAAAGCAACTTATTTGTCAACTGTGGCCGCATTAACAACTAAACTCCAATTTAATTTCTCGGCATAAGCTGATCTAAGTTTATACTACTAAAATTGCGCTGAAATAAAATCCTTCACTTGGCTTTCGGGGGTCTAATTTTATAGGATAAGTATAGCAGCACACTGACCATGTTTTTCAACATGGCCCAGTATGGACACAAACATTAAGTCAAGAAGAGAAGGAGAACAGTAAGGAAAAAAATGCGTAGCAGAAGAGGGAAGAAGTTTCAAATTTGCCGCCTCTATAATGGATTTTAGCCGAGTTGATCTTAAAATATTTTTTAAGAGACATGTGTTAAAATCTCCCATAATTATGGAATGATCGTAAGATGGCGCTAGATCTTCAAGGAGTTTTTCTAAAATAGGAAAGTAGTCAACTGTAGGAGAAGGGCTGTAAAAAACACCATGAAGCATTTTAGTATCTGAGAAAAGAACTTCAATAAAAAGGAATTCTGCATTGCCTCCAGACTGCGGCGAATTTGATAAGCGAATGATTGAGTAAGGTATATGGGATCGAAGGTAAATAGCTACACCACCACCGCTCCGATCAGTACGGTCGTTACGAATAAGGTGAAAGTCTGGAAGCGAGTAGGAAGTGAAGGAATACAAGGTTTTAACCATGATTCCGAAACAAGCACAGCGTGTACATTTTACTATTAATACTCGACAACAAATCGGGGTAATGTGCAGGAATACTTTGAGCGTTTATGTGAACAATGTTAAAGTTTTTATTGACATTTGCAAAACAAGTGTCCAAAGTAATATTTAAAGGACGAATGCTTTCGAAACTATCGTTGCTGCTCGACCCAATAGAAGTGGAATCAGAAGATAAGGAGTTATACTGGCTAGCATCATCTAGTAACATCATTATTTAAAATTAACACTATATCAAAAGACAATAAATAATACAAATTCTTAAAAATAAAAACAAAGTCAAAAAGTATATAAGGTATAAAAAAAGTCATCAGTACTCACCAGCAGTTTGAATAGGAATTTCAAATAACTATAGAACTATAAATACGAAAGTAAGTAAAGAAGGCTAAAAGTAACAAAAAATATAAAATAATGACAACAATAAGCTTTAAACTCGAGGGACTTGCAATTGACTTTTAGTGTAAATTATGAGAATAGATAAATAGATTACAGAAATATTTAACTTTTAGCTGTCATTTTGTACATGTATATTCTGATCAAAATGATTTTACAAAAGTTAAGGTTCTATCATTATGAGGCCTTTGCCTTTGAAAATAACCATAAATTTATAAACCTTTACGTCAAATGTCAATTTCAATCTCTCGAGCGAATAATAAAAACAACAACAATCAATTTCAACTTGTCTAGCATATTATTGATATTTTAAAACTTTAGACTTTTAAAATATAAATAAAGATATTAGTATTATTGTGATAAGTGTGGTAACAATTTGTTTAGAGACAGCAAGATATATATGTCACAAAGTGCAGAAGCTAAGAGCAAGTTAGCTAATATTTCACTGTAGAGTACATAATGTACAAAGAACCCTGAACTTGAATTGTCAATTAATAACAATTAATGCTAATTTATGCTGCACTCTAAAGCTTAAAATCGTGTCATGCACTACATTGTAGAATAACACATCAAACAACAGTACTATAATCAATGTACAGAGGAAGAAAATAATATTTTAGAACAAACTGTAATGCAAATAGGCAACGTGAATTTACAGAAAAAGAGAAAAAGAATGTACTAACAAGAAAGCCAACATAGTCCGTGTATAATATGTATAGATATTATGATGATTATTTTTTGTCTGTCCTCTTAGATCTCGAAGCACTTTTATCATCATTTACCTTGCCTAATACAGCAGGCTGAGTGGATGCAGCAGTAGATGATGCACTTGCAATCAGGTCGAGCTCGGGCAGACTTTCAATTTGGTGCTGTGTCCCATCCTGTGTCATGATGTTGATTATTCCATCCTGAGTCTTAACATTTCGTTATACCGAATCTACGTCTAGCCTCCATAAAAGTTCTGTGGCGACTCCTAGCAAGGAACTCCGACTGTGTAGTTCCGGTATCTTTGAGCTTGGTTTTTGAGTAACAAACTTTGTCCCGCATCAAAGTATCTCAGAACTTGACAATTACAGGTCTAGAGTTTTTATCGGAGGGATGTTCCAAGTGGTGGCAGTGGCTGATAGCTGAAGTACTGAAATCACTTATCTGCAACTTAGTGGAAATAAGTGTACAAATCACTGAAGTGGTGTTCTCAGCTTTATCTTCTGGTATGCCATGCACAAGGATCATCCTTCTACGGCTTCTCTTCTCAATACGATCAAGTCCCATCCCAAGAGATCCACTCGATTGTTGTATATATATATATATATATATATATATATATATATATATATATATATATATATATATATATATATATATATATATATATATATATATATATATATATATATATATATATATATATATATATATATATATATATATATATATATATATATATATATATATATATATATATATATATACATATATATATATATATATATATATATATATATATATATATACATATATATATATATATATATATATATATATATATATATATATATATATATATATATATATATATATATATATATATATATATATATATATATATATATATATATATATATATATATATATATATATATATATATATATATATATATATATATATATATAGGATATCGCAGTCCCATGCTACGAGCTACGTTAGCGGCTTAGTTTCGAACTTCACCTGCTTAATTCTCTGATTTTTTGTGCTGCATGAACCACACGTTTGTGCCTATGGGCAAATTTCAGTGACAGGGCAATTTAAGATCATCCGATTGAACATTAAATTACGAATTAAATACAAAGTGCTGTTTCGTATTCCACTATTCATTTATTAATCGAGAGGAAAACATGCGATGGGGGTTTTTGTGGTTAGCTCGTACTAGCTGTTATATTTTGTCATCAGTATCAATATAAACTTATAAGTAGTTTAAACTAAACTCATTTATGATCTCTTTCTTACTAACTCCACTTTGGGGGCGAAAAGATTTATCGAAAAAAAGAGAAGAAGTTGATGCTATGAATTTGACTGGAATCGTTGGCGACCAAATTATCTCAGCTTAATCCTTATCCTATTGCACTATTTACACTATTGATTGCTTGATCCTATCGCCTTGATCCTTTGTCCATGTCTAGAGCTATATATAGCATCTCTATGCATCTTCTATTGCATATATTATATATTTTTGTTCTGGTATTTTTAACCATATAGACATCCTCGAAGTATATTACTGTGTGAATAACAATATTTTAGTTCTTCGATCCCCAGTATATACAGATTACAAAATGCGTGTAATAACTTTCAAAGTTGTCTATGGATATCTAAGAATTTTTTTTTATTCAAAGATGTCTATGGATATCAAAGAAATTTTTTTTGTAGTCCAGTACCTACTACCTGGGGATCGAAGTCGGGTCTCTTGACCCGAAATTCCGACCACCCATCCACTTGGCTATCGTGACTTTTGCGTACTTTAGTACGAGACCAATGGGTTTTTTAAAAACCAATGTACGATGAATATCGTTGGTTTAGGCATAAAGACAGCGACGGGCTCACCACCTGTCACGTAGTCTCACAAATAGCAGACTGGTAGGAGAACACCATCCAAGGCAATATGAGAAAAACTGGATGGACCACTGAAGTCACAACATGTTTTGGTTTGGTTCTGCTTATTTTTAATCCGACACTTTCCAGTTTTTATTGCCATTTTCCAGCTTGCTCTGGACCTCAAGTGCTTTTTCTCCGACAAACACAATGTCATCAGCAAATAGCATACACCAGGGTGCTTCCTCCTGTATGTTTGATGTCAGATAATCAGAAGAAAGTATTGACTCTATTATACATCGCCTAAACAAGCCGCACATACTTCTCTTGCAGCCCTTTCTCCCTCATACATCACCACAGAACCTGACGGGGTACCCTATCGTGTGCCTTCTCCAGGTCCACGAGTACCATATGCAAGTTCTTTTGCACAAGCCTGTATTTTTCGACCAGTTGCCGAAGTACAAATATAGCGTCCGTGGTTTCCCGGCCCGGCATAAACCCGAATTGATTCTGTGTTACCTCACTCTCCTCTCTCATTCGTCTTGCTATTGCTTTTTCCCATATCTTCATACTGTGTGATATGAGCTTTATTCCCCGATAGCTGTTGCAATCTTGTACATCACCCTTCTTTTTAAAAACGTGCACCAGTGTACTGTTGCACCATTCATCGGGGATCACCTCTTCTTGCAACAACTTATTGAAAAATAAATTCAGACATTTTGTAGCCGCATATCTAAAACTACCCCTGAAAGCTGCTGTTCTATGACGCTGCATAGATAATTGTTGAGAACACAGTCTGTTGTTACCTTGTCGGTTTCGCGCGACCAAAGCTAGTTTGTCGTGTAAGTATGGTGGATTTTTATACTTCACGACACCAAAGAGAAGGTACGCCAGGTGGAGTTTGCGTCTAGATTTCATCTTCAATACGTAATGTTTATTAAGAAACGGTGTTAAATGACTACGCGCAGGAATTTTATAACAAAACCTAGCACAGGCGTTCTGAATCCTTTGTACTAGTCGCTATGTACGACCTAGCAATCTGGGTCCATAAACAGTGTCTGCATAGTTCAGCTTCGAGAGCACGAGCGTTTCTACTAGCTGTTCACGTAGTTCGACTCTGATGTACGGTCTAATTTTGTAAAGTGTCTTCAATCTGTAAAAACAAGCTCGCACGCAATCCGCCACATGATTCTCGAATCTCAACCCTGCATCCATGTTCAGACCCAGATTCTGAGCTTCGTACACCCGCTCAATTGGTATGCCTAGAATTTTTGGAGCTAATGCAGTCGACTGGGTTTGAATTGTAGTTTGACCTTTTTATGGCCTATCAACAAGTACTTAGTTTTAGCCGGATTAAGAACAAGACTATTGTTCTCAGCCCATGTGGCGATTTGCTGTAAATCCTCATTTAATTCTATTATGGCTGTGTTCATGTTTTCCGCTTTAAAAGAGATATAAACTTGAATATCATCAGCATAGAGGTGGAATTTGCATTTCCATATATGCTTAGTGATATCCGCAGAGTATAGGATGAATAATATTGGGCCTTGAATTGATCCTTGTGGCACTCCCCTGTTAATCGTCGCAAGCTTTAAGCGTATCGGTGAGCCGTCAGGTTTTTTTAATTCAACAACCTGTAATCTGTGAGGTAACTGCTAAACCATTTAACCGTTTTAATGTCAAATCCATAGTAGCTTAATTTTGATTTGTTTCTATCGTATATGTAAAGACATATACGATAGAAACAAATCAAAATTAAGTAATTAAATAAAATTATATAGTCGTTATTCGGTGATGTAGAGATGAGGTGAAAGCACCTCATCTCTACATCACCGACTAACGACTAGTCGAGAATGTCTCAGGCATTAAATCCGCCTATACACTTAAAGGTATGAAGTTTAATTTAAAAAGAAACCGTTTTACTCGTACCCTATCCATCAGGCAGGTCACCATGTCATTTCATTCTTTCTCAGTGAATCTGTAATTAGTTAAAGTAAGGCTAACCTCAAGATATTTTAAAATTATATTGAATTGAAATAATTGTTAAACAAAAAGAGTAATTTACAAAACCATGATGACCCATGCGAGATTTGAATCTGCGATATCCATCAACTGTTAATGCCTCTTACCAACGAGTACTGTGTCTCACTTGCTTCAATTAAAATTTGAAATTTATTTTTAACGCCTCTTAGATGCGTTATAATAACTGTTGGTATGTACGAGTACATAGTGGCAGATAAAAAAAAGCTATCGATAAACGAATGTCTATTCTTGTTTCGATAAATAAATGATTTGATGAAGCAGAAAGTGACAAAAAATCGCTTTTATTTAATAATTTGTAAATGTTTGCTTCATATTTTACACTTTTTTACTCATAATTCACACCGCCGACTTTTAAGAAAATGAATGGAAGATGTTGCTTGAAGACATTTTTTCACCAGAAAGACATATAGCGTCAACGTTTACGGCAGTGGAATGCAATTTTTCGTTTATTGTTAACGTGGAAATAGATAGGAATTTAGAAGTGGCTTTAACACTTTAATTTTAAAATGCTTGACGTTTGTGAGGCAATAAAAATCTGTCTTGTCTGTTCGTTCTTCATTCGAATCAAGAGGTGTATAGGCTCTGGGTGATCAGGCGAGGCGAATGGAATTTAAGAGGGAGGTAAAATTTAGTAAAAATAGAGTGAGTGAGAGCTAGAGATACGTTTCGTATATTACTGTAGAGACAAGACAGAGAAGTACAAGCACTCTGCTATCGTCACTTATACACATAATTCTAACTTTTCTAGTTAACATATGTATTATTGCATTTTATTATGTTATCTAAAAAGAAGACAGCGACGTTACTCTTCCTTCAAAGTTCAGGATTACTTGTTCGAATCCTGCTACTGGCATATATTTTTGCAATGAATAGATTAGACATAAATGTTTATGTGTATATATGAATATTGATCTGTGTAAATATATATCTATGTAATTATATCGTTGTTTTAGAAGCTAATATCGCGATAGGCTCACTACCTTGTCATAAATAAACTTTGGTAAGACGACGCTCGATGGGATTTAATTGTCTAGACCTCGTCTAGACAAGGTAAGTGTCAAGTTAAATGTTAAGACTTTAAGATGCCCTCGGGGAGAAAGTGGGTGGCATTTCCTTAGACCTAAACCCGCGGCAAAATGTAATGAATACTAACAATAAAACCATACTAATATTGCCTTAATTTTAATTATTAATCGGTTCCAATTTCTAATATCAAGGAAACGAGACATAATAACTAAAACAGAGACAGATCAAACGAAATGATCAATCATATTAGATATTACTTAGACATAATTAGATTGGACACAATTCAATTTAACGACAATGGATTGTTAGAGACCTGAAATAAATTTTATAACGACCTGTCATGATAACATGACAGTCAGGATCACGAAGTGGTTGCGTGATCGGAATTCGAGTCAAGAGATCCGAGTTCCATCCCCAAGGCTCGTACCAATAGGTTTTTTTTTTTTTAAAAAAGTATGTACGATTTATATTTCTCGCATGGACATAAAGATGGCGACGGGCTCACCACCTGTCACGTTGTTCCTTTAAAGGAAAAAGCATTAATGTCTTTGGTGGAAGGTGGTCGAAAGGACTTAATTGTCTAGACCTATGTCTACCCCTGTATTTTGAATGGCGTGAAGATATTTATTTAATGTGACCTGTGGAAGTCTTGTACAGGTTAAAGACCTCGCGATCACGTTAACTTATACGTGAGATTGTCGACGACCCTGAGTTTCCCAGGTCTGCTTATGTAGTATTTCTTTGAGTTGATTAATTCGCTTCGTTCGATTTTTTTATTTTTAAGACTTCTTTTAATAACTATCAAAACACCAGCGATAAAAGAGGTGGTAACTGTCATTGATAAAATATTGCATATTTTTCCTCTTTCTATTCATGATGTCAATTTGGGTGATCACAATAGATAAGTAGCACATGCACCGGGTTTCATGGTGTCAAGCTCCCGGGTTCCGACATATTTCTGGATAGGTTAATGTAAAAGGAAAACATACATTCTACATTGCCTCGGGTCTGGGTGTTCGTTGGACGTTCGTTGGTTCCGATTAAATAATACAAGTGCTTTAGCCCATTATATTGGGATCACAGGAATGAATATGATTTTCCCTATTTTTCCCTCGTATTTATACATACGTAAATAACGGCCTGTTAAAGTCTACTGCAGGACATAGGCCTTTAGGATTGGCGATCGCAGTACGCCGGTCTGATTATTTTGGCCTGATATTTTTGAAGATGGTTATCCCGCCGTCTATCGGTTGCCATTACGATATTCAAGGCTGTTTCCTTTAATCGCCTCTTACGACATTATATGGAAGAAAGGGAGTGGTAACATTCTTACGCCGTTGCAACACGGAACATACATCGATGTATATATTAACGTATAATTATCCACACCCACAAAATTCTAAGCTTTTTAAATAGTCACGACAGCCGAGTGGTTAGGTGGATATATATATATATATATATATATATATATATATATATATATATATATATATATATATATATATATATATATATATATATATATATATATATATATATATATATATATATATATATATATATATATATATATATATATATATATATATATATGTACGAGTTCGATCCCCAGGTGGCAGTACCAACGAGTTTTTCAAAAACTTATGTACGAATTTCATCGTTGGCTTGGACATAAAGACGGCGACGGGCTCACCACCTGTCACGTTGTCCCGAAAACATCTTCGGTAGAAGGTGGGTCAAAGGGACTTTATTGTCTAGACTTAACCTCTGTCTAACCCTGTATTGGGAATTGCGTGAAGATATTTATTTTATATATTTTTGATGTGTATCTAATGCTGTTTGCTTACTAACTAGAAGATTTTTGGATTTCTCTCTTTTTTTCGCGTTTAATTTGACATCCGGGGCAATTATAGGTTCCGGATGAAAATCGGCGTCAGGCTTAGAAACCTGACAATAAGCTGATCTGAAGACCTGTTGGTCTAGTCATGAGATACGCACAATGAATTTATATTGTTTTAATAATGATATTTGTATAAAAATGTTCCCATGTGTATATGTGTGTGTGTATATTTATGTATATTTCCAACATTTTGTTTAATTACTGTTTGTTCTTAAGTGGGTTATATCTTTATGCTGGTCCAATAAATTATTTTATTTCTTTCTTATATTATCTACACAATTTTGAATAAATCTAAATGTGTGGGGATATGTGGCATCTCCAGTAATAAAATATTAGGTCCTAAATTTTTATCCCATAGTCGGGGCTTGCTTGAAAATGTCCGTTAGCTATCAAGTTCTACTTCGTATCTCTCAATATCTCGCTAGAGCTATGTATTTTTATCATACTTATGACTTAAAATGATCTAGAAATATTTTCGGAACAACTCTACCCAATATTATTATTTCAAAATAATTTTTAGGGTATGTTGGAGTGTATATGTTCCATGAATTACTGATGCTCCAAAGATACATAATGTATGCGTAATTCTGAATAATAATAGCATGACTCTCCTGGTTAATAAATAATAGCATAAAAAAACTAAAACACACGCTTTTTATACAAAACCGCTATTCGCTAACGCTATTCTTACTTTAAATTTATTAAAATTTATTTTCCACTTTTTTAGTTCGGTTTTCTATAAAAAGCGTGTCTTTTAGTTTTTTAAACTATTATTTATTTTTTACTTTATAGTTTTTTTTTATCAAATTAGTGTATTGTCATCGGTCCTCGATAAATCTACAAAGTTTGAACGAAATCTGGTCGTTTAAAGTGGGTCAAAATAGCGCCCAAAGAAGTAAAAATAGTGTCGGTTAGAAACATACATACATACAAGTGAAGCTAATATAAAGCGTGTAAAAAGAGAACACTACAAGGGTAATCATAGATAGCCAAATGAGAGAGCAGCATAACATTATGCAATAAGTAGGATAAGTAGCCTATTCCATTAAAATTACAATAATAACATTATGTGAAAGAAAACAGTGTTTCTCTCAAAATTAAAGCAGAAGTTGGCGGCGCGGTCATAAATCGTACGTGCTCTCAAAGAGGTGACGTTTTTGGCTTCACGCCACGGAGCCAACTTGTTTCCATAAAATTTGAATTTGTGCTTCGATGTACGATTTCCAAAAAAATTTCGTATGTTTCAAACTCCAGAATAACTATGAAAACATTCAACATTTTGGAAATATTAGATCTTACTAAATAGATATTTTTATTTTAATGTTATTTGTTTAATTTTCACGTATTTTCAATATAAAGCTCTTCGCTGCTTTGTAACGATATTTTACTTAAAAAATATCTGGTATGATGCGGATTCAAAGGTCTTGTTTTTGACCACCACAGTATTTGAAATGCCGTTGTTAGATTATCGTGTATCATTTTTAACAAAATGTCCATTGAATTTTATTCCAAAAGCGCAGTAAATAAACACGTGACATTTATTATTTCTCTGTTCAGCGCTGCTAAATTGAACGGACCCCACACAAGTCAATTTGTAAGCGGTTTCGATAGAATCAGGCGCTTTATTAAGTTAATGGTTGCCCGTTGGTTTTTAACGTCAAACAAGCGGCGGTAATTTACAAGAAATATTTTTCAATTTATTTAACATAAATGCGTCATTTAAAACAATTTATTATTGTTTTTATAGTGATGTTTAAATATTAATATTTTTATATTTAAAATACAGATATCTTAGCGAAATACCCCCGGAGTAGGCAGAGGTCCAGGCACACATAGATATGCACATAAGATACATATAATTTCTTTAACTTCTTGTTTTCTATTTAAATTATGTCTATTAGCATAATGGGGCTGCTCTAACGAAAAACGGGTGAAATCAACCCCGTAAAGATTTATGTTTTGTCATTTTTAGAAGTAAATTTAACAGTATAATCCATACTACTAATATTGTCGTCGACAATGATGTATAAGTTAAGAATTTGATAGGAAATCAAAAAGTTTATCCCACATATAAATGCAGCAACTATCTTATATGAAATTAAGGACATGGCGCTAACAATGGAGGATAATTGAAAGTAATCCTGCTACTTTATAGCTACAATATACTATTAAAGTTTGAATATATGACGATCTCCGTAGATGAGTGGCGTATACACCAATTTATATTACGTCACCAGCTCCGATTCCCGGACGGGTTATTGTAAAAAACCACCTTTTCTGCATTGTCCGATCGCTTATGGTAACTTCATTGTTTCAGATTCCATAAAACAAGTGCTTTAGTTATTAGTTTTGTTGATCCCAAGTTGGTCCCATGATCCCAGGTTGGTCCCAAGCACTGAAGTTATCCCAACGTATGCATGTTTTTATTTTTAATATGCAAAATTACAAAAAAAACATAATGAGTGTTAATCAATGACGCCCACTGAAACAGGGCATTCGGATTCGGATGAAATTTGATACAAATATAGATAACAGTCTGGAATAACATGAAGGATAGTTTTTCTCCGGTAAAATGTACTATTTCCGAGAGAAATATCAGAAACTTACTTGCGAATAAAAACTTGGGAAGAAACTTTATTAATAATAATAATGATAATAATATTTAATTTAGTAATTACATATTTGTCTTACCCTAATTCTCCCGTGCCAAAGGTTGTATATCAATTTTCAATATTTCTTATATAAGTTTTTTTTTGGTATTTTATGCTATATTTATTGCTTATTTTAACAACGTATATTTTGTTGTTTATAAACCAACCACACGAGTAATATAGAAATATCCCATAATGTGAATAATGAAGAATAGATTACATAGGATTACGCCAACGTCACAGTTTACAGGTTTATCGCCGTCTGGAAAACGCCATAAATCAAATATCGTCCCTTGAGTCATAAAACTGGTTTATGATCGATAATAATTGTGCGAGATAACTGTTAAACTTTTATATTCGTTTATTAAGTTTAGCTCCTATAGTTAATACATATATAAATATTAAATGTATGTGTCTGTGGTATTTGTGTCGTGTGGTGTTGCCGTAATAATTAACCACTCTCTCTTTCTCACTTCTCGTAGACACCTACGGCGTAGGCAATTGAAGGAAACACCTTTTAATTCGTAAGGCGACGCCAGAGAACGCGGATACTATTCAAAATAATAGATAACGAAAATTAAATAGGACAGCCATGATCGTCGCGTGGTTTTGAGATCGGTAATCGAATCAATTTCGAATTGATGACGCTCCATTCAAGTCAATCTTACGTAAGGTTTTTTAAATTATTCGATCAAATGCCTTTGTACTAAAATTGGGCTCTCACTAAAACTATAGACTCCTGTTATAAAACTAATAAATGTCATCTACATCATTTGTCATTCATGGTCATTAAAAAAAATTACCAAATTTAATAAGAATTAGCAAACCGCTCTAAAATTTACTTTTTAGGAACCTATCCAATGAATATAATATATAAAAAAATTAAAAAAAAATTTATTTACGTAAATTATAATAACAATTACAATGTAAATTACAATACAATTGAAATGTATTAATGTCTCACAATTTTGCATACATTTGCTTCAATACAAAAGGTATAAAACTGTATGTTATCGTGGTATTTTATGTAGAACTATTTAGAAAGAAAGAAGAAAGAAAGAAAATGTTTTATTTGTTACCACAATACAAAAATAACACGTGAAATAAAATCAAAAATAATAAATGAATAGTACAAAGATTTTTGCATTGCGGCCACAAAAAGGTGGCCGACTCAGCATGTTGCTACAACCAAAAAGCCGCAGCGCTGATATTCTGCCGGCACCATTGACAGAAAGTTCTACGGATATATTTAAGACAAATAATCTTAAGATGCGTTATTTTCATATAACTCCATTGGTTTAGGAAGTACATATAGATAGCTCTCACAGTGCAGTCAAGAAGGCAATAAGCAATATTTTTGTAAAGTTTAATCAAAACCCATTCAGTAGTTGTTGGGTGAAAGAGTAATCAAGATTTAATGGATATGATATATTGGCTAAAAAGATTCATGCATAGATATAGACAACGCCACATACATTGCTCTGATGCCAAAGTAAGCAGGTTTAAGCACTTGCATGATGGAATCAAAAACAACGAAGCTACGGCAAACACACACCCAGACGCGAGAAAATGTTGAACAAGTTCTACATTTATCGTACCGGGAATTGAACCCGGACCACAGAGCTGGCGACACCAGGAAAACCGATGTGCACGCCACTCGTCCACGGAGGACGTCAAATTCATTGCCACAAAATTCGCATTTGTTGCGACGGGCTCACCACCTGTCACGTTGTCCCGAAAATATCTTCGGTGGAGGGAGGGTCAAAGGCATTTAATTGTCTAAATTAGACCACTGTCTACCTCTGTATTGGGAATTGCGTGAAGATATTTATTTATTTTATTTTTACAAATTGACTCGATAACAAAGTACATATATGTGTATGTAATAATAAAGTACCGTTAGCTTAGACAACCAAGACAGCGATAATATACCAGTCACGTTGTCCTCCATAAGCTTCGATTAAAAGCGCATCGAAATGACTGCAATTTGTAAACCTCTGCTACCCCAGTATGTGAAATAGCGTGAAGATAAAACAAATTCACAAATGTATACAAATCACCCAAGCGGAGGAGTTCAATTTGTTAGAATTAATTTGAATAAACTACACTAGAAGACGTTGACAAATGTTCAATTGTAAACTAAGCTCTAACCCAACTTGAGAGTACTTGTCAAGAAGTAAACAGAATTGAGTTTAATGGCCGCGTTGCAGCGCAACACGATTGCACTTAATTAAATTAAAACAGATACTAAGCTGTTTTAATAATAAATCTTTTGATTACACACATTGAATGTTTTAATTCATATCAATGCAAAACTGTCTGTTTTAATTATCAGTGTAAATGTTTTATTATGTATGTAATGTTATAAAGTAACTTTTTCCAAAATATGATAAAAAGGAACTGGAAAGCAAATAATATAAAAAATTAAAAAATTTATTTACGTAAATTATAATAACAATTACAATGTAAATTACAATACAATTGAAATGTATTAATGTCTCACAATTTGCATACATTTGCTTCAATACAAAAGGTATAAAACTGTATGTTATCGTGGTATTTTATGTAGAACTATTTAGAAAGAAAGAAGAAAGAAAGAAAATGTTTTATTTGTTACCACAATACAAAAATAACACGTGAAATAAAATCAAAATAATAGATAACGAAAATTAAATAGGACAGCCATGATCGTCGCGTGGTTTTGAGATCGGTAATCGAATCAATTTCGAATTGATGACGCTCCATTCAAGTCAATCTTACGTAAGGTTTTTTAAATTATTCGATCAAATGCCTTTGTACTAAAATTGGGCTCTCACTAAAACTATAGACTCCTGTTATAAAACTAATAAATGTCATCTACATCATTTGTCATTCATGGTCATTAAAAAAAAAATTACCAAATTTAATAAGAATTAGCAAACCGCTCTAAAATTTACTTTTTAGGAACCTATCCAATGAATATAATATATAAAAAAATTAAAAAAAAATTTATTTACGTAAATTATAATAACAATTACAATGTAAATTACAATACAATTGAAATGTATTAATGTCTCACAATTTTGCATACATTTGCTTCAATACAAAAGGTATAAAACTGTATGTTATCGTGGTATTTTATGTAGAACTATTTAGAAAGAAAGAAGAAAGAAAGAAAATGTTTTATTTGTTACCACAATACAAAAATAACACGTGAAATAAAATCAAAAATAATAAATGAATAGTACAAAGATTTTTGCATTGCGGCCACAAAAAGGTGGCCGACTCAGCATGTTGCTACAACCAAAAAGCCGCAGCGCTGATATTCTGCCGGCACCATTGACAGAAAGTTCTACGGATATATTTAAGACAAATAATCTTAAGATGCGTTATTTTCATATAACTCCATTGGTTTAGGAAGTACATATAGATAGCTCTCACAGTGCAGTCAAGAAGGCAATAAGCAATATTTTTGTAAAGTTTAATCAAAACCCATTCAGTAGTTGTTGGGTGAAAGAGTAATCAAGATTTAATGGATATGATATATTGGCTAAAAAGATTCATGCATAGATATAGACAACGCCACATACATTGCTCTGATGCCAAAGTAAGCAGGTTTAAGCACTTGCATGATGGAATCAAAAACAACGAAGCTACGGCAAACACACACCCAGACGCGAGAAAATGTTGAACAAGTTCTACATTTATCGTACCGGGAATTGAACCCGGACCACAGAGCTGGCGACACCAGGAAAACCGATGTGCACGCCACTCGTCCACGGAGGACGTCAAATTCATTGCCACAAAATTCGCATTTGTTGCGACGGGCTCACCACCTGTCACGTTGTCCCGAAAATATCTTCGGTGGAGGGAGGGTCAAAGGCATTTAATTGTCTAAATTAGACCACTGTCTACCTCTGTATTGGGAATTGCGTGAAGATATTTATTTATTTTATTACAAAAATAACACGTGAAATAAAATCAAAATAATAAATGAATAGTACAAAGATTTTGCATTATGGCTGACAAAAGGTGGCTGACTCAGCATGTTGCTACAACCAAAAAGCTGCAGCGCTGATATTCTGCCGGCACCATTGACAGAAAGTTCTACGGACATATTTAAGACAAATAATCTTAAGATGCGTTATTTTCATATAACTCCATTGGTTTAGGAAGTACATATAGATAGCTCTCACAGTGCAGTCAAGAAGGCAATAAGCAATATTTTTGTAAAGTTTAATCAAAACCCATTCAGTAGTTGTTGGGTGAAAGAGTAATCAAGATTTAATGGATATGATATATTGGCTAAAAAGATTCATGCATAGATATAGACAACGCCACATACATTGCTCTGATGCCAAAGTAAGCAGGTTTAAGCACTTGCATGATGGAATCAAAAACAACGAAGCTACGGCAAACACACACCCAGACGCGAGAAAATGTTGAACAAGTTCTACATTTATCGTACCGGGAATTGAACCCGGACCACAGAGCTGGCGACACCAGGAAAACCGATGTGCACGCCACTCGTCCACGGAGGACGTCAAATTCATTGCCACAAAATTCGCATTTGTTGCGACGGGCTCACCACCTGTCACGTTGTCCCGAAAATATCTTCGGTGGAGGGAGGGTCAAAGGCATTTAATTGTCTAAATTAGACCACTGTCTACCTCTGTATTGGGAATTGCGTGAAGATATTTATTTATTTATTTTTTTAATAAATAAGTAATAAATATCTTCACGCAATTCCCAATACAGGGGAGTCTAGACAATTGAGTTCCTTCGACCCACCTCCCACCGTAGATACTTTTGGGACGTGATAGGCTCGTCGCCGTCTTTATGTCTCAGACAGCGATAATATACCAGTCACGTTGTCACTCCATAGCTTCGATTAAAGCGCATCGAAATGACTGCAATTTGTAAACCTCTGCTACCCCAGTATGTGAAATAGCGTGAAGATAAACAAATTCACAAATGTATACAAATCACCCAAGCGGAGGAGTTCAATTTGTTAGAATTAATTTGAATAAACTACACTAGAAGACGTTGACAAATGTTCAATTGTAAACTAAGCTCTAACCCAACTTGAGAGTACTTGTCAAGAAGTAAACAGAATTGAGTTTAATGGCCGCGTTGCAGCGCAACACGATTGCACTTAATTAAATTAAAACAGATACTAAGCTGTTTTAATAATAAATCTTTTGATTACACACATTGAATGTTTTAATTCATATCAATGCAAAACTGTCTGTTTTAATTATCAGTGTAAATGTTTTATTATGTATGTAATGTTATAAAGTAACTTTTTCCAAAATATGATAAAAAGGAACTGGAAAGCAAATAATATAAAAATACCTGTTCTGTTTTTTTTTTTATTTTTGGGTTAGGGACATTTTGTAATTATAAATATGTATAATATCTTAACGCCGTTCCTGATATAGATAAGAGGTCTAGACAATTAAATCGTTTCGACCCACCTCCCACCGTAGATACTTTTGGGACGTGATAGGCTCGTTGCCGTCTTTATGTCTCAGACAACGATATAATTCGAACATAAGTTTTTGAAAAAACCCCTTGGTATAAGCCTGGTACTTGGGGATCGAACTTGGGTCTCTTGACTCGAAATTCCGACTACCCAACCCCGAGGGGTTGGGTAGTCGGATTTTCGATGTGATTTCTAATCATTCATCGTTTTGTAGTAAATACATAAAAACATATACATAGATATTAGGTTCCCTTCTGTCATTAAAACTACATAAATGGTTCGAGTTCAGACAGAATCGGTTTACAGATGAAAATTCAATGGATGACCAAGCAAAACAAAGAAAATTTGGAACACATGAAGGTTGGGAACGCCTATTTATTTTGTGTTCCAAATTTATCTAGTACCGATTTCGAAGTATACCCTATGCAAAATAAATATAATCATCGTAATTTTACTATTACAATAAACGTTTGTCGTTGTCGTTTGTCGTAACGTGAATGGGCCGGCTCGACCGGGGAAGTACCACGACCTCACAGAATACCGGCTTGAAATAGAAATCTAACAAACTTCTGCGTTTAGTCTGGTGAGTGCAGGTAACCGGTGGCCCACGCACCCCCTCCCTCAATTTTGGGGGAGGGGGGCATTCTAAGGGAGGCAATGCATCTGCTAAGCCTCTGGTATTACGGGTGTTCATGGGCGGCGGTAATCACTTACCATCACGTGAGCCACCTGCTCGTTTGTCTCCCTTTTCTATAAAAAAAAACCTCCCCTGTTTGTCCTCCTGGCTTATCCAGGATTTCCTCTTATAGTTTTGCGTGATATCAAGATTGGCGTTTCTAGTACCAGAGACGTCGTACATAAGAGGCTGCTGTCATCTGTCGTAATCTATTGCCGTAGTCATCTTTTACAATATCTACGGGTATAGCATAGGGTTAAGGATCGTGACTCTTGGCGATCTGTTCTCTTTGGCTACCTCATCAGGGATTGTGCGTGAAGATATTTATTTATTTTGTGTTCCAAATTTATCTAGTACCGATTTCGAAGTATACCCTATAAAATAAATATAATCATCGTAATTTTACTATTACAATAAACGTTTGTCGTTGTCGTTGTCGTAACGTGAATGGGCCGGCTCGACCGGGGAAGTACCACGACCTCACAGAATACCGGCTTGAAATAGAAATCTAACAAACTTCTGCGTTTAGTCTGGTGAGTGCAGGTAACCGGTGGCCCACGCACCCCCTCCCTCAATTTTGGGGAAGGGGGGCATTCTAAGGGAGGCAATGCATCTGCTAAGCCTCTGGTATTACGGGTGTTCATGGGCGGCGGTAATCACTTACCATCACGTGAGCCACCTGCTCGTTTGTCTCCCTTTTCTATAAAAAAAAACTCCCCTGTTTGTCCTCCTGGCTTATCCAGGATTTCCTCTTATAGTTTTGCGTGATATCAAGATTGGCGTTTCTAGTACCAGAGACCTCGTACATAAGAGGCTGCTGTCATCTGTCGTAATCTATTGCCGTAGTCATCTTTTACAATATCTACGGGTATAGCATAGGGTTAAGGATCGTGACTCTTGGCGATCTGTTCTCTTTGGCTACCTCATCAGGGATTGTGCGTGAAGATATTTATTTATTTATTTTTTTAATAAATAAGTAATAAATATCTTCACGCACCCCTCCCTCAATTTTGGGGAGGGGCATTCTAAGGGAGGCAATGCATCTGCTAAGCCTCTGGTATTACGGGTGTTCATGGGCGGCGGTAATCACTTACCATCACGTGAGCCACCTGCTCGTTTGTCTCCCTTTTCTATAAAAAAAAAACCTCCCTGTTTGTCCTCCTGGCTTATCCAGGATTTCCTCTTATAGTTTTGCGTGATATCAAGATTGGCGTTTCTAGTACCAGAGACGTCGTACATAAGAGGCTGCTGTCATCTGTCGTAATCTATTGCCGTAGTCATCTTTTACAATATCTACGGGTATAGCATAGGGTTAAGGATCGTGACTCTTGGCGATCTGTTCTCTTTGGCTACCTCATCAGGGATTGTGCGTGAAGATATTTAATTTTATTTTTTTTTTAATAAATAAGTAATAAATATCTTCACGCAATTCCCAATACAGGGGGAGTCTAGACAATTGAGTTCCTTCGACCCACCTTCCACCGAAGATATTTTCGGTACAACGTGACAGGTGGTGTGCCCGTCGCCGTCTTTATGTCTAAGCCGGCGATGTAATTCTTACGTTAGTTTTTGAAAACCCCATTGGTACGGGCCTGTCAACTGGGGATCTCGGGTTTATTGACTCGAAATTCCGACCAACCAACCACTTGGCCATCAGTAATTCAATCAGTTAATATACAAACTAACAAAGCAGTATACGTAACTCTGTTTGTTGTTGTTGAATCATAAAAAAAACACAACGCGAAAGTACTTATTTTAACGTCTCTCAAACCAATGAAAGTCAGATAAAAGTAATGTTCTATGTAAAATTTCACAGCAATTCCAAGTCTACGTGCGACAAAATACATTTATACCCTGCACGGTGTAAAAACATTACATTAAGCGAAATTTCATTCGAACGTTTCTTTGAATTACAAAACACTACATACCTCCATTTCACAACGACGTTTTGCTGTAATGATCCTTAAACACCAATAGAAGGCATGCCTAGAAAGGCATTTCTCAAACTCTGTTAACTTACTTAAATTATCTACGTTATAAGTGATTCTAAGAACATGTCTGAGCTTGGTTGAAAATTAAGCACCGTTTAGGGTCGTAAATCTTCGAACCTTGTCCAATTTTAAGGTTGCAAATAGTTGATGATGACTAGCCAAAAGCAATCCCAAAACTAGATTGGTTTATATCCTTACACTATTCAAAATACAGGGGCAGTCAGAGGCCTAGACAATTTAGTCGATTCGACCCACCTTCCACCGACGATATTTTTGGGACCATATGACAGGTGGTGTGCCCGTCGCCGTCTTTATGTCCAAGCCGGCGATGTAATTCTTACGTTAGTTTTTGAAAACCCCATTGGTACGGGCCTGTCAACTGGGGATCTCGGGTCTATTGACTCGAAATTCCGACCAACCAACCACTTGGCCATCAGTAATTCAATCAGTTAATATACAAACTAACAAAGCAGTATACGTAACTCTGTTTGTTGTTGTTGAATCATAAAAAAAACACAACGCGAAAGTACTTATTTTAACGTCTCTCAAACCAATGAAAGTCAGATAAAAGTAATGTTCTATGTAAAATTTCACAGCAATTCCAAGTCTACGTGCGACAAAATACATTTATACCCTGCACGGTGTAAAAACATTACATTAAGCGAAATTTCATTCGAACGTTTCTTTGAATTACAAAACACTACATACCTCCATTTCACAACGACGTTTTGCTGTAATGATCCTTAAACACCAATAGAAGTTCTAGGCATTTCTCAAACTCTGTTAACTTACTTAAATTATCTACGTTATAAGTGATTCTAAGAACATGTCTGAGCTTGGTTGAAAATTAAGCACCGTTTAGGGTCGTAAATCTTCGAACCTTGTCCAATTTTAAGGTTGCAAATAGTTGATGATGACTAGCCAAAAGCAATCCCAAAACTAGATTGGTTTATATCCTTACACTATTCAAAATACAGGGGCAGTCAGAGGCCTAGACAATTTAGTCGATTCGACCCACCTTCCACCGACGATATTTTTGGGACCATGTGACATGTGGTGAGCCCGTCGCCGTCCAAGCCATCGATATAATTCGAACATAAGTTTTTGAAAAAATCCATTGGCACCAGCTTACCATCTGGGAATTGAACTCGGGTCTCTAGACAACAAAATTCCGACCACCCTACCACTCGGCTATAGTGACTAAGTAACAGTGACAATACAAAAGAAAAGTGCAAATATTCATATTCTTCAAAATATTTTGTCACCAGCGGGATTCGAACCTACAATTACTAGCTTCGAAGTCAGGTTCACTACCAACTGGGCAATCGGATCGTTATTTATTAACATTTACATTATAGTTTGTTATTAATATTTAATAGTCACGATAGCCGAGTGGTTGGAAGATCGGCATTCAAATCCAGAGACCCGAGTTGTATCCCCAGGTGGCAGGCTAGTACTAACGAGTTTTTTTAAAAAACTGATTTACCATTTATATCGTTCGCTTAGACATAAGACACAGACAGGCTCATCGCCTGTCACGTAATCCTAAAATATCTAATGACATAATTGTCTAGACCTTTGACTACTCCTGTATTTTGAATTGTGTGAATATTTATTTATTTATTAAAATTTACATTACATAGTAAAACTCATTTTGAGCGTTAGCTTTTGACTAAGATGCTGTCATAATTAAGTGTCACGACGGCGTGTCAGACACACTTAATCAATGTTGGAATTTAATTATTGAAGTACTCTATTAACAACTATAAAATAATTAACAATATTTAATTTATTAAATATTCATTTATTTAAACTTTATTTGTACAATACGCAAGAAATTTAGAAAAAATATGCAAATTTATGGACTTTATTAATATTATATTCCTATTTTATTTTGTAAAACACCAAAAGCACTACTACCATTTTATTGACTTTTACGATATTTTATAATCTCTTCGACATCTACGGAAAGGAAGAGAACAAAAATCTTATGCCTCACCGCACCACCAAATAAGCTTCGTTGATATTTGTTTTATATTTTTACATATAGGAGAAGGATGAAACCGTCCTAACAGTTCAGCAGTAGGGAAGCAGCAACTGGCAGACCATAATACCTGTAAAACATTTCCTAAGAATAATGTTGCAGACCAGAAAAGAAGGATAGAGAAGAGGACTAAGATTCTCTCTAAAGAAGACCTCCCACGTTATCCTAAATATGCTTTGGTGATAGTTTTTTAGTAATATTTTTTCTTATTTTTTCACATGTTTTCTTCTCCGCCATGCACGTAGCAAATTAAGCATAGACAATTCGTGGTAAAATACCTTACGTATAACTGTCCTGGCGGGGACCAGAGCGGGTTATGTCAGGCTCGCGACTAAAACCCCGTGGGGTTTATTCCGCCACCGCCGCATGCCGCAGAGCCACCACAAATCTGCGACTTCACCCGGGCTGGTCGTGTTAGACAGCCTCTACGTATTACAGAATAAATCTTCTCCCTCTCTCTCCAGACTAGACGCGCCGAACGCAGCCGCGTCTGCCTCCATGGCCTCCAAACCCATGTTGGTAACGAAACCACCACCAGTGGAGCGGCCACCTATCCTTCTAAGTTCGGCCGGCCATGTAGATTCACCGTGGGTGTCTAAGCCACGATTACTAAGCCCCACCACCACGACAAGGCAGGTACCCTTCGGGAGGAAAGCAACCGCCCTGCCACAACCGCCAACGCAATTAGCCACCACTGAATAAAACTGCGTTTTTGGGCTATAATACAAAAATGTTAATGGACTTATACTCTAAATACTTACTTTTATTTATCGTAGATGCTTACATCTGATCGTCTAAGCTGTGTATAAAATATGTAAGATGAAGATTAAAGGAAATCTCCGAGGAAAATAAAACTACTTATGATGCCATGCGTAGCGGATAGCATTTATAATATGTTGTATTTTTATATATGCTGTATTTTATATACGTTGTATTTATATAATATGGTGTATGTTTTAGTTTTGATGATTTTCTTACAACAAATTTTTATGAAAAATGTGACACAAATAGGCTCTCTCCCAAATAAATTTGTATTTGAGCAGAACCTATGTTTTTCATATAATGTTGTGCAGTTTGCATCATAAGCGACAATATAAAAAGTTCTTCTCTCATGTACTTGAGAGAGATTAGAGCGAGGGAACGTGTGAATATGTTTTTTTTTTCATTCTTATAGAGGCAATATCTTTAAGGTTTTCTTCACAGTCGATCTCGCGGTTAATTTAAAGCCTAAAATTTGCTTTTTTTATAATTTTAGTTATGCCGCTTTGGGAATTGAACCTGAATAACTTACGTATAAAGTATATCATCCTCATCATACACACAGACACACCATATATACACTCATACATTACAGATATCTACGGTACGGTAAATTTAAAAAGAAAAAGTATCTGTGGGTTGAGGTCCTGGTGATCTAAAACTCATATTAAACCTGTATAGTTGTAAATTAGACAAAGGCAGATTGTCTGTATTATTTGAGACTTATAATCAGTATTGCTACTTTTATTTCTCCTAGTTATCATAAAACATAAGGTTATTAAATCAGAACAGCACCACTTCCGATTGACTTTAGTGATTGAAACGCCATTATGCTATAACGATAAAGCTTTTAATACAGCTTACATCACAATATTCTGTAAAAGGCACTTAAAGTAAAGCGCTCTTACATAATAAAGTATATGTGAATTAATTTAGTCATTTTACAGTGAAGTGTTTAATGTTAATGAACTTAATTTCGTATTACAGTAAATTTTTATTTTTTTATCATATAAAGGACCGATAAATAAATTAATATCTTCACGCAATTCCTAATACAGGGTGACAGAGGTCCTAAGCCTAGACAAAGAAGTCCCTTCTACCGTGGTGAGCCCGTCACCGTCTTGATATCGAAGCCAACGATGTAATTCGTACATCAGTTATTGAAAAATTCGTATCTCTTGACTCGAAATTCCGATCACCCAACCACTCGGCTATCTTGAAATATTAATTAATGTAATATTAATTATATGTATTATAATACAATATAATTGCAAATTTTTGTTTTGCAATAACAAATGAAATTGTAAATGTAAAAGTATAATGTACAATTTGACAAAAAAATTGTATTTCGTATTATTAACCTCTCCTTGATATAGTTTTCACCTCGGTCTTGAGGTCTTAAGCGCACACACACACACACACACACACACACACACTTATTTATTATATTTAAAACAATAATAGAAGATTTTTTGAGTTGTCATTTTATTTGGCTTTCATGGTAAAGGGTATGTCGCCATATTATGGACCCGCGAATAAGACAAACGTATTGATTGCTATTTTGTTTGTGTGGCTCCATGCCAAAAAACTTGACTACTACCGCATCGCATCAGTGCATTTGTTTCTTAAATGAGATTACAGCGTCTAACAATTTATGTTGCTCAATAATGTACATATTTCGTCAATTATTCAGCAACTCAGTGTTTTACTACAAACTTATCAGAGACAAACTTATTTGACGTTAACGTTGGCTTGGATATTAAAGCGGCGACGGGCTCACCACTTGTCACGTTGTCCTAAAAATGCCTTCTGCGAAAGGTGGGTCTTTTCGACTTGATTATCTAGACCTTTCTCTAACCCAGTATTGGGAATGGCGTGCAGATATTTTGTTTTTATTTGTGACAGAATTCTTTCCAATTATCTTAATCTTAAACCTTTGAAATATCTTGGCCTGTTTTGACTCAACATGAAATTAGATAACCCTTAGCTTAGTTACCGTTATACCGTGTGGTAACGGTTTAAGAATATTATCACTCCCTTTTTTTCCCGAGGATGTCGTAAGAGACAACTAAGGGAAACTTGAAAATCTTTTGGCAAACGATAGACAGCGGGATAACCATCTCTAAAAATATCAGACCAAAATTATCAAACCAAAGATGGACAGAAGCGTCTGAGGTGCGAGTGGTCTGATACTGCGATCGGCAATCTGCTTGCCAAGCGTGGCGATTATGGCGAATCCTCCCTATGGGAGAGGCCTAAGTTCTGCAGTGGACTTTCACAGGCCGAATGTATGGAAGTAGCTTAGTTGCCAGTGACCGTATGTTAAAAGCTAAGAGTTGCGGATTCGAATCCCGCAAAGAGGAAAACATTTTTATGTCTTTGTATCGTTGACTACAATTAAGACGGCACCAGGCTCACCTTACATTGTACCAAATAAGCTCGGTATATGTGGATCGATCTGCGACTATTCCCGTATTGGAAAACGCATGATATTAAAGAAAAAGTGAAGTTTACCATCACACGCGTTTGTAAACTTTTCACATTCGCGAAAGCAATTTTCTTTCCCCCTGCCTATTTGTAACGAAGCAAATTTTCACCTAACTGTACACGCAAATTTCACCTTCGGCTTATTTAAATTAAATGCAAATCTCATTCACGAAGAATGTTATATCCATGCAAATTGGCTACGTGTCGTGCGTTATTCGAGCGTGACGAAGTTTCAAAGATTATTGGTAAAATAAACGTCCTGTAGGCAACACTGTGAGCTAACAGTGCGAGAATATTCTACCCCTTTCCTACTCGAGGATTTCATAAGAAACGACCTATAACCAAGCTAAGCCAGCCACCCATAGAAACATAAAAATAAAAAAAAATATCTTCACGCAATTCCCAATACAGGGGTAGACAGAGGTCAAGTCTAGACAATTAAGTCCCTTTGACCCACCTTCCACCGAAGATATTTTCGGGTCAACGTGACAGGTGGTGAGCCCGTCGCCGCCTTTATGTGCATTTATGTTTTTGAAAAACTCATTGGTACTACCACCTGGGGATCGAACTCGGGTCTCTCGACTCGAAATTCCGACCACCCAACAACTCGGCTATCGTGACTTCGTAAACATAAATATAAAAGATTACAAATACAGTGTATAGAATTTACCAAATCGGTCATATTAGTGTAAGGTGCGAAGTGTTCAGTATTCCTATGGACTAACCAAATAAATAAATATATTCGCGTATATTCCCAATAGTGAGGTAGGCAGAAGTCTAGATAATGAAGTTCTTTTGCTCTACTTTTCTCTAAAGTTTATTTGGGGCTACGTGACGCGTCACGTGCACGTCATCGCCGTCTTAATGTCCAAGATTGAGGTATAATTTAGTTACATAGTTAAATTAATAAATAAATAAATATCTTCACGCAATTCCTAATATAGGAGTAGACAGAGGTCTAGTCTAGTCTAGACAACTAAGTCCCTTCAACCCACCTTCCACTGAAATTTATTTTCTGGACAACGTGACAGGTGGTGAGCCCGTCGCCGTCCTTATGTCCAAGCCAACGATATAGTTCGTACATAAGTTTTTTTTTAGAGACCCATTGGTACGACTTGCCACCTGGGCATCGAAATCGGGTCTCTCGACTCGAAATTCCGACCACCCAACCACTTGGCTATCGTGATACTAGCAATTCCTTCCCGCCCGTATATATCTATACATATAAATAAAATTGAAGTGTCTGTTTGTAATATTGAAATAACCATTTTTACTTCATGTATATGAATATATACGGAATATACACCAAAATATTTTTTTTTTACACTTTTTTTTCTATCTGCCTGTCGGTCTGTCTATCTGTATGTTTGTTCCGGCTAATCTCTGAAGCGGTTTGACCGATTTGAACAGGACTTTCACTGACAGATAGCTAATGTTATAATGAGTGACATAGGCTGCTTTTATTTTAGAAACGTAATTAAGGTTGAGCGTTAAGTGTTAAACTTCGGGCATCTATGGAAGTAGCTTAGTTGCCAGTGACCGTATGTTAAAGCTAAGAGTTGCGGATTCGAATCCCGCAAAGAGGAAAACATTTTTATGTCTTTGTATCGTTGACTACAATTAAGACGGCACCAGGCTCACCTTACATTGTACCAAATAAGCTCGGTATATGTGGATCGATCTGCGACTATTCCCGTATTGGAAAACGCATGATATTAAAGAAAAAGTGAAGTTTTCCATCACACGCGTTTGTAAACTTTTCACATTCGCGAAAGCAATTTTCTTTCCCCCTGCCTATTTGTAACGAAGCAAATTTTCACCTAACTGTACACGCAAATTTCACCTTCGGCTTATTTAAATTAAATGCAAATCTCATTCACGAAGAATGTTATATCCATGCAAATTGGCTACGTGTCGTGCGTTATTCGAGCGTGACGAAGTTTCAAAGATTATTGGTAAAATAAACGTCCTGTAGGCAACACTGTGAGCTAACAGTGCGAGAATATTCTACCCCTTTCCTACTCGAGGATTTCATAAGAAACGACCTATAACCAAGCTAAGCCAGCCACCCATAGAAACATAAAAATAAAAAAAAATATCTTCACGCAATTCCCAATACAGGGGTAGACAGAGGTCAAGTCTAGACAATTAAGTCCCTTTGACCCACCTTCCACCGAAGATATTTTCGGGTCAACGTGACAGGTGGTGAGCCCGTCGCCGCCTTTATGTGCATTTATGTTTTTGAAAAACTCATTGGTACTACCACCTGGGGATCGAACTCGGGTCTCTCGACTCGAAATTCCGACCACCCAACAACTCGGCTATCGTGACTTCGTAAACATAAATATAAAAGATTACAAATACAGTGTATAGAATTTACCAAATCGGTCATATTAGTGTAAGGTGCGAAGTGTTCAGTATTCCTATGGACTAACCAAATAAATAAATATATTCGCGTATATTCCCAATAGTGAGGTAGGCAGAAGTCTAGATAATGAAGTTCTTTTGCTCTACTTTTCTCTAAAGTTTATTTGGGGCTACGTGACGCGTCACGTGCACGTCATCGCCGTCTTAATGTCCAAGATTGAGGTATAATTTAGTTACATAGTTAAATTAATAAATAAATAAATATCTTCACGCAATTCCTAATATAGGAGTAGACAGAGGTCTAGTCTAGTCTAGACAACTAAGTCCCTTCAACCCACCTTCCACCGAAATTTATTTTCTGGACAACGTGACAGGTGGTGAGCCCGTCGCCGTCCTTATGTCCAAGCCAACGATATAGTTCGTACATAAGTTTTTTTTTAGAGACCCATTGGTACGACCTGCCACCTGGGCATCGAAATCGGGTCTCTCGACTCGAAATTCCGACCACCCAACCACTTGGCTATCGTGATACTAGCAATTCCTTCCCGCCCGTATATATCTATACATATAAATAAAATTGAAGTGTCTGTTTGTAATATTGAAATAACCATTTTTACTTCATGTATATGAATATATACGGAATATACACCAAAATATTTTTTTTTTACACTTTTTTTCTATCTGCCTGTCGGTCTGTCTATCTGTATGTTTGTTCCGGCTAATCTCTGAAGCGGTTTGACCGATTTGAACAGAACTTTCACTGACAGATAGCTAATGTTATAATGAGTGACATAGGCTGCTTTTATTTTAGAAACGTAATTAAGGTTGAGCGTTAAGTGTTAAACTTCGGGCATCTGTCTAGTATGATATGTGTGTAATGAACTGAAATTTGATACAGCGTATACTCGTACATAATATACATAATGCCTGCGCGCGATTTTGTGTTGACATACCTTCTCCTCCGCATGTTACTCGTTATTTAAATAAAGGTTGTAGCGGATGATGTGGTGTAGGAAAAGGGTAGCTACCAGCCAGGTCGGGTGATCGTGCCCTGGGGAGGACGTCTCCTCCACAGTGTGCGCTATCGGTAATCGTATATATACTTATAGTCGTGCGAACTTCGATAGCGCGATGTAGAACGTCGATGTGTTTCCTGAATCCGCCACTTAGCGAGCTTCTAATGTGGAGACATAGATGTCGCCACATCACTCCCCTGCTGAGACTGGAGGTCGGAAGTGCGGAGAGCTTGACGTTGAGCAATCTGGCGTTGCGAAGAGAGGCTGTGGCTACGGTGAGTCGAGATGTATGGTCACAATGCCGATGTTGCAGTGTCAGCCTGAGGTGAAGGGGGCCCGCCGTTGATAATCCACAGTGGCTGACAGGACTAGGAAGCACGCGTTGTGCCGACAGTAGTCCGGTGCTGTGACTGCGTAGATGACGTCGATGTTGTTGGAGTAAGCTCGCTGCGTTGTTCTTCAGTGGTCACCGTCGGTTGGCGGTGAGATCACGTCGGGGTCACCATTGTAGTGGATGATGTGCATCAGGAAAAGGGTAGCTACCCGCAAGGTCGGGTGATCGTGACCTGGGGAGGACGTCTCCTCCACAGTGTGCGCTATCGGTAATCGTATATATACTTATAATCGTGCGAACTTCGATAGCGCGATGTAGAACGTCGATGTGTTTCCTGAATCCGCCACTTAGCGAGCTTCTAATGTGGAGACATAGATGTCGCCACATCACCCCTGCTGAGACTGGAGGTCGGAAGTGCGGAGAGCTTGACTTTGAGCAATCTGGCGTTGCGAAGAGAGGCTGTGGCTACGGTGAGTCGAGATGTATGGTCACAATGCCGATGTTGCAGTGTCAGCCTGAGGTGAAGGGGGCCGCCGTTGATAATCCACAGTGGCTGACAGGACTAGGAAGCACGCGTTGTGCCGACAGTAGTCCGGTGCTGTGACTGCGTAGATGACGTCGATGTTGTTGGAGAAGCTTGCTGCATTGTTCTTCAGTGGTCACCGTCGGTTGGCGGTGAGATCACGTCGGGGTCACCATTGTAGCGGATGATGTGCATCAGGAAAAGGGTAGCTACCGGCCAGGTCGGGTGATCGTGTCCTGGGGAGGACGTCTCCTCCACAGTGTGCGCTATCGGTAATCGTATATATACTTATAATCGTGCGAACTTCGATAGCGCGATGTAGAACGTCGATGTGTTTCCTGAATCCGCCACTTAGCGAGCTTCTAATGTGTAGACATAGATGTCGTCACATCACTCCCCTGCTGAGACTGGAGGTCGGAAGTGCGGAGAGCTTGACTTTGAGCAATCTGGCGTTGCGAAGAGAGGCTGTGGCTACGGTGAGTCGAGATGTATGGTCACAATGCCGATGTTGCAGTGTCAGCCTGAGGTGAAGGGGGCCCGCCGTTGATAATCCACAGTGGCTGACAGGACTAGGAAGCACGCGTTGTGCCGACAGTAGTCCGGTGCTGTGACTGCGTAGATGACGTCGATGTTGTTGGAGTAAGCTCGCTGCGTTGTTCTTCAGTGGTCACCGTCGGTTGGCGGTGAGATCACGTCGGGGTCACCATTGTAGCGGATGATGTGCATCAGGAAAAGGGTAGCTACCGGCCAGGTCGGGTGATCGTGACCTGGGGAGGACGTCTCCTCCACCAGTGGCTCTCCGGCGGGGAATTGAACCCCGGTCTCCCGCGTGACAGGCGGGGATACTTACCACTATACTACCGAGGAGGAGATGTGACGACATCTATGTCTCTTCCGACCTCCAGTCTCAGCAGGGGAGTGATGTGACGACATCTATGTCTCTTCCGACCTCCAGTCTCAGCAGGGGAGTGATGTGACGACATCTATGTCTCTTCGACCCACCTTCCACCGACGATATTTTCGGGACAACGTGAGAGGTTGTGAGCCCGTCGCCGTCTTTATGTCCAAGCCAACGATATTCGTACATAAGTTTTTGAAAAACTCATTGGTACTTGCCTGCCACCAGGGTATCGAACTTGGGTCTCTCGACTCGAAATTCCGACCACCCAACTATTCGGCTATCGTGACTTTTTATTTTTTTAAATAATTCTCTTAACCCGAGACCCGAGTTCGATCCCCAGGAGGCAGTACCAATGAGTTTTTCAAAAAAACTTATGTACGAATTACATCGTTGACTTGACATAAAGGCGGCGACGGGCTCACCACCTGTCACGTTGTCCCAAAATATATTTGATTGAAGGTGGATAGAAGGAATTAATTGTCTACACTAGACCTCTGTCTACCCCTGTATTGGGAATTGCGTGAAGATATTTATTTATTTTATTCTCTTAACGATTATGGTATATAGGTATGTAAGCTAACATATTTATTATCGATTCATTCGATTTCCAATCGACTCAATTTAGAAAATACCTTTTCGATATTTTCTAGGGTCTAGGATGTTTTAAGTAACTTCGTTGTTTCGGATTCAAGTGCTTTAGCTACTTACTTTGGGATCAGAGCACTGGATGTGATGTTGTCCCTGTCTATGTATCTACGTGTGTATTAATAATTCAATATATTTAAGTGTTGTATGTAACAAATGCCACGTTAGGTCTCCTAACGTGGCATTTGTTCCTCTTAAGATTAATTACTTATTTCGGAGGCGCAGTAAGCACAGTTTTTAACTGAACCTGCAATCCTTTGATGTGGTATTTCTTGTCTAACACTATAAGGAGAGAAACATTTTATATTACTTTTAATGTGAGTACTACTTATAACTTACAATATAACATTGGTAATACATAAAGTACATAACGAAAAAAATATCTTCACGCTATTCACAGTTCTGGGGTAGACAAAAGTCCAGACAATTGAATCTTTTCGACCCACCTTTCACCGAAGCCTTTCTTTTGGTACAACTTGACGGGTGGTTGGCTTGTCGCTGTTTTTATATCCAAGCCAACGATATTCGTACATAAGTTTTTGAAAAACTCATTGGTACTTGCCTGCCACCAGGGTATCGAACTTGGGTCTCTCGACTCGAAATTCCGACCACCCAACTATTCGGCTATAGTGACTTTTTATTTTTTTAAATAATTCTCTTAACCCGAGACCCGAGTTCGATCCCCAGGAGGCAGTACCAATGAGTTTTTCAAAAAAACTTATGTACGAATTACATCGTTGACTTGGACATAAAGGCGGCGACGGGCTCACCACCTGTCACGTTGTCCCGAAAATATCTTCGGTGGAAGGCGGGTCGAAGGGACTTAATTGTCTAGACTAAGACCTCTGTCTACCCCTGTATTGGGAATTGCGTGAAGATATTTATTTATTTATTTATTTTATTCTCTTAACGATTATGGTATATAGGTATGTAAGCTAACATATTTATTATCGATTCATTCGATTTCCAATCGACTCAATTTAGAAAATACCTTTTCGATATTTTCTAGGGTCTAGGATGTTTTAAGTAACTTCGTTGTTTCGGATTCAAGTGCTTTAGCTACTTACTTTGGGATCAGAGCACTGGATGTGATGTTGTCCCTGTCTATGTATCTACGTGTGTATTAATAATTCAATATATTTAAGTGTTGTATGTAACAAATGCCACGTTAGGTCTCCTAACGTGGCATTTGTTCCTCTTAAGATTAATTACTTATTTCGGAGGCGCAGTAAGCACAGTTTTTAACTGAACCTGCAATCCTTTGATGTGGTATTTCTTGTCTAACACTATAAGGAGAGAAACATTTTATATTACTTTTAATGTGAGTACTACTTATAACTTACAATATAACATTGGTAATACATAAAGTACATAACGAAAAAAATATCTTCACGCTAATCACAGTTCTGGGGTAGACAAAAGTCCAGACAATTGAATCTTTTCGACCCACCTTTCACCGAAGCCTTTCTTTTGGTACAACTTGACGGGTGGTTGGCTTGTCGCTGTTTTTATATCCAAGCCAACGAAATAAATCGAACATTAGTTTCGAAAAACTCATAGATACAATACACCTCGGATCTTAAACATTGCAGAGCTTTTCCTCGTGACACCCACGGAAAGATAGGGGTAGTTTAAATTTTAAACCGGTACCACTCAGCGACACATATTGCTTATCCCCACTTACCCATCGGCCTGCAAAATGGATTAGAGATCGCAGCACCACGTCGCCCTGTAGTCGCAGCTGCCCTTTACCGGTCTGTCTTTTTTTTATAGAGAAGGGAGGCAAACGAGCAGGTGGCTCAAGTGATGGTAAGTGATTACCGCCGCCTATGAACATCCGCAATACCAGAGTCATAGCAGATGCGTTGCCGGCCTTTGAGAAAGGTATAGGCTCTTTTCTTAAAGGCCCCTAAGTCGTATTGGTCCAGAAAAACCGCTGACGGCAGCACATTCCATAAAGTGCAAGTGCGTGGCAGAAAATTCCGCGAAAACCACACTGTGGTGGAATGCCAAGCATCAAGATGGTGTTAATGGAATTTAAATGTCTTATTTTAGTCTTCTATTTTTAGTGATAAGATCTACCTGCAGCCACTGTTGTTTAAAATGTACCATACCTACGTAAAGGTAGGCTACCTTAGTCGCCTCTTACAATACTGACAAGCATAGAAGGGTCGATATTATCATTACACGATACCATATGGCGACAACATAAGATACCTTTTATATATACAGTAATCTTAGAAGCTGATGATCCGATTCTAAAAATTTAATAACATAAAGACGTTTCTACATGTATTGTTTGTTTATTGGAGCTATCATGGTTTTTTAAATTAAAATATAGAGTAAGTTATGCGGACACAATCCCGGTTAATGCCAAGTATAAATATAACTTTTAAAAAGAAATTAAAAAATGACGGATTTGAAATCTGTGACCTCTACTGTACTATGGTGTTGCTATAATATTCGAACAATCATTTTCCACCTGTAGCAGTACAAAATTTTTCTAATTAAACTCTTACATACGATGTGTATCGATTATTAAATATTTCGACTCAGTGTTCTTAGTTTTACAGCTCTGACTTTTATTACTTTATTTTTGGGTTACAATATACACATAATATAGCCCTGCCAGAATATCCAACGTACTCTGGAATATTGATAATAAGTACTTGAATGCCTACTTGATCATTATTGACATTCGTGAAAGGCCCTTTTTTCGCATCTGTGTCAAGTGTCTAACTTACCTCATCTTTTCCTTTGACGTTGTGTTCGTGACTTACTGAAATTTTAATGTTTTTTAAAAGTAGATTATTCGCATCAATATTTTTTCTTACAACATGAAAAAAAAAGAACCAAGCAACTTATCACGGGCAACAATGACCTAGCCTACAATATCTTTAGAAATTGTACAAGAATCTCATGGATCAATTTTTTCAACGTTCGACGACAACTGTAACGAATATATCGACTTCCTTCAAAGGCTCCGGTACTTATCTGATCCAACTACCTTTGATTCTACCTCAGCTCTAATTGAAGTACCCTTGATGTCAGAGATTGCCAGTATATCGACGCAAGTAGCATCCCACACAAGCAAAGCCTCTTTCTGAAATTCGAAACCGTAACGTCTCCTGTCATTATTACTAAATATTACATAAAGCTCTAAAATAAAGGAAAGATCCGTGAAGAAATAGTGTGTCAACACATTTCTACTACTAATAATGAGATGTTCTAAACCACTTTTTCTACACTTTCTCGGGTCTGGGTGTTTGCGGTATGTACGTTGTTTTTGGTTAAGCTACTTACTTAGGTATCAAAGCCATGTATGCCATTTGGTCCCTACTGTGCATATATTTATTTATTTTTAGCTCAAATGCTCATGGAAAAGTATAATTAGTTAATTGACTCAGGCGCTACTTTGCGGAAATTCATTGTAAAGTTGTTGCACACAGATGTGTGCACCAATTCCACTGTATGCACCACCACCACTACACTCAAACCAGGTAACACACACCACCACCGAAAACGCCAAAAACGCCAAAATACGTTTTCGGTGGTGGTGTGTTACCTGGTTTGAGTGTAGTGGTGGTGGTGCATACAGTGGAATTGGTGCACACATCTGTGGAATTGGTGCACGCATCTGTGGGAGGGAGGGTGGTGCTCTTCTTCTCTTCGGACCAGGTAGCATATACCTTTTTATATTTTCATGCGGAGGGTTGCGAAGTAATTTTTTAAATAACAAAGTATAATTAGGTAAGTTTTGAGATTATTCGTCTGCAATTATTGGTATATTTATTTATTGTTAGCTTGAAAGCACACGGTAAAGTGTAATTAGGTAAGTGTTGAGGTTCACCGTCTGCGATTGTTAGATAATAGATTAAAAATAAAAAGTCATGATAGGCGAGTGGTTGAGTAGTCGGAATTTTGGTGGGAGGCTCGTACCAATGGGTTTTTCAAAAACTTATGTACAAATTAAATGTCTTCGGTGGAAGGTGGGTCAAGACTAGACCTCTGTCTACCCCTATATTAGGAATTGCGTGAAGTTATTTTATTAAATAAAAAGTGCTTTAAAAGTAGCCCTTCATTATCTATAATTGTCACAAAAAAGCACTGTATGTAGTTCTGAATCATCAGAGATTCGTTTATATTTTATATTAATCAGACTGATACCATCTATTTTGCGAAGTATTTGGTAATGCGATCGCAAAATTGCTTGCCAAGCGTGGCAATTATGAAATCCTCCTTATGTAATACACAAAAAATATATCCATTCCCAATACTTGGGTAGACTGAGGTCTAGACAATTAAGTCCTGTCAACCCAGCTATTATTGAAGATATTTTTGAGATAGCGTGATAGGTGCTGAGCCTGTTGGAGTCTTTATGTCCAAGCAAACGATATAAATCCTACATAAATTTTGAAAAAAATCCATTGGTACGAGCCTACCACCTGGGGATCGAACTTGGGTCTCTTGAATCCAATTCCGAATATCCAACCATTCGGCTATCGTGAATGTCCTCCTTATGGCAGAGGCCTATGTTTTGCAGTGACTTTTTATCAGCCGTTATTTATGAACTTAGATGTTAAATAGTTGCTAAAAAATGTCGTGAGTTCTAACAAATTTTCTAAAACTGCTCTTAAAACTATAGAATGAAATTGCACCATAAATGTTTTCAACAACTACAACAAGCCAAGATCCTACAACCTCTTTATATGTACTGACTTTCATAATGACCTTAGGTAGCGTGCAGTTTCGCAGATAATAATAATAATAATGAGTGCTGTTGTGTTCTCTTGTCTACTGTATAAGTGCACTTACGACTTATCTTATGGTACCCCACGGACTAACGTACTTATAACTACTAACAGTAGCATTACATGCGGCAACTCTGTAAAATTAACATGCATTAAAATTTTGCATAATTATTAAAAATAACATTTCTTACCAAATTTGAAATATATTTTTTAAATTTAATTAAAGACACGTTTTAAATAAAAAAAAATTATTTTCGATTTTCAATCGGCAGCAGTGACGTTAAATTAAAATTCCTATAGTATATATTATGAGTATTACATTTCTACTTCATATTACTTTAATTAATTTTAGATCGCAGATGTACGTCTGCGAGCAATATCGATGGATACTTTATACACATTTCCTTTACACAAATTATTCACTTTACTTTACTTGTATGACTTTCTAACCAAAGTTATTTCTTTTCTCAAAAATTGCTCACGGATTCATCTATTCTGTTTGAAAACCATACCAGGTCTGCCAAAATTTTCCTGGCACTTTCTGAATGTCGAATTTGTGAGATTGGTAAGAACTACAAATTTCTTAGTTTTTTTTTAACTTATACAACTTCAATTTCTCTTAAAATATGTACGGCATCTCTAATATCTGATTAGATTGAACAAATTTATCGCTTTTATATGCTCCACAAAATAAAATAAAAAAAATTAAATAAAACGATTTTCGGATTTTACCGCGTTTTTAATTAGTTTTTACAAACTTTTTTTATTTCCCGACGTTTCGGATGCTTTACAGGAACCGTGGTCATGGGAGGAAATCCGAAAATCGTTTTATTTTAAATGTGTAGTATTCGCGTAAATACAAGAAATCATTGTAAAAATATTGTTTTTTATTTTAAAATTAAAAACTACAGTTATTCATTTGTATTAAATTTATTTTATTTTCTGTAATTGCCTTTTGATTATATCTAAATATCCATTTGCTGTATTCCGCTATATACATTGCATAGTAAAATATAAAGTGACGACCTTCATCAGAGAGTTGTGCACACACTTGTTTTACTTGAGTGGCCACCTCTGACGTCCCGGGTGCGATTCTCGGATGATTCAATGAAGAAAACCAATTCTTCTTTATTGTCTCGGGACTGTGACAATGAAAGTACTTACTTAGTTGTTTTCGATTACATAACACAAATGCTTTTGCTATTAAATTTGAGACAAGAAGGTCACGACACATTTAGAAAAAGTTCATTTTTGCATTATAGACAGCACGACAGCCGATCCGATTTTCAAGTCAAGAGACCCGAGTTCGACAGTTGGTAGGCGTATACAAATGAGTTTTTTTTTTCAATATTTATGTACATTTTAAATCTTTAGCTTGGGCATAAAGACGGCGTCAAAATTGCTACCTGTCACGTTATCCCAAAAATTGTCTTTAGTGAAAGGTGCGTCGAAAGGACTTAATTTTCTGAGCTTTTGTCCGCTCTAGCATTGGGAATAGCGTGAAGATTTTTTTCTCGTTAAAGAAAAAATATAAAATATCCTTATGACAAGATTTCTTTGGAAATATCACGTCACAGAAAAACGAAATAAGTGCGTACTCAAATCACGGTTGTCCGCATTGCAGAGACGGCACGTGTCTGGTTATTTATGCCATCGATATGGGCTTCGCTGTGCGCGGTATATCGTAGGTATTTTACGTTTAACGGTCAGATATAAAGGAACTTGGTATAACTCGTAATCACATTATTATCTACATTGAAAAAGTTCTTTTGGAGAATTATTTGCTGTACAATATAATGCCAAATATATTCTTTGCAACTTTTCAAATCCTTGGATACAGTATGAAATATATGTCTTTGAATATTGCCTTTTTTTGTTAATTAGTTTATGTTTGTTAGTTTTGCAAAACCGTTTCTTTGACAAATGTAAATGTTTTTTATCAAAACGTAAGTTTTCATTATTTAAGCATTTCATCTACCCTACTTGTTCTTTTTCATATCATAATAAAGGTCCACTGCTGCTCCTCTAAATTGTAAGATAAAACGTCTTAGAGTACCAATTACATTGCGTGTGTCGTCTTATATAGATATATAGCAACTTCATCGTATAGGGATTCGTCCTGCACTGGGTTTTCCTGTAACCATCTAACTTCCAATTCTTCCACATCCTTTATTATTTCCGTGAGCAACGAATTGGATCAATTGTTATTTCTCCTCTTCTTCTTCTTTAAAACCTATCGAGAATCCAATGCTGACCAAAGGCTTTTTCTTTTTGTACATATTTTTTACCAAACATGAATTTTATATACTGTGAAACAAATAAAACTTTAAATAAACAAATAATTAAAACTAAAAGGCTTCCCCTTAAATTCGCCACAAAGAACAATTCCCAGTCACCTGCATCCATCGACTCCTTGTAACATTTTAACTGATATTTCGGTTACCTTAGTTCTACAGCGGATATTTTCATATTCTTATATTTGAAATTAGTGCATATCACCTCACCACTTAAAAACTAAAAGTCCATAGCAGAACGTAGGCCTCTACTTTACTTCAATTATTTTTAATTTAAATGTTACTGCTTTGGTTAATATTAAATTCATTAAACTTTCTCAGTTAATATTAGTAAACACAGTTTCTCTTTACGTAAAGTAAATTATTCATAAAACAATTTTGTAAAATCGAGTGAACGAATTGAACGGATTTGCAAAATGAAATCACATTTCTGTAACTCTCGCCTGCGATTGCTCAACCCAAACAACATTTTCAACTCATTATTTGGTGCACAACTTCGAGAGCAAGTCGTAACTTATTGCCATCTACAAGCGCGACGTTTCAGTGTTGATGTAAATACTGGCTGAATTCGATTCACAGTTTGTAACATGTTTCTTTTTTGACTATGCTTTTAAAATTATTGTTCTGAAAATAACAACATCGAAAAAGGACGAGTGTAAAGTATAAAGAGTACAAATTTGATATGAAATAACTAATACGAGTATTAATATATTTAACTGAAGTCACGATAGCCGAGTGGTTGGGTGGTCGGAATTTCGAGTCAATAGACCCGAGTTCGATCCCCAGTTGGTAGGCTCGTACCAATGGGTTTTTCAAAAACTTATGTATGAATATCGTTGGCTTGGACATAAAGACGGCGACGGGCTCACCACCTGTCACGTTGTCCCGAAAATATCTTCGGTGGAAGGTGGGTCGAAGGGACTTAATTGTCTAGACTCGACCTCTGTCTACCCCTGTATTGGGAATTGCGTGAAGATATTTATATAACTGTTACATACCCGCACACAAAAGCCACGATAGCCGAGTGGTGGTGGGTGGTCGGAATTTCGAGTCAAGAGACCCGAGTTCGATCCCCAAGTGGCAGACTCGTACCAATGGGTTTTTTAAAAACTTATTACATCGTTGGCTTGGACATAAAGACGGCGACGGGCTCACCACCTGTCACATTGTCCCGAAAATATCTTCGATGGAAGGTGGGTCTAAGGGACTTAGTACTAGACTAGATCTCTGTCTAGCCCTGTATTGGGAATTGCGTGAAGATATTTATTTAATTATTTCATTTGTTACATACCCACATATTTATTTTTCCCGATTACGCAGGGGAATATATATTTTATAATGTACGTGACACGCACTGTAACCTTAACGACTCGATGAGAGTCAATATAATGATATATCGTTGGATGTAACTTTATTGAGTGCCATTAGACATAATATCGTACAAAATATACGCTGTTTTTTATATATCCTGGTTCTCATTTTAACGCATTTCAACATAATGATATATCGACAGATGTGTTTTCATTGAGTGACGTGTGACATGACATTTTTACTTTGAAATCGGAGCAATGTGATATGGATGTTGTCTAAATTGATTAATTTATTATTATGATTTTATGCCAGTAATTAAAAAATAAAAAATATGTATGTAAATTTAATAATAACAATTTGTAACAACACTAGTTGCAGAAACGGGGAATGTCGTCTTGAAGTCGTCTTTGTTAAATATGTGTTAAAGAAGAAATGTTTTCCGTACATATATTTTGTTTAACACGCTGCTCGCCGTTACTGTAATTCAGGTGTGAAGGATATCTTATGTTCGATAGTTAATACCTCCTTCATTAATTAGTTCGGCGATTACGAATAAAATATACTAAACTATGTAGACGTTTGTTGATGATGTTGGTACATATGACTAAAATTAAAATTTTTTGATCTTTTGACTTTATTGCCGAAATTATTAATTTCACAGCAAAGTTCAGTAATTTTTAAAAATTATTACATTTAACAATATCTAAAACAAATATTTTACGTGATATATTCAACGTATCTTATAAAAATCAAAAAATATAATAACATGTTATAAATCACAATGAAACGATATTGTGACTGAAAATGTACAAAAAAGTAGACTCAATTAGATCAAGACAATAGAAAGGATTTTATATACCAGATTTGTTATTTTGAGAATAAATAAAACAAAAGTTGCATTTGATGAATTCATTTTTATTTTACTGGCTTTTAAATAAAACGCTTAGAAGCTTATTTTTGACACTAATTAAGTGTTTAGCTTTAAACATTCATACTTGCTAGAAAGAGGGACGAAAATAAGATAAAAGGGTCAGTCTTATATTTGGGAAAATTGTATAATATGAATAAACAATATTTACAAAAGTTGGGAAGACACATATGCGAATGACTTAAAGAAATTTCTAGAAAATAAATAGGTTAAGATAAAATTCTTTTTCTCGCCAATCACACTCCCACCATACAAATAACAAGTTGCTCTTAAGTTATTATTATATAGTAAAATTTTAAATTTTAATATTGATAACAACGTCTCTGGATATACCTCACTGGATGCCAAACGTTCTTGCCATTCATTCTCAATATTTACAATTCAATTATTGATTACGACGAAATTATTATAAATACAATAAAATTGGGAAAAAGTCTAATTGACTCAAAAATAGTAGGTACCAGGTCACCTCAATGCAGAGGGGTCCAGTACCAGAGCCCTCGGCTAAAGGGAAACAAATTCTGGTGGAGGAGGCGGTAAACTTAATACAGGTGTCTCCGACGGTTCAGGGTTTTCACTATTTGCACCTGGCAATGACCAAGTAGAGCTTCCAGTGGCTGTAACTCTAGGACCCATATTATCATAAGCTGGCGCAGTACAGCATGTTCTACTTCGTCGTGGTAAAGTCGCTCCTCCACTGAGTAGGTCAGGATACTTTCCAGGTTCATTCCTACCAGCTACTTGGACCGAAATAAAAATATTTCCGTATGGAACCGGCACCGCGAATTCTGCAGGCGGTGGAGGAAATATTCCTGGAGTGCCTTCAATCGTAATATGAACGGGTTCGAACCCACATCCTCTAGGCTGATCGTTATCAACTGATAAGGAACGTTCAGTTAATTCAAAATCACAAGGAGAAGCCATATCAGCAATAGAGCGATCACAGCTGACTACAACTGAGGCATCGATTAATCTTTTTTCCTGATCCATAAAGCTTCGACTAGGTGGCATCGTTCTTCTCCTCAAATGCCAACAAGCCACTGCAGCAATACATCCTAGAGCTGCTAACGCTCCTAGTGCACCAAAAACTACGCCTAAAAGTTGAGGTATGCCTGGCGCAGTACGAGCCGTTGCAGTCTGGGATCTAGGTAATACCAAACTAATTACCGCTCTAGCTTCTCCTGCTGTACTTTTGGCTTCACATGTCCATTCTCCTGCAACACTTGACGTTACATTTAGTAACGTAATATTTACCCACCTAACACTACCAGGCACTCTATCTTCTGAATTGTCGTTTTCTACAACAGTATCACTTTCGTCCAAATCACAATCAATGGTATTATTGTGAATGTTTATTCCGTCAAATAACCATGTCACCTGTGGTTTCGGTATTCCATGAACCCAACATCCAAATGAAACTGCTAAGCCAACTTCTGCTCTCACAACCAATGTACTTGAACGCACCTCAGGAGCGCATGTCATATTTTCACTAGGAACGTGTCGCCACTTATTTCCCGCCTGTGTCGTTGGCTCGACACACAGCAGGTCCTCAGTACCCAATTTACTATCTAAAAACCAATCGCGAAATTCGCGCAATCTACAATCACACCTCCAAGGATTTCCAGATAGTGACATTGTTTTTAAAGCTGGCAATGAAAATGTTATCAACCGGAGGAATGTCAATTGATTTCTACGTAGGTCAATAGTTTCTAGAGATCTTAAATTTGTTAAAGCTTTCGTGTGTATTGTTCTGAGTCGGCATCCATCTAATAGCAACATTCGAAGATGAGGCAATGGCGGAAACTGATCGGCAATCAATGAGGTTAGAGGATTATTACTTAACACAACCAATCGTAGTCGTTCGTTGCCTCTGAAAATATCTTTTGGAATTACCGATAAATCGTTGTCAGCTAAGTCAACTTCAATTAATATTCTCAATTCTAAAAATGCATCCGCATGTATAGATCGTAATTTTGTCGATTTTAAATTTATGCGTTGTAAATTAAGTAGGCCAATGTTCGAGAAAATTCCTTGCGGTAGATTTCTTAGTGGATTGTCGTGAAGATCTAGTACTTGAATGTCCGATGAGAGAGATGGCGGTCGTCGAAGGTCACCGGAGGCACAAGTGGCCGTCTTCTTACCCGAGGACCACTTACAGCGACAGGTGGAGATATGGGCACAATCCAGCCAGTCGCTGGCGGTCCTTGCTGTGCACGTCGTGAATATAACTATCCAATACCATCTGGCCCAAGACACGCGCATACTCATCTCATTTCGGCTTTATGCTTACATCGGCCGACTGCCTGAAACAACAAAGGAAATGTTAATCACAAGATATTACACAAACAAAGCGTAGACGAAAATACAATAAGCTGAGTCATCGAGAAGGTTTTATTTAGTCGCAAATGTAACAGCGTCATTTATTTCTCAGGAAAAGAGGTAATATGAAAATAAAATTGTTACAGAAAATGTAACTTAATTATTTTTACTATTATAAACTATTATTTTTACTCTTATTACTTTATTATTTATCATTCTTTTTTGTTACAAATATATTTAAAAGTAACGATAGACGAGTCGTTGGATGATCAGAATTCGAATCAAATGACCCGCGTTCGATTTCCAGGTGGTAGGGTTTTTTCAAAACTTATGTGCGATTTATCTCGTTAGCTTGGACAAAAAATGCAACAGGCTCACCATTTGTCACTCTTGTCAATTTAGCAAAAAAATCTTCAGTGAAAGGTCGAAAGGCCTTAAATGTGTAGGCCTCTGTCTACCTGAGTATTGGGAATAGCGTGAAGATGTTTCTTTTAACAAAACTGCAATATGTATTTTTATTTTGTATATGAATTTAATGAGAGAGAAATGTTTGAATAAAATTTCAAGTAGCCTTTTCTTTCTTCTTTCTTCTCTCACTTTAACTAAATAAATTAAAATTATAAATGATACTTTTATATTTTTATCAAAAATAAGTATTAAGTATGAATTGAAGTAGCAATAAAGCCATTAAATTAGCTTAACAGTAGGCGAAACGCATTTATTAAATAACTTTATTGAAAATGTTAGTTAAATACTGATTAGCCTAAAAGAAGGGCGACGATGATAAACAAAATTTAAATTTTTCATAAATTATATTTTATTTTCCTAGTGTTGTCTTCCTTGGTGAAGATTTGTCTTCATAATGGGAAAGTCAGAGGTCTATTGCTCCAAAATTAAGTCGTTTCCCACCCACATCACGCCGAAACTCATTTGGAACAATGCGAAAATACAAACAGTATACAAGTTTCAACAAAAATCATTGCCCTTGGGAATAGAACTCAAGTCTCCTGATTCGTATTCCGATCCCACAATGCAGCTGTTATGCCTACAAATTTCAAAGAATACTAAAAAATGTATATTCCATACTATGATCCTAACCTACCTAGGGAAATTTACTCCTTTCATTAAAGCCGAACCTTAACAATTCCGCACTAATGAGTCGTTAAGAGCTTAAATTAGGACTCGCAGTGTAGAATAAACTAGAGGTAATGACAACGACGGGACATTACCGTTAGACCCAGAAGTATATCAGAGTAGAAGGATCGGACGTTGTGCCCTCATCGAAAATTTCTATACACGTTAACAAATTAAGTTTATGGATATTTTACTCAAAAATGTGACTCAAAAGTCAGATGCTTTAGATTTTTAATATATTAATATAGTAAATATAAATGTATTTTTATGCAGAAGTGTTGATGTTGTCACTTACTACGTCCATATTCGTTACATGGTAACGGCGACAAGCTCATCACCTGTCACGTCATTCCAAATTAGCTTCGGAGAAAGATAGGTCGAAAGAACCTTACAGTCCAGACTTCTGTCTATCCAGTCAGGCAAAGTCTACCAGCTCTGGAAAAATGGGTAAAGTTAAAAATTGCCGTGAAGATCAGGAAGCTGACGTCAATAAGCAGATTATAAAAACTATGAACTCTTTTTGGTATTTCAGTGTAGGCTCTGACCAATGAGGGAGATCTTACAAAGCATCTTGAACTATCCACTTTGCTCAAGACCATGATTATATAGCGGAACTAGCAGTCACCAGCAGAGGAGATAGAGCGGAAACGTTTATGGCACATAATTGTTCTTTTTAGGAATAAAAATATTCTGTCCTTTTTCAGGGTTCAAGCTCCTTCCAAACCTCAACACAAAAATTTTTCAAAATAGATTTTGTGATTCAGCCGTGAATGCGTAACAGACAGACAAAAAAGTCACAGTTTATTATATTGCCATGGACTGTGTAAACGCAAAATTTATTACCATACATATTCTCTTAATGAAAGGCCTATAGGCAGAGTTTATTTGTAAGCTGGCGGATTTATGACGTAAAAGTACGTAAAAATGCGAATAGGCATTAGAGTTAAATTAAAATCGGAGTACTTTTCATTCCCCCTTTTAAGTGCCTCCGGCTGAGAGCTCTCTATCCGTCTCTCCTGTTGTGCAAATTTTCTCACATATCGTGCAGTGAAAAGATTTCCATATATTCACTTTCAAGCGATTAAACTCGTTAGCTTTCTAAATAAAAAAAATCACTAAGAGATGTGTGTGCCGTTTGATTACTGCGTAAGACTTATCAAGTCAAATCAAATATTCAAAATATATGACGTATAATAGGGGATGAATGGAAGAACCTTGCTAATGCTGTTGGACGGATGGTGGATTAAATATCTCAAAAATACCAGAACTAAATTTAGCAGAACACTATCTGAGAAGGAAGATGTCTGCTGCTTAGATCGCAAATCCGCTTGGCAACTGTGACGATTATGGCAAATCCTTCCTCACGGGAGAGACCTTTGCCTACAGTGGACTTTTACAGGCCGTTATGTATGCGATTTTAAAAATAAACTTGTAATCAATATTTTTGAACAACCACACACTTTTTTCGGCTCTTAAATAAATTTCCTGTGTCTCAGCAATTAGATAGTGAAAAGATAGAAATACATCTACAATCAAAGATGTATAAAAATTTAATTTTTTTTTCAAATTATAAATATTTATTTACACAAAAAATTATGTTAATATTTACAATACTTATTAACTAAAAACTATTATAATGGTAGAGCCCTACTCCTCGTGGCATGGTACCAAGAACGCTGGCTGCATTTCCACGTTGAATGGCTAGACTTAACCGTTGAGCGAGAAAAGAACCAGCCCTCTTGTCACCAGCGGCAACGATAAGTCGCGGATACAATTCCTTTAGAAACTGCATCGCGCGGGGACCCCAATTTAAATTAGTTTTCATCAACGATATTTTACGTACTAGGAATTTAAAACTGAATCTTATATTGGCAGTAATTTTGTTGTACCTTTAATTCAAATGAAATTTTGCAGTGCTTTTTGAAAAAAATAAATAAAAAGAGTTGTCCTCAGTGGGATTAAAACCCACGATCCTTGAAGGCTAACAACTATGCTAGGCAACTAGTCTATCGGGTCGTCAAAGGTTAGACCTTGACTAATATGTTTAAATCCTTAATTTTCTTTCACCACCGAATTCTTCGGTGGAAGGTGGGTCAAAGGGACTTGCTGTAATTGTCTAGACTAGATCTCTGTCTACCCCTGTACTGGGAATTGCGTGAAGATATTTATTTTTTATTTATTTATAGGTTACTTTTTATAATATAGGTATAATATAGGTAGGTAGGTTATTATTTTATAATATAGGTACTTCAGCTGCTTACTTAGGGATTATAGCAATTTATGTGATGTTGCTTTATTTATTTTGTCTTTTGTTTACTATAATAATAAATATTCATAGGCAGGGACATACCTATGAATATTTATTATTATAGTAAACAAAAGACAAAAGAAATAAAGCACCCAAATGACTAGGCTACCATGAAATACATTAACTTCACTGAAAATGCATCAATGAACAAAGTGCAGAAGAATCAGCCGAAAACACAATAGACAGTGTATTCCCCTAGCGCTCTCTAAGCAAATGATGCATAAATTGCCAAGTTACCCACCATGAACTTCGGTAAAAGCTAAGAGAACACTCGTGCAGTAACTTTCAACTTCAGTGCTGCTTAAAAAACTTGGCAAGCGTAACTGTTGTGGATAAATTTTAGTATATGGCATCGCTTAACCGGATTTTAAGGACAATCGTCCGAAAATTCCGTCTTAAATTTTCCTACAATGGAAAACTGTCGTCATAAGTCTGAAAAGTAATTTATGTGTTTAGGATGTTTGAACTTCCAGTTATTGCTTTTTTCTTTTTTATTCAAATGCGAAATGTAATAAAGAAATATTTGAAACGTTTTATTTTTTTATAAGAGTGTGTGAGATCAGAGAGAGGGAGAGCAGGCTTATTAAGGGCTTAATAAATTCAATGACTCATAATTATTTTAAACAAAGTTTTGTCACAACTATTATATTAATTTTTGAACTATTGACAATAAGCGACTTAATTTTGAAAAACCGAGTTTCAAGCGCCATCATCATGTTACTTAACAAGAAAAAAAATTCTGATCAAATTATCGTCGAATAAATGGCATTATTTTACATGGATTCTCACCGGGGAAAATAAGTTCTAGATAAGTGGCACAGCCTTTTTAAGCAAGGCAGAGTCACTTTACTTGAAGACGATCTACGTCCATTTCGGTCTATTATGAGGACCATCCCGAAACTGGTTAAAGAAGTCAAAAAATTTGTATTTCAAGATACACACCGAAAGAAAAAACAGCGTTCAGAAATACTTGTTACATATCTGATACAACTTTTTCTAAAATTCTACGCAAGATTGCGACTGAGGTCATTGCACCATACGGTCGATTGTTTTCAATCGTTCTTTTGGTATGTGGTAATGAAAACGATGATGAAGAATTGTTACAGGAGGTGAAAATTGTGTTCATCATCATCAACTTGAGTCTAACCAAGAAGCCATGCAATGGCATAAAAACTGTTGAGCACCCCCTATGAAATTTAAAGTGTACCAATGAGCCGGAAATTTATGGTCACAGCTATTTTGGGACTAAAGAATCTTGTAGATCTATTATCAAAATAAATGTTTAGTAATACTAGGTAACGGTCCTGCAGTGGTTAAAATAACCGGTTACATTTATAAGTAACAAAAGCCGAGTGGTTGGATAATCGGAATTCAAATTAAGAGATCCGAGTTCGATCTGAAAGGCTCGTATTAATGAGTTTTATCAAAAACTTATGTACGATTTATATCGTTGACTTAGAATTAAAGACGGCGAAGGGCTCACCACCGGTCTCGTTGTCTTCGGTGGAAGGAGCTTTGGGGATCGTACTTAGGTTCCTTGACTGGAATTCCGATTACCTAACCACTTTTTAAGTGGTTCGCAAGTAATTTTCTGTATTCTATTAAGCATAAAATAATATCCGCTTCGAACGAAATTCAACAGCCTCGTAATTTTATTTTATAAAATATCAAGTTATCACAAAATTAAACATAAAATTGATTTGAGGAATTTATTGTTGACCGCTGAAAACGAAAAGAGTCCTTAAAAAGATGGGGCAGGAAACATCTCTATAGGTTAGATTCAAATAATATTACACTTCGTCTGTGCTTTCCACATCGTGATGTAATTTTGTACTAGCGTCAACTAGTATTTTAAATAATCAACAATGTCATAAAATATTAATTAAGCGCCATCTACTAACGCCAAGCGAAGTGCGTACGCTCACGTACTTAACTCTATGAATTTGACTAAGGGACATTGAACATTTCCGCATGCCGTAATTGCGTATAAAATACACACGTAATAGTCTCAGCTGCCTTGCGCAATTCCTAATGCGCACAGAATTAGTTCCAGTTCTGGCAGAACGCCATCATTCGCGCTATTCCGGGCGATGACCTCTTTAATTCAGTTTCGTCTTCCTACAGTGAAAACAATACATTTTATAACAAGACGCATTGCCATCTGACATGGATGTGTAATCTTTGACAGAGATTTCGAAAAAGTCATATGATTTTCAATGATTAAGCATTGCGTAAAATAGAAGTCTATGAATGCTCATTACTAGCCAAAGGCCTTTTATCTATCTATCTATTTATTCTGAGAGAATAAATAGATAGTCAGATAGATAGAAGATCTATTATTATGAGAGACTAGAGCAAGGCAACTTCCACCTCTTCACTCCAGTGTCACGATAGCCGAGTGGTTGGGTGGTCGGAATTACGAGTAAAGAGACCCGAGTTCGATCCCCAGGTGGCAGGCTCGTACCAATGGGTTTTTTAAAAACTTATGTACGAATTATATCGTAGGCCTGGATATAAAGACGGCGACGGGCACACCACCGGTCACGTTGTCCCGAAAATATCTTCGGTGGAAGGTGAGTCGAAGGGACTTAATTATCTAGACTTAGACCTCTGTCTAACCCTGTATTGGGAATTGCGTGAAGATATTTATTTATTTATTATTTTTTATTATATCCGTACATGAAAGTTAGGATAGCCGATAGGGTTGCCCGTTGAGTGATCGGAATTGGAGTAAAAAGACTATCTCATCCTCGTACCAACGGGTTTATTCAAAAAACTTATATATGATTTACATAGTTGGCTTGAATATAAAGAGCCACAGGCTCACGATATGTTATCACGTTGTCCCAAAGAATTAAAAAAAATGGAAAGTGGGTCGAAAGGATTTAATTGTCTAAAACTCTGATTACCCCTGTATTGGTGTAATATTTCTTTAACTGTCTAGTCATTTAAGTATTCTGACTATGTGTTTAAACAGTAAAGACTGTCGAGCTCGAGGTAAAGTAAGCACCTAAAATTTCTGTAAATTTTTTTGCGATCCTTACCCTACTATGCAATCTGTGTCACTCGCGTATAAAGCTAACTCTCTGACAATGGGATACGATGGCTCTAACATAGCAAAATTTAATTAACACCTCTCGGAATACAATAGTAATTTCTAGCTATTTAAACCAATACCGCAACTGTATTATTTTCAAACAGCATTCACTTTTGTGACAAACAGAAACAGAAAACAAATTAAATCATATTTTTTTACACGATTAGTTTCGGCCCTTGACTTCTCCCTATATTATTTCATGCGATCCTTTAATTTACCGGAGTGAAAAGCAGCCTGGTTTTTTGAGCCACCAATGTAACAAATCGATTCACCGTTAAGCCAAATCATGTTTCAGGTTTCTCATAAAGGAATTAAGCATTTTCGGGGATAATGATATTCTACGTAATAATTACAGTCACGATAGCCGAGTTGTTGGGTGGTCGGAATTTCGAGTCGAGAGACCCGAGTTCGATCCCCAGGTGGCAGTACCAATGAGTTTTTCAAAAACATATGTACGAATTTCATCGTTGGCTTGGACATAAAGGCGGCGACGGGCTCACCACCTGTCACGTTGTCCCGAAAATATCTTCGGTGGAAGGTGGGTCAAAGGGACTTAATTGTCTAGACTTGACCTCTGTCTACCCCTGTATTGGGAATTGCGTGAAGATATTTTTTTTTACGTAATAATCAAACTTGTGTTGTGCTATGTTTTCTTTAATTACATTTAAATTTTTTCGTGACCGAGTAACATCGAACAGTATTTAAATAATATAGTATAAAAATATTTAAACATACAAACAACCTCATGTACACTACTAATGCCACTGCGTTTAAAACTGGGGTGTTGCGGGTTAATTTTTGTGATGAATTTGAATGTTTGAACTCAACTCATAGGTGTTAAAATGTTTGTAAAAATATTAAAATTATCAAACTATATAAAAACATATCTACCTAAGTACATTGTTTCATAAGCTTAGACACTAAGACAGCGAGATCATCACCACTTGTAAAGAGGGCGTGAAATGTAGGTTGTAAAGATTAAATCGCAAACACCAACGAACACTATAGATAAAGTGTTTTTCCACATTTTCAACGGTTTGGAAGTCGAACCCGGGACCTCAGAGCATTAAACGACGTTTACACCACGAAACGACGTTTATCCCACGGAGTTATATGAAGATAAAAACTGCTGATTTTTGTTTATAGCGGCGTCTATTGACACAAAGCTTGTTAATTTATGTACTAAAGTCGAACCAGAGAAAGAACTTTAGAGTCAATTTGCTCATTTTATGATAATCTATATTGTCGTCAAAGATTAAATAAATATTGGAACGGCTCACGCCGGTTCCATTGGGACTTTAACGAAATAAACTCCAACCGCTCTGTATTACTTCTCATGCGGGACATAAGTTAGCTTGTTCAGGTACGAGTTTCTCTAAACATATAGTAAGATAAAGGTGACGTTTGGCTGAGTTTCAGAAAGATCCATATCGCAGATTGAGACAGAAGAGAATAAAATATTTCTTATTTGTAAGCACGCTTGCCAGTTATGAATTTGCTTTACGTATTGACTAAAGTTTGACATAGGTTTCCTGGACCTCTGACATTATTATTCCTAAGGTATTATTCTTCGGTAATAAGTTGTATGTTTTATTAATATTTTATATATATATTAATATTAATATATATATATATTAATATATATATATATATATATTATATATATATTAATATATATATATATATATATATATATATATATATATATATATATATATATATATATATATATATATATATATATATATATATATATATATATATATATATATATATATATATATATATAGCGAACCTGCGACGTCACGTTTCGCAGTCCGCACCCTAAACCATTAGGCTATTGCCGCTATATTTATAATTACATTGGTACGAGTTTACTACCTGGGGATCGAACTCGGGTTCCAAGACTAGAAAAAAGTATTGGATTTCATCGAAATGGGAATTTACCAAAGAGAATTATTAAAATAAATAACACATATACACACATATACACACATATACAACACATATATACTTCTGGACAAGACGAATGATACAAAAAATGCGTTGGCTAAAAAATAAGGAAAAAGGAGCGAAGATTTATAGTTTCCTTTTGTTGATGGAAAGTGACTTGAACAAATTAACCTGCAGTTCCCTTCTATCTCCGAGCGAATGAAAGAACCAAAGTTAATAAATATATTGACTATCTCCGTGGACGAGTGGCGTAAACACTAGTTTTCAAGGTGTCGCCATTTCGAGATCTCGGGTTCGATTCCCGGGCAGTTCATCTCATTTATTTTAAAGGGATCGAACCCGGAACCTTAGAACTATAGACAATTTCCAAACCGGTGTGTGTATACGCCACTCGTCCACGGAGGTCATCGAATACATACATTCCTCCGATCCCAAAGTATGTAGGTAGCTAAAGCACCTGTGTTATGGAATAAGATAGAACGAAGGTACCGCAATCATCCAGACCTAGATAGAGTTAATATATAAAAATTAGTTTTCTACATCGATTCATCCAAGAGTTGAACCCGAGACCGCGGTAAGGACCGCCTTTCTACTCACATATGAAACAATTTGACTCATGGTGGTATGTAGCCAGGCTGTCGCCGTCTTTGTGTACAAACCGACGGTATTAATACTGCATACGTTTGAAAATAAAAATATATTCGTTCGAACCTTAATCAGGAGACTTTAAGACACACCCTACCGCTCACCCATGGTCGGTTACAATTGTTGATTTTATTAACTATTATTATTATTATATTAACTATTATATATATATATATATATAATATATATATATATATATATATATATATATATATATATATATATATATATATACATATATATATATATATATATATATATATATATATATATATATATATATATATATATATATATATATATATATATATATATATATATATATATATATATATATATATATATATATATATATATATATATATATATATATATATATATATATATATATATATATATATATATATATATAATTCTCTTTGGTAAATTCCATTTCGATATATCCAATACTTTTTCTAGTCTAGGAACCCGAGTTCGATCCCCAGGTAGTAAACTCGTACCAATGTAATTATAAATATAGCGGCAATAGCCTAATGGTTTAGGGTGCGGACTGCGAAACGTGACGTCGCAGGTTCGGGCTATATATATATATAAATATATATATATATATATATATATATATATATATATATATATATATATATATATATATATATATATATATATATATATATATATATATATATATATATATATATATATATATATATATATATATATATATATATATATATATATATATATATATATATATATATATATATATATATATATATATATATATATATATATATATATATATATATATATATATATATATATATATATATATATATATATATATATATATATATATATATATATAAATATATATATATATATATATATATATATATATATATATATATATATATATATATTTGGGATCGGAGGAATGTATGTATTCGATGACCTCCGTGGACGAGTGGCGTATACACACACCGCTTTGGAAATTGTCTATAGTTCTAAGGTTTCGGGTTCGATCCCTTTAAAATAAATGAGAATATGGAGAACTCTTTTTCGACATTTTCTCGGTCCTGGGTGTTTCAGGTACCTTCGTTGCTTCTGATTTCATATTACAAGTGCTTACTTTGGGATTTGAGCAGTGTGTGTGATGTTGTCCCTATATATGTATATATTTATATCTTAATTATAATAGCGGATAGTGAAAAGACGGCAGATTCTTTTAAAGGTAAAGTTTACGTTCACCGTGGAACTACAGCCAATCCAGCAGGAGGACAGAGTAAAGAACGATTCATCAAATTTTGAAAATAATATTGTCAATTTATAAAGTCTACTATTCTCAGCCACTATAGGTCAGTGGTGCAGTGTCTTGTCCAGTCTCCTAATACAAGTGAGACTCAAATTAAAAACCCAGGTCTACTGTAAACTACAGAATAAATAAATACAAATATAGATAGGGACAACATCATATATGTATATATTATTATACATATATTATATTATTATATTATAATTCATTGCTCCTATCCCAATGTAAGCTAAACCACGTCAGGTATGGGACTCGGAAACAACAAAGGCACCACAAACATCAACACCTGAGAAAAAAGGAAGAAAAAGTGGTTTTTCTACATTGAACTGCCCGGGAATCGAACCCGAGATCTCGAAATGGCGACACCTTGAAAACTAGTGTTTACGCCACTCGTCCACGGAGATAGTCAATATATTTATTAACTTTGGTTCTTTCATTCGCTCGGAGATAGAAGGGAACTGCAGGTTAATTTGTTCAAGTCACTTTCCATCAACAAAAGGAAACTATAAATCTTCGCTCCTTTTTCCTTATTTTTTAGCCAACGCATTTTTTGTATCATTCGTCTTGTCCAGAAGTATATATGTGTTGTATATGAGTGTATATGTGTGTATATGTGTTATTTATTTTAATAATTCTCTTTGGTAAATTCCCATTTCGATATATCCAATACTTTTTTCTAGTCTATGAACCCGAGTTCGATCCCCAGGTAGTAAACTCGTACCAATGTAATTATAAATATAGCGGCAATAGCCTAATGGTTTAGGGTGCGGACTGCGAAACGTGACGTCGCAGGTTCGGGCCCCGCTATTCGACTATTGACGTAAACCAACTCCAGACACAAGCATTGCAGCTTAATTGGAGTGGTAAACAGGAATACTAGTAATGTTATTCGGCATTGCTAGTATTCTTTTTTAAAAAAAATTTTTTTTTATTTCAAAAACTTATGTACGATAACAACGCGTTGCTTGGAGTTAAAGACGACGGCAGGCTCACCACCTATCACATTGCCCCAAAAATTCTAAGTGCCCCTAAAAATGGTAGGTGGGTTGTATTGGAAAGGGCATAAAGACATTTACATAATTTTATTTCACGTTTCAGTGAAATTCAATGTTTTATTCCTCCAAATGTAAACATTTGAACATAATATTATTGTTACTTTTAAATCGGTACTAGTTAAATAATTTTCATTACTAGTTGTAGTCGTCATATCCGTCGGCATAGTGAGAATCATGCCGCGTCTTCTCTTCCCATGGGTGTCGATGGAGGCGACTAAGGAAAAGGCCTTTCAAATGTTATCAGCGGTGAAAAGGCGGGATAACCATCTCGGAAAACACTAGCCCAAAATTCAGCAAACCTGTTGAGGGGTAGTAGTCAGCTGCGATCGCTGATCTGCTCGCCACGAGTAGCGATCAAATCAAATAAAATAATTTATTCACCGTCATAAGAATGTACATTCGTTTATCGACAGCCATTTTTAATCTACTTTGTTTCGCAATGAGGTTCCTCTAACGGAAGAAACAGGCGAAAGAAACTCCGAAGGTATCCTCTTTTTTGGACAATATTTTTTATTTTTATACAAAATGTGGTATGATATTTTCTAGAAACAGCTTGGGAGCAATCAACTCATTCCAGAGGTTACCCTGTCACATTGTCCCAAATATAATCGGCTATCGTGACTATTATGAAAAATGTAATTATTTACATTTCTGTATAACCCATTATTGGAAATGGTGTGAAGATATTATATTTATTGTATTGATAATGATGTTGTCGTCAGCCAAGTGGTTGGGTGGTCGGAATTTTGAGTCAAGGGACCCGAATTCGATCCCCAAGGGGCAGGTTCATACCAATGGGTTTTTCAAAAACTTAAGTACGAATTACATCGTTGGCTTGCACATAAAGATGGCGACGATCTCACCACCTGTCACGTTGTCCTGAAAATATCTTCAGTGCAAGGTGGGTCGAAGGGACTTAATTGACTAGACCAGTCCTTTATCTACCACTGTATTGGAAATAGCGTGAAGATATTTTTTATGACAATGATGGTGATGTTGTCGTCACTCCAGCCAGTCTAAAGGGCGACATGTACAATAAAGCACAATTAACAATATGCACACCATATACAAGTCTTTGTACAAAGCTAATATTCAGCATTGGGCTTCTGATAAGCTGAAGAGAAGAAAGTTTTTCTCCTTGTAAAATATTCTGATTTGCGGTTTTCATTATATATGGCAGCGTTTTACGAACGGAGCAGAGAGCTGTCTCCGTTAATTCGAATATAATGTGACACTAAAAGCCAACGGTCTGTGTATTCATGAGGAGTATTCTCACAGTTAAAATTGAGCTTTGTTACAATTATTTCACGGAGTGGTCTAATTTCACGTAACTATAATCAATGCCCGTGAAGCTAGCTTAAACCAGAGAATTAATTACCATTTTTTGTAATACTTAGTTACTTATGTTTATAAATTTTCATGTTTATAGGTTTTTTTTTCTTCAAAACCTTACAATTTACATAGTCGCCTAGGACAAAAAGACGGTGACAGACTCACCACCTGGCACGTCATCCCTAGAAAAATATCCTCGGTGGTGGGTCGATAGAATTGTCTAGACCTCTGTCTACCCCTGTATTGAGATCGGTGTGAAGATATACTTTAGTTATGGGATCGGAAATAACGAATCACCCAGAACACAGACAATGTAAAAAAGTGACCTGTCCGTGAATCGAGCTCGGGGTCTCAGAGAAAGCAACACTGGTATGTACGCCACTGATCCACGGAGGTGTTCACATTTATTACATAATATCTTAATTTTCTATGATGAATTAATGATTTATTCATTATAACTTAAATTTTCGTGGATCGTCACCTAAAGGACTGGGTTAGATACTAGCTCATCATACATACATACATATATGCATAACGGCCTGTTAAAGTTTAGGACAGAGGCCTCTCCCATAGGGATGATATGCCATAATCGCCACGCTTGGCAAGCGGATTGGCTATCGCAGTACCGGACCACTGGCACCTCAGACTCTACTACTACTACGCCCATCTTCAGTCAGATTATTTTGAACTGATATTTTTAGCGAAGGTTATCCTTTCATCTAATGGTTGTCATAACGATATCGAAGACTATTTTCCGTAGTCGCTTCTTACGAAACCCACGGAAAAAAAAGGGAGTGGCAATATTCTTGCGCCGTTACCCCACGGTACAACTTCTTAAACACAGTCTTATAAACCTAAAATAGTAGACAGATCATAACGGGCCTATCGGATATATCAATTAAAAGAAGGATTAAAATACTGTATTTTTATTTCGTCAGTTTTGTTTCATAAAATCACCTTTTTATTGAATATTTACGACTTTGTCTCTTGGTAGAACTTCATCCTTAAATAAATTCAAATTCACTTTTAATAATTCCACAATTAACGATTTTTTCCTTAAATAATTGATCCGTTTCACCCTTATATCATTATCAAATAAAATAAATAAATAAATTTCTTCACGCCATTCCCAATAAAAGGCTAGAAAGAGGTCTACACTATTAAGTCGTTTCGACCCACTTTCCACCGAAGATATTTTCGGGACAACGTGTCAGGTGGTGAGCCCGTCACCGTCTTTATGTCAAAGCCAACGATATAATTGGTACATAAATATTTGGAAAACCCATTGGTACGAGCCTGCTACCTGGTGATTGAACTCGGGTCTCTCGATTCGAAATTCCGACCACCCTTCCACTTTACAAATATTACAGTACAACGGGAGTGAAAACGTATCACCAATTATTTAAATGTCATGTTTTATCTAACCTTGTTAAATATTACAATTGTAAAACATAAATTTCTACGTCGTACATGTAACTCCAGTATGTTCGTATTATCAATACGTTAACTTTCATAGTTCCCTGGAGTACAAGGTATACATGATATTCTGTGTTAAGTTATTCCATTGTTTGTGCCCCTGTGGATTCAATTGTATTACCAGCAATAAACACAATTTCGGAATATTTCACCCGTATTATTTCTGTCAAACAATATAATCCTTATTAAACAATTTTAATTTAAAAAGTAACAATGACTGAATGAATTGTTTGCGTCAGAATTACAGTTCTATATCAATTGTCTCTCTGTCCAAATTATAAAGCATATAGTTCGAAAAGTTATTTAACTGGCATTTTAAAAAACATATAACATATAAAATTTTATTTAATAAATGGATTTTAATAAAAAATGGAGTAGGTGACAAATACTGTATTTCAATATAAGCATTGAATTACTATTTTTTCTTTAAATAATACACGCCATTCCGAATACAGGGGTAGACAGAGGTCTAGACATTTCAGGCGTTTCGACCCACCTTCCATCGAAGATATTTTTGGGACAACGTGACAGGTTCCCGCCCTCTATTCGTCAATTCACCGTGTAATGTCCAAGCCAACGAAGTAACTTGTACATAATTAAAAAAAAACCAATGGTACGAGGCTGCCATCTGGGTATCGAACTCGGGTTTCTTGACTCAAATTCCAACTGCCCAACCACTCGGCTATCGTGAATTTAAGACATTGAAGATATTATGATTGTTAATAACTTTTTCAATAAATTTTTTACCAACACTATCGCATAAGGTCAATCTTTAATAATAGCAAAATGAAATAAATAAGTAATAAAAAATGCCGTTTCTAGATTACGCAGTAATCAACGCCAAAGGAGCGTGTTGGTAGGAGGCTTTGACTATGACAAACACTTTTATCTTCGCCAATGTCCTACAGTGGACTTTTACACGCCTTGAAATAACGAATTTAGTTATCTTTTTAATTTAAATCTTCACACCATCCCCATACTGGAGAAGTCTGAGGTCTCGACAATGTCATCCCACATTTTGCTGTTGGTACCAAACCAACTCCTACCTCCTGAGGATCAAACTAGAGCATCCCGTATTGTCCGACCGCCCAACCACTCAGCCGGCTCTTGGTTAGACGTAATAAGAAACATTTTTCAAGATATTTTTTTAATTCTTATAAAGCTACAAAGGGAAAGAAACAACCTTATCGAGTTTAAAGTGCCGGAATCGATTTGTCAACTTGTAAATTTCAAAGGTTCGTCAAGCAATTGAGAATTCTTAAGATATTTTTTTGCAAACGTTAATACTTACCTTTCCTTTGAATATTTTGATCAAAGACTCGACCGCTGCCCGGTCAAGCGTTAACGTTTTTAGTCCCTAAGTTATACCAATGTGAAAGGTTCACTTAGATCCTTCTCATAAACTGCTGTATACAATAATACATTCTATACCCTACACCTATTACCCTAAGAGTCACTTTACAGCAAAAACACTTTTTATTTACTTATTTAAAACTCATTTTATTATAAATTAAAAATATATATGTACATAAAATACTGTCAATATATAAAAATTATTATTTTAATAATTCTGAATCTGAAGAACCACTGCAATAAAATCTATGAAATTATCGAAAATATTTCTAACACTAAACAATGAATGGCCACGTAAGGTTGACTGGCGGAGAATTATTTTAACATTAAGCCCGCCTTATATTCCTTTCAAGTTTACAAGGTGCATTAAAGATTTAAAAAAAAATTAAAGCTAAGAGTCTGGGTGGTCAGAAACCAAAAATGGCTGTTATCAAGTTTTTTCGAAATATAATTTAAATTTAGTATCATTTCGCTAGGCAATAGAATCATCACCAGTCACCTTAACCGTAATAAAATAAACATAACTCAAATTCTGTGGTATTTGAAATGTTCCAATAAAAAAAGAAGTGTCAAGGTGAATACTGAGGAATGGAAATTTACTATACACAAGTATTGCCTGTATCGACTTCGTTATATGGCAGCGACAACTGAGTATAAAGAAGAAGCATAATAGCAAAATGCCATAAAATGTATGAAGTTTAAAATTGCAAAGAAGATATTCGCAACACGGCATTTTTGAAAATTCAAACAAAACCTTATCACAAAAAAGAGGGTGCTATGATGTTTCGGGCAGGTCAAATGAAAGGAGAATATTTACAGTATATTCTGAAAAGAATATATCATAATCAAGTCATCTCTTCTGTCTCATAGCTTTTTTATAACAAGTACCAGTATCAGTGGATAAAGATTAAATAGAAAGCTAAAAAATATGTCGCTTAAACATATCCGCATAAAATAAGAACAAAATAAAAAAGATTGACTAATAACACCCTACTTTAATTGAATCTTAATAAGAAAAAAGATTTTCCTTATAAAAACGACGCAATGCTTCAAATTGAGGTTAGAGGACATAAAATGAGGACTGCTCTCTGGAGACAGCGCTTGGTCAAATTAATTCAATAATTGGATCACGTAGCAGACGCGGTGTCTTAACATACTTCTGAAGGAAAATTAACGAGACCTGATGAGACGTGTTTTCTTACCAGTCTTTGTTTGGAATACGAGACGGACGTTTAAGAATTATTAAAGAGGAAAACATTTAAATTTATAATTTCTTGTTAGATGAACAAGAAATTCACAAATCGACTGCATGGACATTTCATTATTCTTCGATATTAGTAAATAGTGCTGAATTAGATTTGTAGGTAGGTGCTGCAGTCATTAGGGCAATTGTCAGCAGATTAGAAGGAAAGAAAAGTGTTCGCAACTAGAAAATATGGACTTTAAACACTTGAAAAGATTTTCTTGAATCATTCTCAACACTCTAGTGTTTTTTTATAACAAGATGAGTGACTTCACAATATTTATTGCTTTGTAGGGCACATTTACTACAACAATATTACAACATTTATTACCAAAATATTAATAAATCTATTACAAAGTGATGAGGTAATGCTAAGATAAATACGGACGAAACTATATAAATTAAATAATCTATCTAATATTAGCGATAAAGGTATGTTAAGGGTGCGTTCAATACAAATGCGACACGAATGCGCTTTCGCAACCCGTTCGACGCAAAACGACGCGCTTGCGGCGTAGGACCGGTGCGCAAATTTGAAATGCGATGAATGGAATAGGACGCAAACGGCGCTATCGCCAGATTTAGACGCACCCCTTGGAGTGCTAACTCTTAAGTTATAACCACTATCTCCACTAACTTTCTTATCAGCTAAGATGTCAGTGAAATTATAAAACAATTCATTTGTTACTTCAAAGTAATAACTTTAAAAGAAATTTGGCACAGGATTCGCTGTGTGGTTACTGCGTACTATCGTAATAACAAATTTCTCCTATAGATATCGTGTAAGACTACAGGACATAGACTCCCTTAGAGGAATATTTTTTTTTACAGAAAAGGGAGGGAGGCATACGAGCAGGTGGCTCACGTGATGGTAAGTGATATCCGCCGCCCATGAACACCCGCAATACCAGAGGCATAGCCGATGCGTTGCCTCCCTTAGAGTTCCCCCCCCCCCATTGGAAGGGGGAAGGGTTTGGGCCACCGGTTACTTGCACTCACCAGACGAAACGCAGAAGTTTGTTAGACTTCTACTTTACGCCGGTATTCTGTGAGGTCGTGGTACTTCCCCGGTCGAGCCGGCCCATTCATGCAACAACAAAAGCTGATGCGTGGCTCTACCACTGTTAAAAATACTATCTCCCACAGTTAATCTTACCGGCCGTTATCTATGGTTATTTGTTACATAATGAATACCTTCGTGGAAGAGTTTCGCTAACAACGGTTCTCGAGGTGTTTTCTGGACTCTATAGTCCCAGACAATATAGGAAACCACTTTTCCTGCCTACCCTTTTTAGGTCTGGGTGTTTGTGGTAACTTCGTTGTTTTTCTGTAATACAAGTGCTTTAGATGCTTACTTTGGGATCAGAGCAATATCAGTGATATAGTCCCTATGTATAGGTAAATGTCGTTTTATATGTATGCTGCATGGAAGCACTATTTTCTTGGATTGTTGCTTAAAAGTATTTATCGCACACAATAAAACAATATTTATTGTGAATCAGACTCGTGTATCGCAGAGATATACTCTAACATTTGTCTGGTCGAATGCAGCGATTGTTGTGTTTTAAACGAAAGCTATAGATGAATCTAGAACAAAGTGGACTTTAATATCTATCTTTGCAATAAGTTTGATGCTTTCTTTTCAAGCATTGATGTTGCAATAGTAACAAGCTTTGTTACTGTATTTTATAATACAAAATATATTTACGACATTCCCAATACAGGGGTAGACAGAACAACTGAGTCTAGACAACTGAGTCCTTTCGACCCACCATCCAACAAAGTTTTAACAGGCGGTGAGTGTGCGACCGTATATATGTCTTCTATAGGCCCCTTAAAGGGCTTTTACAGGCCGTTCAGTGATTAACCTTTTTTTAATAATTTAAAGTTTGTTTAGATGGGATTTATTTTATTTGCAATTTTTTGACGACCCACTACGACGACGTCTACTTAGTAGTTACCCTGCTCATAAAGTTAAGGGTTGCAGCTTAAAATCCCGCAACGGCAAACATTTTTTTCATGGATATGAATGTTTGTATACGTAAAGGATTTTTATATTAATATTCGTGTTTTATTAATGTAAAGTTTATCTATGTACATAGTACCGATAGATTGGACACTAAGACGTCGATAGTCTTCAGTGAAAGGTGGTTTGAATATATTTGATTTTCTAAACATCTATCAACGATAGTATTGAAAATGCTTGAATTAAAAAAAAATCTCAAATTTGCTAGAAAGTATTGCATCTTCTTAATTTGTTATTGTTATTTGTAATAAGAATGTTACTATCAAAATCTTAAGACGTTCGATTTTTATTTATCAGAATGTTTAAAATTGTTAATTATTGATTTTTGCGACAGTATAATTTTTTTATTTAAAAATTACATTCACTGTCGGGAAAAAAAAATAATACTGCACTTGTCAGTATAAAATAAATAAATATCTATTTTTCCCGACAAGTGTAGCAGTTACAAGAAATAAATGAATGTAATTTTTAAATTAAAAAAATTTAAAAAATTATATTGTCCCAAAAATATCGAGAGATTAATAAAAATTTAAACGCTATGAAGCGTATACGTAATACCATTTCATGGTTGTAATGCTCGCATTTATACACGATTACTAGATTAATGTAATTATATGTCAAGGTAAATAAATCAATTACTTAATTATCAAGAATTCTTTAAATTATGTCACGATAGCCGAGTGGTTGGGTGGTCGGAATGTCGAGTCAATAGACCCGAGTTCGATCCCCAGGTGGCAGGCTCGTACCAATAGGTTTTTCAAAAACTTATATATGCATTCGTAGTCGTCGTTACATTGTAAATCTATTTTGCATAATCGCTTGTTGCCATTCTTATATTCCGCTAAAATTCAATAATCAAATTGAATACCACTTGCTGGAAACTTGATTAATTAAATTAACCTAGAATGGAGTAATTAATTTCAAATTGAGTTTTAGTCCGCAGATAAGGTGATAGGGTAGTTAAGTGGTTATTTGTCGAGTTATTAGAACTGGAGTTGTAAACCAGATGTATCTAGCTGAATATCTGGACATGTTGAGTCTCTCCCATATATTTAACATAACTATGTTCCCTTTTTAGTTCTCTGTCCAAATTATCATTATAATTATGTTATCATACTCAATTTAAAAAAGAAAGACAATCGTAGTCACGATAGCCGAGTGGCTGGGTGATCGAGATTCGGTGTCAAGAGACCAGAGTTCGATCCCCATGTGGCTCGTACCAATGTATTTTTCAAAACTTAAGTTCGAATCGTTGGCTTCTACAGGCAACGGCGACGGGTTCACCACCGGTCACGTCGTCCCAAAAAGTGTCTTCGGAGGAAGGTGGGTCGAAAGGACTTAATTGTATAGACCTATGTCTACCCCTGTATTTTGCCTGGGAATGGCCTGAGGATAATTTTTTAAATGTATATGTTTTTATTTAGACAATCAAGCATAGTATATATTTTTCGTTACACTGGTTTTTCGTACCTTGTGAGGGGTTATACAGTGTATTTGACGCCGCAGACATTGCTGCAAATGCCTTCCAGATTCAAAGACAGTACCAATGGGTTTTTCAAAAACTTATATACGAATTATTGTTGGCTTGGACATAAACACGGCGACGGGCTCACTACCTGTCACGTTGTCCTGAAAATATCTTCGGTGGAAGGTGGGTCAAAGGGACTTAACTTTCTAGACTAAACCTCTGTCCACCCCTGCATTGGGAATCGCGTGAAGATATTTATTTATTTCCTTATTTTATTTATTTAGTTAAGCAATATATTGTATCAGTGTATTCGTAACCTCTAAATGGTGGTTAATATGATTACGGTAATCTGATTAGTTAACATGCCAGTCATTCGCTTTACAAACAGAGCCGTGTAAGTAATATCGCCACAATAAATGTCGACAGCGTGGCTTGTCATTTAAAGCATCGGTTCACTGAATTGTGGGTCTTCGGTTCGATTGGTCTTTTAGTTTTTGGGTCAACCATGTGGAGCTAATATGTATATTAGCTCCACATGGTTGACCCAAAAACTAAAAGTATCCAATACGATGGATGTATCCAATACGATGATACTAGATTTGACAGGTAATTTTATTGGCGTGTATTTTTTTGTCAGTTTTCCACACTGAAGTTTTTTGTTCTTGGAATTCGAGATAAATGAAGCTGTGAACATTTTGTAAGCAAATTAAATAATGCATACGTAACATTAACAAAAAGGAATTTCGAGTAAAGAGATCAGAGTTAGATCCCGATGTGGTAGGCTCGTGCTAATGGTTTTTTTTTTCTTTTCAAAACTTATGTACGTTTTATATTTGACATTTTATATGAGACATTTTCAGGAGGACGTGAAGGGAGGCGATCCTGTCGCCATTTTCAAGTCCAAGCCAACCTCATAAATTGTACATAGGTCTTCCACCGGAGAATCGGACTTAAGTCTCTTGACTTGAATTCCGATCAACCACTCGGCTATCACGACATGTTAATAGAATTCATAAATTCTCATAATAAAAGTTTATTTTGCTTATATACTGTACCGACAAACTGTGTTGCAGTTTGGCAGATTTTAAATGTAAACATTGTGTGTACATATGTGTTTAACAGTGGTAGAGCCACGCATCAGCTTTTGTTGTTGCATGAATGGGCCGGCTCGACCGGGGAAGTACCACGACCTCACAGAATACCGGCATAAAGTAGAAGTCTAACAAACTTCTGCGTTTCGTCTGGTGAGTGCAGGTAACTGGAGGACTATAATCTTTGGGGCAACGCATCTGCTATGCCTCTGGTATTGCGGGTGTTCACTCTAAGGCCGGCAACGCATCTGCTATGCCTCTGGTATTGCGGGTGTTCATGGGCGGCGGTAATCACTTACCATCACGTAAGCCGCCTGCTCGTTTGCCGGCCTTTTCAAAAAAAAAAAAAACATAGCGATGGAAATAAATAAATATTAAAAAAAATAATTATAGAGTCATAAACTGAATGAATGTTCTTAGGCTTTTGGGTATATCTAACAAAATTAATTCAAATTCACATACCCAAATAAATTATTTAAATACGGCAGAAAATTCAAATACATTAAATGAGATGAAAAAAAACATCAAAAAATTTTAACTACATCGTATTCATCCAAATGACGATATAACGGATTCGCATAACATTTCATAAATGCTTGTAATATGTAAAAGACATGATGAATATAACAACTTGATGTCAGAAATTGTTGTACATATGCCGCTGCTGTATTTTATATGAGATAAAAAATGAACTGAATACTAACATATGATAAACCGTAAAACGAATTCATTTTTTGTTTTAGTAGTCACGATAGCCAAGTGGTTAGGTGGTCGGAATTTCGAGTGAAGAGACCTGAGTTCGATGCCCAAGTGGCAGGCTCGTATCAAAGCGTTTTTCAAAATCCTATGTATGAAGTATATCGTTGGCTTAGACGTAAAGACGTCGGCGGGCTCACTACCTGTCACGTTGTGCCTAAAATATGTTTGTTGGAAGTTCAAAGAGACTTAATTGTCTAGATTGTCTGAATTGGGAATTTCGTGAAGACATTTATATTCATTTCTTTTTAGTAGGTCTAGTTTGCGTGCCTAGGTAGGCGAGTTTGTGTACATATTTATTAAATTCTTCCCTTCCCATCTTCTGTCCCGAAAAATGTCTTCGGTGGTAGGGGTTTCAAATTGACTTAATTTTCTAGACTAGATCTCTAGTCTACCCTTGTATTGGAAATGGCGTGCATGTATTATTTTTTTTTATATTTTATTCTTTGCTATATATATTCAGTTTCTTCGAACAAAATTATGAATTATTTTCGTTTTCAAAGCTGTTTGTTTCTTATTTTTTTATTATTTGAAAATATATTCGGTGGAAGGTGGGTCGATGGGACTTAATTGTCTAGACTAGACCTCTGTCTATCCCTGTATTGGGAATTGCGTGAAGATATTTATTTATTTATTCATTTATTATTTATTATGTGTTTTATTAAGTAATCTCTCTCTGTTATTGTGTGTTGTCCTAAATATAGAGAAAAATAGTGACAACCCACCCACAGACTCTCTTGTATTGTGAGTGGGTGTTGGTTATTTCCTTACCATCAGGAGCAATATTAGAAATTTTGTTTCCAAGTTAAGTCCCTTAGACCCACCTTCCACCGAAGATATTTTAGGGACAACGTGACAGGTGGTGAGCCCGTCGCCGTCTTTATGTCCAAGTCAACGATATAATTCGGACATAAGTTTTTGCAAAACCCATTGGTACGAGCCTGCCACATGAGGTCCGAACTCGGGTCTCTCGACTCGAAATTCCAACCACCGAACTACTCGGCTATCGTGACTTTTTGAAAAAAAAAATCATACCATATAAACGTACTAAAATATACCTTAAAGGAATGTTTCAAATACGTAATATTCTTAAAATGTATGCAATACTTTTGAAACGAAAAAAGACTCCGCAGGCAGCAAGTCCATAATGGATTTAAGCTTTGGCAACTTTGACGGAGACGAAGAAGTGAAATTGCGGTACATTTTCTACGCATCTCGTAAGCGTTCCACGTGAGGTTTAAAAAGGAACATAAATTTACGTACACGTAGATTACGTGAATTGATCATTGGCATTTTATCACAACATATTAATATAATTTTTCAAAACATTTTTTTAATTTGTTATACTAATGTCACGATAACCGAGTGGTTGGGTAGTGGGAATTTCGAGTCAAGAGACGGGGAGTTCGATCTCCAGGAGGCAGGCTCGTACCAAATGGGTAGTACAAAAAATTATGTACGAATTATACCGTTGACTTGGACATAAAGAAGACGTTGTCCCGAAAATATATTCGGTGGAAGGTGGGTCGAAGGGACTTAATTGTCTAGACTAGACCTATATCTACCCCTGTTTGGTAATTGCGTAAAGACATCTATTTATTTTATTTATAGTATAAAAACAAAAGGGAATACGTTTTTACATTGTAAATCAGAGCGAGAAGAAGCCACTTTACGTTCTAGAAAAAAGCTCACCACAGTATTGCCAATGCTAGGGTGATCAGAGATCTAGACAATTTGGTACAGTAAATCTATATTTCACTCGAGCATATTTATGTCTTAAGTATTCAGACAAGTTGTGTTCCCATTTCAAGTAAAACATATAGATATAAATTAAGAAATAACTAATTAGATAATCTTATTAGATAAATATAAAATAAGAAAAGAAAAGAAAGAGACTTAAGAGTAATATTATAATTTCTGATTCCTTAAAAATACTATTGGAGTAACAGAAGTTCGAAATTCTACTTTTACGTTCAGTTGTACTGTGTTCATCGACATTCTTCATCGCCTACCTTACTAGCATGACTTAATTGAACAACCCTATCAAGCAAAGTGATTTTGTTTATGCTTTCTAAGATATCTTAAGGCGTAGCAGCAAAATGAAATCTACTAATAATACTCTTTTCGTAGATTTTTGAATTAAACGAAAAATGTCACGCCATTCCCAAAAGTAGGGAAGACAGAGGTCTAGAAAATTACGTCCTTTCAACATTTCACCGATGACATTTTTGGGTCAATCTGACCGGTGGTAAGGCCGCAGCCGTCTTTATGTCCAAGCCAACAAAATAAGTCATTCGTAAGTTTTTTAAATAACTCATTTGTGTGAGCCTGAGAGTCATTTGTATGAACCTGGAGAAAACTTGGGTTCTGACTCGAATTCCGATCACCCAAATACTCGGCTATCGTAACTTTTCAACAGAAAACCTGACGTAAATTTAAGAATGTAGATATGAAAATATGAGTATAAATTTATTTTCAATTTTAAATAAAAAAATTATCAGTACATTTAAATATGAATTCGTGCTCATTGTAAAATGAGATGGAATTCTTTTATCACTTGAATAATAAAACATATGTTAAAAGTTAATTTAAAACTTTTGCATCTGAAATTGAATGGATTGCGTCCGATTTCATAAAGTTTTAGTCACATTTGAATTGCTGACGACAAAAAAAATATTTTGATTAAATATATGCCAACGTTTTCTATCTTCACGCAATACAGAGGTAACCAGAGGTATAGACAATTTAGTCTTTCCGCCTCACATTTCACCGAAGATTATTTTGGAATAACGTGACATGTGGTAAGCCTGTCGCCATCTTTAAGTCCAAGCCGATCGATCACTCAAACACTCGGCAGTCTTTATTATAAATTGGAAAGGGCAAAATACGCAAATTTTAATGTTATGGTAACCGGGCAGTGTTAATTAATTTAATTAATAATAAAAATACCTTTTCAATCATCCTGCATGAGATATTTTCCACTAACCCCCCCCCCCCCTTCCTCTTCTTTAAGCTACCTACAATCTGTCCCCGGAAATAGCCAGGGGAGAAATTATGGAGATAGCTTAAAGCCTCTACCTGTCACTACCTAAAATTCATCATAAGTATTTTAGCCGTAAAAGTGTAACAAATAAGACATATCTCGATACATAATTGATACATTCTCATTTATATTATTGTATATAAAAATGCATTTATTTGGAACATAAAACATATGTGTAAGATAATAACAACCTTAGTAAAAACTGTGTCATTGCTATTAACGCCCATCATCCTGGCGTAAGCGTTCCAACTATACAAAAGATTTACTTTCAAAATAAGAAAAAAAGAATGCGTGTAGTGCGTGATACATATGTGTGTACGTGTGTTTGTGTGTGTGTACGTGTGTTTGTGTGTATGTGTGTGTGTGTGTGTGTGTGTGTGTGTGTGTGTGTGTGTGTGTGTGTGTGTGTGTGTGTGTGTGTGTGTGTGTGTGTGTGTGTGTGTGTGTGTGTGTGTGTGTGTGTGTGTGTGTGTGTGTGTGTGTGTGTGAGTGTGTGTGTTTGTGTGCACATGCGTGTGTGTGTGTGTGTGTGCGCGCATGCGTGTGCGTGTGTGTGTGTGTGTGTGTGTGTGTGTGTGTGTGTGTGTGTGTGTGTGTGTGTGTGAACGTATTTATGTTAAGTGACTAGGTTTTCAGTTTCCTCATAATAGAGACCCAAAAGCGATTCCGTGATTTTAACCTTACATTCTCTCGAAATAAGTGGGTAAATATAAGTAAATATGTTAACCCTATTATATAGTTTAGGACTACGGTAAAAATAATGTCGGTTTGCGACAGATAGACTAGTATTTACTAGTTGACATACTCGATCGCCTCTACGCCTATTTTTATCAAGTTCGGGGTAATAAAAGAGCTGTATATGTTTGCGTAAAATAACCCTCAGTATAAACCATTGTCTGACTCTTAAAATTTTGCACAAAGCATAGAGATCTACTGTAGGGAATCGCAATGGCTTAAAAGTCATAACCTTTAGTACTGCTCTCTGAGCTCTTTCCAATCTAAGAAACTGGGTCTTACCGGAACCACCCCATGCAATTATACAATAATTTAAAATGGAATGTCCTAATGCGTAATACACTGTCTTGGGGGTTGTAAAGTCTGCTGATGATCTTATATTTTTAAACACGTATATTAGCTTTCTTATTTTATACATTAACAAATATCTATATATGAATTTATATACATTAACATAAGATATGTATGTCTGAATTAGCATCGACGACTTCAACACTAACATACTGTAATAAATAAATACAAACTTCACATACATTGCTCTGATCCCAAAGGAACAAAGGCGCAACAAACGCCCAGTCCCCAGACTATAGAGAATATTGAAAACTAACTTTCTACATCGATCCGTCCGAGAAATTAACACAGAGCTGGCGAAACCTTAAAAAACTGGTGTGTACGCCACACATCTACAGAGGTCTATAGATTAACTGTAACTTATTATAAATTCTAATACAAAGAAAACATTTCAACATACATAACGAGTTGTTAATATTGATTACTGTGATCCTGTTTTTAGATAAAGTAGACAAACCTTACCCTTCTTACCCTGCGTCGCTTAATCCAATGATAACAAGAATTTAAGCCTAATTTTACATATAACCTACCAATAGCTAAGCATAAGAGCTTCATTCCTACCTAAAAAATAAAATAAATACACTTATAGATAAGGACAACATCACATACATTGCTCCGATCCCAATGTAAGAAGCTAAAGTACTTGAGGTATGGGAATATAACAACGAAGGCACCAAAAACACATAGAACCGAGAAAGTAGAAAAAGTGGTTTTTATACATTGACCCGTCCGGGACCTCGAGATGGCGACTCCTTGAAAACCGGTTTTTACGCCACTCGTCCACGGAGGTCGTAGTCGCAACCTAAGACTTGTTGATTAGTAATTTCCCCGGCTAATTCACACCACAGAAATATAATGACGAAAATAATGAGTTTGTTTTCAAAACCTCCATATTCCTTTTTAAATTTCGAACACATAAAAAAACACATTATTCATCGCAAATTACTCCGCTTTAGACTTTATTTATGTTGCAAAAAAAAAGTTAACATTAAATACTCGCTCAATTCCTCAGAAAGCCTAATGAAATAAATTCGCTTTTGCGTTCCAGTCAGTTGTAAGAGGCTACGTTACCGCAACGCTTCGAGTGGAGTCAAATTGTTTTTAATTTCATTATGTAAGTGGTTTGTCGCTATTGCTTGTAACACATTGGGAATTTCATAGAACTCCTTTTCAGACCTTTTAAGGCGACATCTGTAAATGAGTGGCGTAAACACCGGTTTTTAAGGTGTCGCCATCTCGAGATCCCGGGTTCGATACCTGGACGGGTCAATGAAGAAAACCCTTTGTTATACATTTTCTCGGGAACGGGTGTTTATGGTGCCTTCATTGTTTCCGATTCCCATACCACAATTGCTTTAGCTTCTTACATTCGGATCGGAGCAATATGTGTGATGTTGTCCACATCTATATATGTATTTATTATTAAGACAAGATACTATTAAGACCTTTTAATTTCCGCAGTTATTGAGTTATGGTTAATTATGACAGTAGTGAAATAGCCTTTTTTTATTTTCACGCGTAGCCCGTATTTCCCATAACTGGGTATACTCCGCAATTTTTTGTATTGATTATAAAGCATATCAATTACGCTGAACTTTTTCTTATTAAATTAAAGAGAAAAAAATTCCAAAATTTCAACTGACACGGGCGGGATTGAAACCCGCGACCTTTGCCGAACCGTGGCAACGCTCTTATCTCTGAGCCACCGTGTCTTACACCATCAGTTGAAATTTCAAATCTCTTTCTTTATTTATGCTTGTTTGCATCGGCGCCATCTACTGTTATTTTTTCAAATTATAGTGTAATATTCATGACTTTTCATCAACTAAATATAATAAATAACGCCAACAAATTTATAACACATTTTTTTTATTTTAAAGCATATAAGGCACAAATAAAGAAAGAGATTTGCTTCTTGCAGGATTCGAATCGGAATCCTTAGCTTCGAGGGGCATGGTCACTACCAACTAGACTATTGGGCTATAGTGTCATATAGCAATGAACCATATCATTTTAAAGGAAAAGAGGGTCAACGAGTCTATAGCTCATAGAGTACGTGTGGTGTTTTACGATAAGAAAGAATTGGATAGAGGAAAGAATTATAAAAGTGGCAAGAGGATAACAATGGTGGCTTTTATACAGTTCCCGATTACTCTGTAGCATTTGAATCAAGTAATAATACAGATAACATCTTCACGCCATTCTCAATACAGGGGTAGACAGAGGTCTAGACAAGTAAAAGTAAATCTAAATGAAGTCCTGTCGACCTACCTTCCACCGAAGACGAAAAATGTCTTCGGTGGAAGGTAGATCGACGGGACTTCTTTTATAAGCATAACGTGATAGGTGGAGAGCCCGTCGCCGTATGTATGTCCAAGTTAACGACAAATTTCGTACATACGTACAACAACTTTTTTGGAAAAAAACCCATTGGTACGAGCTTTGAGGATCGAACTATAGTCTCTTGACTCTAAATTCGATTACCCAACCACACGGCTATCGTGAATTTTAGTGAATTAAGTAAATCAGAATAAATTTATTTTTTGAGACCTCTCTCAATTATTATTGTATTAAGCTAACGTATTAATTTTGACTGTAACTCGAAAAATATAAAACAACTTAGTAGTAACTTAACAGTTATTCTGTCGCGAATCACTTTTGCGTATTTTTTCTTAAATCGCTGACGTATTCGCGACTGAACACTCATGAACCTTTAATAAAGAAACCTTTAACTCTGTACAAATCCGAAATTAGCAGTTTTTTCATGATATAGGTTTAGAGAGAATTTATTTCCTATTAAGAACACAATTCACTTCAACAAGAAAACTTATAAATATTGACATAGTATGTAATTATGCGTGACTCTATACAATGCAAAACTTATTAATATGTATTATAAATTTTGACAGTGCTTTCTAAGTTTGGCCTTAAAAATCAAAAAGGATTTTTCATGAAGTATTTCATTCGGAGGCTGTTATACAGTAGTGCTCCTTCTTTTATATGGACAGTTTTTCAAACATGCAAACAGCTTAAATTTATTTTTAACTTATTATTCAAATGAATTATTCAACATAATCAAATACAAAAGATAGTTAAAAACAATTTTTAAACAAATATTTAAATGAATAACATGTTAAGTATTTTGTATGAAGCTTTACAAAACGAAAAAAAAGGAATAGAGTAGTATAGTTATTATAAAAATTGCACTACTCTTTCAACTTCATTACTTAATACTTCATGTGTTATTTTAAATAAAAATATATACTCTTTCACTACAAAAAAAACATAAAAGCTCATGTAATTCATTATTCACTGTATGAAAACCTTAAACAAGGTCTAATGTATTCATATTCAAGTATATGAACGTTTGATCTTCATTGTGAAGAAGATTCCGTAAAATATTTTTTTGCAAGATCATTACTTATTCTTACGTGGAAATTCTGGAAAGGGTTTTTTTTACACCGTGACGCACTTTATATATCTTTTTTTTACCTGCTTACAAAGAATGAGTTTCGCAGGTTTGAAAGTATATGCTTGTGTTATTATAGTCTAACAATGATAAATTTCGGGGTTTGTATTTTCTTAAAAATATTACGTATATTTATAAAAAATAAATATAACTATTAATATCTTCACGCAATGCCCAATACAGGGGTAGACAGAGGTCTATTCTAGACAATTAAGTACCTTCGACCCACCGTCCACCGAAGATATTTTCGGGACAACGTGACAGGTGAGCCCGTCGACGTCATTACGTATATTCAATATAAAAATTCGAGTTTTATTTATATATATTGTAGTAATACCTGAATATGTTAGAGGTACAATTTGCATTGTTTTAATTATCTTGAGGATAAAAATAAGGAGAAAGACAAAAAATGGAATACTTAAAAGTATTCTCACATAAAATCCTGTAGTAAAATAGTTCTGGCACTTCGAAACAAAGAATGAATGGGTTTTGTATACACATCGGCACATTGTTCAAATAAAATGAAATCCATAGAAATAAATTGCTAATGGGAAGAGCACTTTCTCTTAGTTTGTACTTTTCTAACAGTTTTATTATTTTAAATGTCACGATAGCCGAGTGGTTGGATGGTTGGAATTTCGAGTCGAGAGACCCGAGTTCGATCTCCAGGTGGCAGGCTGGTACCAATAGGTTTTTCAAAAACTTATGTACGAATTATAGCGTTGGGTTGGACATAAAGACGGCCACGAGCTCACCACCTGCCACATTGTCCCGAAAATATCTTCGGTGGAAGGTGGGTCGAAGGGACTTAATTGCCTAGACTAGACTTCTGTCTACCCCTTTATTGGAAATTGCGTGAAGTATTTATTTATTTTTGTTGTTTTTTTATAACAAACATCTATGTACCCACATATAAATGTCATGATAGCTGAGTGGTTAGGTGGACGGAATTCGAGTCAAGAGGCTAGAGTTCGATCCTTAGGGTTCTTTCAAAAACTTGGGGTTTTTTTAAAAATTTAAGAACGAATTATATCGGTAGCTTGGCATTAAAACTGCAACGGGCTCACTACCTGTCACGTTGTCCCAAAAAGTCTTCGGTGGAAGGTGGGTCGAAGGGACTTAATTGCCTAGACTAGACTTCTGTCTACCCCTGTATTGGAAATTGCGTGAAGTATTTATTTATTTTTGTTGTTTTTTTATAACAAACATCTATGTACCCACATATAAATGTCATGATAGCTGAGTGGTTAGGTGGACGGAATTCGAGTCAAGAGGCTAGAGTTCGATCCTTAGGGTTCTTTCAAAAACTTGGGGTTTTTTTAAAAATTTAAGAACGAATTATATCGGTAGCTTGGCATTAAAACTGCAACGGGCTCACTACCTGTCACGTTGTCCCAAAAAAGTCTTCGGTGGAAGGAGGGTCAAAGGAACTTAATTGTCTAGAACAGACCTCTGTAATGGGAATTGCGTGAGATATATTTTTGTAATTTTAAATTTTATTAGTAACTTAAATATTTAAATCACTATTTTTAAAGAATTCCTACTTATAGTTCTTTTTTACAGAAACACGTTAATAAGGCCGGTTGAATTACTATTTGAATTTTAAATGTTAAATGTAAATAAAATATTTGATTGTTTTAAACATCCCGTAAACTGCAAGGTTTCAGCTTTAAACATTAATTCATCGCTGAAAGGGAATAAAAACAAAATATTGTTGATTGGCATTATTAGAAATGTTGCCAAAAATATTAAGCATCATAATATCGATTTGAGGAGAGCAGGTCAAAGGGAAATAATCATTGAAACTTTTGAACCTAATGCTTTTTTAAATAAAAATATACAATTAATTACGTTAAAAAATATATTTTATTCATTCCACTATCACCATGTACCCTCATGACATTGCTGAGTTATATTGGTTTATTGGTTCAAAATAGGTAATTAAAATGTTTTAATAGGGTTATGTGATCGGAATTTGTGTCAAGAGACCCGAGTTTAATGCCCAGGGCTTGTGCTATAGGGTTTTTTTCAAAAACCTTATGAATGATTTATATTGTTGGCTTGGACATAAAGACGGCGACGGGCTCTCCACTAAAATGTCTTCGGTAGAAGGTACGTCGAAAAGTCTATCATAATTATCTAGACCTCTGTCTACCTCTGTTTTGGGAATGGCGATTTGAGGAGAGCAGATCAAAGGGAAATAATCATAAAATCTTTTAAACCTAATGCTTTTTTAAATAAATATATACAATTAATTACGTTAAAAATATATTTTATTCATTCCACTATTACCATGTACCCTCATTACATTGGTGAGTTATATTGGTTTATTGGTTCAAAATTGGTAATTAAAATGTTTTAATAGGGTTATGTGATCGGAATTCGTGTTAAGAGACCCGAGTTTAATCCCCAGGGCATGTGCTAAAGGGTTTTTTCCAAAAACCTTATGAATGATTTAAATTGTTGGCTTGGACATAAAGACGGCGACGGGCTCTCCACTAAAATGTCTTCGGTAGAAGGTACGTCGAAAAGTCTATCATAATTATCTAGACCTCTGTCTACCTCTGTTTTGGGAATGGCGATTTGAGGAGAGCAGGTCAAAGGAAATAATCATAAAATCTTTTAAACCTAATGCTTTTTAAATAAATATATACAATTAATTACGTTAAAAATATATTTTATTCATTCCACTATTACCATGTACCCTCATTACATTGGTGAGTTATATTGGTTTATTGGTTCAAAATTGGTAATTAAAATGTTTTAATAGGGTTATGTGATCGGAATTCGTGTTAAGAGACCCGAGTTTAATCCCCAGGGCATGTGCTAAAGGGTTTTTTCAAAACCTTATGAATGATTTATATTGTTGGCTTGGACATAAAGACGGCGACGGGCTCTCCACTAAAATGTCTTCGGTAGAAGGTACGTCGAAAAGTCTATCATAGTTATCTAGACCTCTGTCTACCTCTGTTTTGGGAATGGCGATTTGAGGAGAGCAGGTCAAAGGAAATAATCATAAAATCTTTTAAACCTAATGCTTTTTTAAATAAATATATACAATTAATTACGTTAAAAATATATTTTATTCATTCCACTATTACCATGTACCCTCATTACATTGGTGAGTTATATTGGTTTATTGGTTCAAAATTGGTAATTAAAATGTTTTAATAGGGTTATGTGATCGGAATTCGTGTTAAGAGACCCGAGTTTAATCCCCAGGGCATGTGCTAAAGGGTTTTTTTCAAAAACTTTATGAATGATTTACATTGTTGGCTTGGACATAAAGACGGCGACGGGCTCTCCACTAAAATGTCTTCGGTAGAAGGTACGTCGAAAAGTCTATCATAATTGTTTAGACCTCTGTCTACCACTGTGTTGGGAATGACGTGAAGATATTTTTTTCTTTTAATACGTGCCCGGTGACATTGCTAATTAGCTTACTCTGTCGCAAAAAAGCGTACCTTCTATGTTTCTGGTTCCTTAACACAAGTACTTTGAAATCAGCGCTATGTATGAGATGTGGCCCCTATCTATGTATATTTGTATTTATTTATTTATATATTACTCATCGGCCACAATTACCTACAAATTTAAGAATAGAATTTTAAAACCAATTAGCAATACTTAATCCTGTTCCCGCATTAACTACAATTTATTTACGTTACAAATTTTTTTTTTCTTTCCTTTATAAGTATAATATCGCGAGTAGAATAAATTTTAAGACCAATTATAATGGAATTTATAGCTTTTACACAAATCCTTTGTAATTGGGGCTTACGTTTAATCCTTTTCGAAATATTAGCATAGATATAAACAACCTGTTTATTTAAGCAAGGATTAAAATTTTAATTATTTTAAAATTTAAAATGCAAAATAAATAAGTACCTTCACGCAATTCCCACTACAGGGGTAGACAGAGGTCTATTCAAGACAATTAAGTCCCTTCGACCCACCTTCCACCGAAAATATTTTCGGCACAACGTGACAGGTGGTGAGCCTGTCGTCGTCTTTATGTCCAAGCCAATGATATAATTCGTACATAAGTTTTTGAAAAACGCATTGGCCTTCGCGAGCCTGCCACCTGGGGATCGAACTCGGGTCTCTTGACTCGAAATTGCGACCTCCAAAACACTCGGCTATCGTGACTACTTGCGTGAAGATATTTTTCTTTAATTGGATTCAGAAAATTCTTATTATTATATCAGCTTTACCTCATTTATCTAATCAAATCCGTTCTTTATGGCAATCTTTGGGGGAAGATCTATGTTCAGAATTGTGCAGCAGTGAAATTTGGATGAGCTGTGATGATGATGATAACAATGAAATAATTTTATTTTTAAAATTTATTTAATACTTAAACTGGATACCAAAGTCACTAAAGCCGAGTGATTGAGTGATCGAATGAACTGACCCAATGGATTTTTTTAAACATGTGTAAATCAAAAATACGATAGCCGAGTTGTTGGGTGGTCGGAATTTGGAGTCGAGAGACCCTCAGGATTCGAGTTTGATCCCCAGGTGGCAGTACCAATGAGTTTTTCAAAAATTTATATACGAATTTGATCGTTGGCTTGGACATAAAGACGGCGACGGGCTCACCACCAGTCACGTTGGCCCGAAAATATCTTCGGTGGAAGGTGGGTCAAAGGGACTTAATTGTCTAGACTTGACCTCTGTCTACTCCTGTATTGGGAATTGCGTGAAGATATTTTTTTTATTTTAAATCAAAAATAGGCTCCGGTGAAATGTGGTTCGAAAGGACTAAATTATCTAGACCTCTGGCTAGCCTGTTTTGCCTTTGCCAAGCGACAATTTAACAAAGAGATTCGCGCTATGGCAGGTTTGAAAGATGATCTCATCACTAAAATGGATATGAGCGTGCTTCATTGGTTTGGCTATATTGAGTAAAGTCCGAATCGTGAAGAAAGTATATAGCGCGAAAGAAAATATTAAAAGTGGTTGAGATAGGCCCAGACTTACATTCAAAAACCATGTGAGCAAATTGCTCGAAGATGTGAGTACTCCGATAACTGAATATGCGTGTATACAGATAATGAGGAATTTTAAAGAAGAGAAAAAGATATCACACAAAAGTCACGATAGTCGAGTTGTTGGGTGGTCGGAATTTCGAGTCGAGAGACCCGAGTTCGATCCCCAGGTGGCAGTACCAATGAGTTTTTCAAAAACTTATGTACGAATGTCATCGTTGGCTTGGACATAAAGGCGGCGACGGGCTCACCACCTGTCACGTTGTCCCGAAAATATCTTCGGTGGAAGGTGAGTCAAAGGGACTTAATTGTCTAGACTTGACCTCTGTCTACCCCTGTATTGGGAATTGCGTGAAGATATTTATTTATTTACTTATTATTTATTTCGAAATTCCGGGGAGACTGACTTAATCCTTTTGTCTAATTTCTATGTACTTTTAATACATAATACGTAAATCAGATGACTCTACAAGCGTCTACCTTTTGCAGCAATATCGAGTACTTCATCATCATAACGGGCTGTAAAAGTCCTCTGCAGGACATAGGTCTCTTCCATACGGGTTTTATCGCGTACTTATCTCTACATATCAAAAATGAAATACTTGTTGGTAATTCCAAATTAACAGTAAACATAATATACATGAAATATGCATGAAAGTATTTATTTATTTATTCTTTATTGTCACACCTCATACTAAGGGCTACAATGGGCGGACTTAATGCCGGGTGGCATTCTCTACCAGTCAACATTTGTAATGATGAGAAGTAGATGGCAGGTGCGGACATATACATATAACAGTAAGTATATATGTATATGTCCGCACACAGTAAGTATAAAAAATCAATTTATAAAATTTTTCTTTGTCTGTTAGTTCCGGCCACTCTCTGAAACTGCTCGACCAGTTTTAATGTGACTTTGAATATAGGCTAAGGTTTTTTTTAAATATTTGGAGTTCTGCATTAAGTGTAAAACCGCAAGAAAAACCACGGGGGGCAGCTAGTATGATAGATAGAGAGGATAGAACTATACGTACATGTGACTGCGAGAGAAAAACCAGAACACGATTAACTCAATAAACTCAAAATCTGCCACATAGTATATACTTGTACATGTTGTCAGATATTTTTGTATATACTCTTTAAGTCACACTTGATTGGTAAAACCTTTAACCTATCGTATGATAGTTTGGTGTAAAGAGAACTAGTAAGAAATATACAATCTTCACAGTATGCCATACACAGTATGTCATACTGTGATGTATCCAACATCCAGAGAAGCCAAGCAAAACTGAATTCATTAGAAATGGGATATATTCGTAACTTAAGCGTTTCCCTAGCTAATAAAGGAAACGAAGATATTCGCAGTATTGTAGATTTGAAAGAAGACCCTCTCAAAAAAATGGATAAGGATAGCAAACGAAGAACGAATAGTTAAAAGAGAGAGTGTCGCACTTTTGAAGACCAAGTGTAAATATGGCTCACAAAGAAAAGTAGATACTACACCCTGTCTTGAAGAAAACAATCTATCTGATAGAAGCGAGAAAGTTATGTAAAGATTATGATACATGGTCTGTTGTATATAGCCACCCAGTCAGGAATGATGTGAAAAGTGTATGAATTCTAAAAGTCGATGAACATTACAACTAGCAAAGATTAAACTTTGAATCCGAACATACCGAAATAAAATTTACTCTCATTTTTTAAACATATATCAAGAGTTAAATGGTTCTTCATGATTTTCTGTACTTTCAATAAATTTAAAAAATAAATGTTGTTAGGTTTTTTGGTTAAACAGGACGATGTTCGTCAAATAAACCTTAAGTGGTATTTACATTCATTCCTGTTGCATAGCTCATGTAAATAATTCTGTATAAATTTAATTTTCACGTTTAATGCGAAATTTCATTCTTTGCTAAATTCCCAGAATATGGCTTTAGCTTAAACGCAATGAAACGTATTGTAATTTGGGATCCACGTATTAATTTTGATTTAAATCCTTTAACAATGAATTAAATAAAGTTTCGAATTTAATGTGATTTTAAAAGGCAACGATGCTCCAATACTTAGGACCACTAAATGAAGAATGAGTGAATGACACAACTTTATTCCAGCCTGCTAATTATTAAACCCTCAGAAGTTAATTTGGAATGTTGAAGTACGTGACAGGCTTGCTACCTATCAATTTGTCCCTGAGTTCTGGTATTGATCTGGATTCGAAACATACTATAATAATGTTTAGGTACTTCGTGTTTTTTTTTCTGTGACGTTGTACTAAAATACGCGCCGGTCTAATTGATAGTGATCGTGGATCGAAAGGAATAAATTCATGACCACCCCAGTATTCGAAACTGCATGATGATAAGAAATACGCATCGTTGGTGAACGCCCTAAGAGTGTCGACCCGGTAATTTTTATAAATATTGATTACATTATATGGGCTATTTGTAATAATACAATATTAATCTTTACTTCGTGTTTTTATTTAGAAATCAAATATATGTATATTTTTAAGAGTGATAAAGGATATACTTTGATGACGAAGAAGAGATAGATCAAGGGACTGAGGTCATAATACTATAAATTATTACTTTATGCCAAATCCATTTTTATGCATGAAAAAATATGTTTTTATTAAAAAGTTTAATGCCATTTATTTAATAAAATTATAATTGAATATATGTGTACTTCTTTAACTCTAATATATCATAAGATTACTTGTAGAAATGAGGCGGTGAGAAAGATTTGCCTAACAATATCGAAAATCTCGGATGATAAAAACTTTCGCCACAACTTTTATACATGTGTAATTTATAAATTTATTTCCAAGATATGTAAAAAAACTTCGTCAAATACATACTTTCTTAATGAATCGCTGCAAAAAGTAGTGAAATGTTACTAGCTCACGCTACTAACTCTAATAAGAGAGTTAGTTTTATTCGTCTCTCAGTTTTTTGTACAATCAATAATAAATTCATCGTAGAACGTTTTTTTTATTTTTATAGCAACTCCGGCCTAATTGGTGGTTGCTTTAGTTACGTTATCTACGGATACGAATACGGAATCTATTGTGTGAAAAAATAAAAAAATCACCTACGTTTGGGCATCACCGTAAGTTATCTTACGCTTGTAGGAGTTGAAATATTTCCCATATATCAACCGCTATTAAAACAAAAATTGAAAATATTTACTTATCACTAGTGATTAATCAATATAATTAAATAAAAACTGAATAAATTTTAATTGAGGATAAATATAGGATATTAAATTGAAAAAACACAATTATTATAATAATTTTTAAATGGTTTTATTCCAATAGAAAATTAAAACAAATTAAATACCAATCCTCAATTATTTGTAATAATTATTATTGAACTCAAAAGAAGAAATGCCATTAGGTAATGAGTAAAAGTAACAATGATATCAATAAATAATTATAAATTAATTCTACAATTTCCTTTAATTGCCTAATACTAAAAAAATATTTGAAAAATATTTATAAATTAAAAAAAAACATAAAAAGCTAGTGATATTTTTTTACTTTAACAAAATAGTTTAGTTATCAATTAAATGATTTAATTGTCAATAAAAAATCATTAATAAATTAAAAAAATAAAATTATTTTTTTCAATAAAATAATAATAATTAATTAAATATTAATCATGCATAATTCATAATTAAACAAACATTGCCTAATACTAAAAAAATATTTATAAATTTAAAAAATGTTTATAAATTAAAAAAAAAACATAAAAAGCTAGTGATATTTTTTTTACTTCACAAAATAGTTCAGTTATCATTAAAATTATTTAATTATAAATAAAAATATCATTAATAAATTAAAATTATTTCTTATCAATAAAATAATAATTATTAATTAAACATTAATCATGCATAATTCATAATTAAACAAAATATTCCACAAAAATAATGTCAAATTTAATAATTTTACTAGCTCAATTATTATGAAATCAAATATATTAAAAACTGTCACAAAACTTCTTAATAAATATTTAAAAGTAACTGGCACGTTACACTATTAAAAAAATCCTACTCACCATTGAAGGAACCGAAGATTCCTATAAAATTAACACAACACGCCAATCTCACAACATGACCGTCAACGAGCACTAGCGACCATGTGTCCCGCACAGCACATAGAACATCACAGACGTTTACGGACTCCTACGAGTATATAACCGGCCGAGCGACCGGGACACGATCGAGCGACGCAGCGAGCGACGAGCTTATGGAAGCCGGGAATGTGATCTCACCCTCCCCCGACCCCCGTTCCTTCTCCATCACGGTGGTATTTCAGCCAGAATTCCCATAAAAATATTTATTCCGCGACCGTATTGCGCCATGCATAAATTTTAAACAGAAACTTGCATGTAAAAGTCGTGCAAAAGAGATTATAAATTTTTCTGACGTCGATCTTTTTGTTTTCCTTAAGCCTCTTGTATATTTTAGCTGCGGACTCTCTGTACCGTTTTAAATGGTAAATGCAATTAATTAAACAGTCTTCCTGGGTGTTCCTCGTTTGAAATAAGTGACTAGAAATAGTGAGATTTAATTAAAAAAAAAAAAAATAAAAACTGCTTAAATTAACACGTGGAACTTTGCTGTTATTCTTAATCTGGGAAATAACAAACAGGATTAATTAATTTAAAATTATTCAGCCTTCTTGTGAAAATATTTTGTGAATTTTTAAATAAATGTAATATTAGCTAATTAAATAAAGCTCACTCAATCTACGTTAATTTCAAAGTTATTTTTTATATATAATTACAGACAATAGAAACGAGCTGCCAGTCCGCCTGATTTGTGCTATGACTAGTGCAGATTTGATTTAATTTCGATTTTATATGAATTATTTAAATTTTTAATAATCAATGCTGATTTAAGTAAAATAAAATCGTGCTATAATTTTTTTTATTACGTTACTTTATAAAATTTAAAACAATGTTTGAAGATTGAAACATTAATTGTATTGCATAGTTTATAATATACATATTTTCATATTTGTTTTAAATTTTGGTTATCGTCGAATGATGACCACCTCATATTAAATTCGATATAGATTTTTTATAACAGCTGACAAAAAGCAATTACAGCACTTGATAGAAAGTGGCCGCCGCCGCCTATGACGCAACACCAGACAAACATACATAGATACATCATCATTTGTCATGTTCGCAACCTTCAAACACATTTTAATTGTAAAATGTATTCACGCAATAATCCAATTTAGATATAGATCTAACCAATCGGCTAACTTAACTTTAAAACTTACTTTAAGCTACGGCTAACTTAACTTTAACTGTAAAATATGAGTTAAATAAAAAGAGGATACGTACGAAGTTTCTGTCGCCTATTTTCTTTCGATAGAGGAACTTCATTACGAATCGTTGCTAATTTATAAAATGTCAATCGATGGATGTCATTAATCTGAATTACATTGATGAATAAATGATTTTTTATTGATAATGGCGACTTTTGACAAGTGAAATCAATTTTTTTTATAGAAAAGGGAGGCAAGCGCGCAGGTGGCTCACGTGATGATAAGTGATTACCGCCGCCCATAAACACCCGCAATACCAGAGGCATAGCAGTTGCGTTGTCTCCCTTACCTGCACTCACCAGACGAAAGGCAGAAGTTTGTTAGACTACTACTTCACGCCGGTATTCTGTGAGGTCGTGGTACTTCCCCGGTCGAGCCGACCCATTCAAGCAACAACAAAAGCTGATGCGTGGCTGTACTACTAAGATTGGAAATAAAGACGGCAACGGGCTCACCACCTGTCACGAAAATATCTTCGGTGGAAGGTCAAATTGACTGCGTCGGGGAGCGTGAAGCGAGGGTTGCGTGAAGATATTTATTTATTTATTTATTTTTCCCTTTTTCGGAAAATTTAATAATTTAACTTACGCAATTCCTACTAAAAGAAAATCCCTGTAATATAGTTAATAGACTCTTTTATTTAAATAGACATTAAATAAAAGAGACACTGCTGAGAGCTGCGTGGTTAGGAGGTCGGAATTTCGAATCAAGAGACCCAGGTGGCAGGCTCGTACCAATGGGTTTTTTCAAAAACTTATGTACGAATTATATCGTTGTTTGGACATTTAGACGGCGACAGGCTCACCAACTATCACGTCCTATATCTTCGGTGGGTCGAAACGACTGAACTGTCTAGACCTCTGACTACCCTGCAATGGGAACGGCGTGAAGATTTATTTATTTTGCGTTAATAGTCTCAGGCGTTGCTTATTATCGATATGTTATTATAAACTTGTATAAAAATCTCTATGATTCCCGAAAGATCGTGATAATTCAAAATCGATTTTGATTCGACAATCTTTACGATGACAAAAACATTTAAGTTCCTTATATTTTATGTAATACTGACAAACAACTAGGGCAAAATAAAACGCTTGACAAATAAATGTATTCCATTTACGATAAGCCGTTTGGGAATTCCAAATATTGCTATTGCTGTTGCGTAGTCTCCTGGAAAATAGCTTATTATTCGATTTAACGTCATTTAATAGAAAATAAGAGATAAAGAAAGAATGACGTTTATTCACGGTATGAGAACTGACAACAGTCACGATTACCGAGTGGTTGAATAATCGAAATTCGAGCCAAGAGCCCGAGTTCGATCTCCAAGATTTATATTGTTGGCTTGGATATAAAGAAGGCGAAGGGCTCAACGTGGAAGGTGGGTCGAAACGGCTTAATTGCCTAGACCTCTGTCTACCCCTATATTGGCAATGTCGTGAAAATATATTTTTTTATAGAACTGACAATATAATGTAAAAATACACATTCCTTACAATGATATAACTCGTACATAAGTTTTGAAAAACTTAATGTTGCGGGCTTGCCAGCTGGGGATCACACTGGGGTCTCCCGACTCGAATTCCGATCACCCAACCTCTCGGCCATCGAGACTTTTGGCCATCAGGTGCACTTAGCTCGTTACTTTACTGTATTCTAATTAAAAACACCTAAGGGTAAGTGCCCTTCTGCTCATAGACACTTACAACGAAATTTGAAACATTAAATGATGTATATAATTGTCACACCCAAGGACATAGATAGACATTGCACTGGTCCCAAAGTAAGTTTAAGCGCTTGTGTTTTAATTTTGAATGTGGGAATCAGAAACAACGAAGGTACCACAAACATTCAGACCCCAGAAAATCAAAATCAAATAAAAAAGCGTTTTTACGTTAACCCGACCGGGAATCGCACCGGGCACCTCAGAGCTGGCGTTGCCGTAATTGACCCTAACTTTACTGACTCTCTATGCCCGATTTTCAAAAACACGCGGCCAAGTCACGATAGCCGAGTGGTTGAGTGATCAGAATTTCGAGTCAAGAGAACCGAGTTCTTTCCCTAGGTAGCAGGCTCGTACCAATGGGATTTTTAAAAACTTATTTACGAATTACATCGTTGCCTTGGACATAAAATCGGCGACGGGCTCACCACCTGTCACGTTGTCCCAAAAATATCTTCGGTGGAAGGTGACTAGACCTCTGTCTACCCCTTTATTGGGATTTGCGTTTTCTAAATTTTTTTTTTTATAAGTAATGCTACTATAATTTTATAAATTTTAGGGTTAATCTTATAGCAATGCCATTAATATAATATTTAAATGTGTTAATACCAAATTTTCTCTATATATTGCTTCTTATGAGAGTTATATAATTAATAGAACTCGGGTTGCTTTTCTCACAAACTATCGATGTATAGTCGGGCTAAATTCAAAATCTTCTGTTGGATATGTTGTTGCATGACGCGCAGGTGACCCTCCTTCCTCCTCCCCTGTTATGAGAAAATCCTTCCAAGACCCAGACACACGCACGTACGCACACACAAGCACATTCAATCACACGCACGCACATACAACACACACAAACGACGCCCAGTTGCAAATTCCTGCGAAATTCTACTAATTATGATTACTTGGAATAAAATTATTAACAATAAGACAATACAGATACCGATAAATACGTAATCCCCTGTTGAAAGCTTAATACAATAACTAGAAGTCAGGTACTTGATTTCTAACTTTAACAAGGAATGGGAATTAATTCTCAATGGTTTATAATAGAGAATTATTTGAAATAACTTGGTTTTACTAAATCCTAATCAATAAGTTAAAAAGACACGATAGCCGAGTGGTTTGGTGGTCAGAACTTCGAGTCAAGAGACCCGAGTTCGATCCCCAGATGGCAGGCTCGTACCAATGGGTTTTTCAAAAACTTATGTACGTATTACATCGTTGGCTTGGACATAAAGACGGCGACGGGCTCAACACTTGTCACGTTGTCCCGACCTTATATCTTCGGTGAATATCTTCGGTGGATGGTGGGTCTAAGTGACTTAATTGTCTAGACTAGACCTCTGTCTGACCCTGTATTGGGAATTGCGTGAAGATATTTAATATTATTTATAATTCTAATCAATAGGTTGAGATTAGAACTGAGTATACAGTGTTTTCATAATATTTGTTCATTATTGAAAACTTCTTCTTCACAGCAAAGTTGAACTCGAAAATTCTGATTAATGGGATATTTGATTGTATTCTAAACGTATGGGATATTTTTTTTATTTTTTCCCAAAAGGATAATTTATAAATATTCAAATACAGCATTCGCATGCTTGGGGCCGCAAAACTCGAAAGAAAGTATACGAGATTTACGTTCTAAACATCTGAAAACTCTTGCCGGTTTATCTTCAGGCCATTCACAATACAGGGATAGACAGGGATCTAGACAATAAAGTCCAAGTAAATTTTTGGAACAATTTGACAGGTGGTGAGCCCGTCGCTGTATTGATGTGCAACCTAAAAATAGAAATAAATCATACATACGTTCGGACTTTTATCCAAGAACGTATTTCTATCTATCTATTATGCATATCTATCTATAATATAATGTATCTATCTATCTGTAATGTATATCTATAACATATATAATAATTGACCGTTTAGATAAATTTCCTTAAGTAAGTTAATTACCGCAATCATCTGTCTACTTCACTCACTCCCGAGTAATTCACTTAAATTATGTCGCTTATTAACATTTCGCGTTTTGATAGAAGCGCGCTTCGAATTAATAAAGTTAGCTAAGTTAATTTGCGAGTGGTTTAAGTAAGTTTTATTGGCACATTCCTTACAGACAGTGTGATTTTTATTTTATTTTTTAATTGTATATTCTTGGAGATTATTTAATAATAAAAAAATATGTTAACGCCATTCCATCTAAGACAGGCATAGACGGAGGTATAGATAATTAAGGCCTCTCCACCCACCTTCAACCGAAGACATTTTTGGGACTACGTAACAGGTGGTGAGCGTGTGGCCGTCATCAAGTCCAAGCCCGTTGGCTTACATATATAAATCGTACATAAGTTTTTGAAAAATAACCATTGATACAAGCCTACCACCTGGGGATCGAAATGGGGGATCTTAACTCGTATTCCGATCACCCAACCAACCACTCGACTATCCTAACAAAAGATGTAATACATATATTGTGTATTATAATTTTTAAATAGCGCTAAGTAAACGTACTGTTCACCAAGTCGGGGTCCGTGAATATATACTCTGCTTCTTTAAACATGTTTGGGACGCGGCATTAATTCTGATTTACATTATCAAGATCGCTTGGCCAAGGCTATGACGCACATTTCACGAAGAGATCGCATTTTCACTGGGTTCAGTTTGCTTTTGTGTTTCTTCCGCCGTACTCAGGTTTCACAGCCATAAATGTACAATCTCTCCGTAAAGGTTGGTGGGCTTTTTCAAAAGGTACGAATTTAGAAAGGACCGGTCACGTTATCCCCAAAAAATGTCTTCAGTGAAAGGTTGGTCGAGGTATTGAGAATAGCGATGAAAATGTTGTTCTACGCTTTTTCTCGAAATACGCTTTAAACAATATTAATAAGAAAAATAAATTGTACTAGTTTTAATAATATTACTTTTTTTATTATAACATCGACGACAGGATTGAGGACGACAGGACCTGCCTCCGAAACCAAATCGCCCCCCCCCTCCCCCACACCCTCCGTGTCAGTTTATTTCTAAAATTCTCGTTAATTTTAATAATAAAAAGTCCAATATGGCTTGATTAAGTTATAATACTTACTTACTTATCTTCTCGCACAATTCCTGACGCGGTAGCCAGAGAGAACAGATCGCCAAGTGTCACGATCCTTATATACCTCTTTCGCTTCAGATTATCGTGCATGTATGAAGAAGATTCATTATCTTCTTCATACATGCACGTCTAGGTATCCGAGTACTCTTACAAGCCGCATTTCAAGCAATTTGCTCACATGGTCTTCGAAATTTAGGTTCGGTCAACCTCGACACCTTTTTATATTGACTTTGGCACTATATGTGTATATTTTTTTCACCATTCGGTCTTCAATAATTCGCTCAACGTGTCCAAACCATCGAAGCTCGCCCTCATCAATTTTTGTTATAAGGTCATCTTTCAAACCTGTGTCTTATCTATCATGCCTCCTCTAACATTCCACATGCCAAATCTAGACTCTGTCCATCACCTTCCGCCGTGTCAGGCTATGCGTGACGGGTGGCGGTCCCCATCTCCGCTTTGCGCGCTGCCTTCACCAACGGGGACGAGCTGGTGTGCGTCGCCTTGGGGACGCCCTAACTCTCTTTGGCATGGGTGCGCAGCTGTGTAGAATTGCAGCACTGAAAAGGGCTGGCAGGGGTCCTGACGAGCACGCTTCTACAATGACCAGATCCCCAATTTTAAAATTAGGGGTCATTGTAGAAAACCTCACCGATTTTATGATTTTATTTGTCATTTTTAGAGATGGTTATGCCGCTATCTATCCTTAGTCATGTCTTACGTTACATACGGAAAGAAAACATGCATGTCGAGAGATCACGGAGCAATTTACAATTTAAGAGTAACTTCCGATTAACTATTTATTCTGAGTTTTTCAGCCAGAAATTTAATTCTTTTTTTTTATTAAAAAAAGAATTAAATTTCTGGCTAAATTAATAAGTCTAAGTAACAACTTTAGTTAAAATATTTTGGATAAATATTTTTTTACCCCGAACAATTCTAGTGAAGTAGTTATTGAAAAAAATACTTGGCAACCCTCCGCATGCAAATATAAAAAGGTATATGTTACCTGGTCCGAAGAGAAGAAGAGCACCACCCTCCCTCCCACAGACGCGTGCACTAATTCCACAGATGCGTGCACTAATTCCACAGATGCGTGCACTAATTCCACTGTATGCACCACCACCACCACACTCAAACCAGGTAACATATACCACCACCGAAAACGCGACACGTGTTTCGCCTCAAAACAAGGCATCCTCAAGCAAGTAGACTCTACGATGAGCGACCGCAGAGTGACGTTTTTATATTTGCATGCGAAGGGTTGCGAAGTAATTTTTTCAATAACAACTTTACAATGAATTTCCGCAAAGTAACGCCTGAGTCAATTAACAGTTCTAGTGAAATAAATATTAGTATATCTTTTCAAAGTCCCATTTCCTGATATTCTCAATATATTTCACTGTGAATAACTTCAGTCATTTATAAAGTTTCTTCTCCAACATCTTCTTACCGGGCTTTAGACGTAAGTTTGTGTCCATTTAATGTCTGCATTCGGAGTTTTTTTTTTTCTAAAGTTTGATATACAAAATTTTTATGTATATCATGTAATTTAGTCATACTATTTTTAAATATCTTTTTGTAAATTTAACGTACATTAAATGTACTTTTATATACAAGAGAGATCTTTTACATACATGCACACAAAAGGCCTCTCCAAAATAGGGAGGACGGCATAATCGCCAGCTTCGGTACCCGGATTGACGATGGCAGTACACTGTCATCGTTCTTCTGAATTTTTATCTGGTATTTTTCTACTTCGGTAGACAATTTAGTTAGAGTTATATAGGCAATTAAAACCCACGGAAAGAAAGGTGTGGTGATTCTCACGCAAACACCACAAGGCGGAGAAATCTTTTCATGATCTTATAAATAATGGGGTCTTTGTAGAAGCATGCTCGTCGCGACTCCTGCCAGCCCTTTTCAGGTCTGCAATTCTACACAGCTGCGCACCCATGCCAACGAGGGTTAGGGCGTCCCCCCAAGGCGACGCACACCAGTTCGTCCCCGTTGGTGTGGAATGCAGCGAGCAAAGCGGCGATGGGGACCGCTACACGTCACGCACAGCCTGACACGGCGGAAGGTGGAGGACGGAGTGTAGAGTTGGCACGTGGAATGTTAGAGGAGGCATGAGAGATAAGACGAATGATTGAAATAATGAAAGAAAGAGAATTAGATGTCGTGTGTTTGTCGGAGACCAAGCGGAAGGGCAGCGGAACTGAAGAGCTCCCTGGCGGGGCGTTAGCTCTATGGTCCGGAGTCCCGGAGAGCGAGAGCGTCTGCCAGGGAGTGGGGGTGCTGCTGTCGTCTCGGTTGGTCGATTTTATGACTGAATATAAGGTTGTGAACTCGAGACTTCTCTGGGTTCGCTTTAAATTGGGACTGACGAAGTTATTCCTTTTGGCTGTTTATGCGCCGGTAGCTTCGTCGTTCAGAGCTGATCTGGAGGAGTTTTAGGAGAATGTAAGAGAAATTCTAGATTTGGTTAGAGGAAACGAAAGAATTGTTGTATGTGGGGATTTGAATGGATGGGTTGGTACCGCTCGACCAGGGTACGAGTCGGTGCTTGGAATGTTTGGTGATAAAAGGGTTAACGATGATGGCAAACTTATACTGGCTGTATAAAAGTAAGGGGGTCTTCTTGTGACAAACACTATTTTTAGTCACAAGAAAATCCATATGTTTACTAGAACAAGAGAGAATGAGAGAAGTATGATCGATTTGTTCCTGGTGGACGAACGACTACGAAAACAGGTGATGGATACGCGAGTGTTCCGGGGTGCTGACCTGGGAACGGATCACTATCTAGTGATTACTAGATTTAGGGGTCTGTTCGCGGGTTGGCGCCACCGGACGGCGATACCAAAACCAGAGTCGGTCGGTAGCATGCGAAGCTGTAAGCTTCAGGAAGCGGACACTAAGGATAAATATCAAGCAAGGGTAGCCGAAAAGCTGGACATCATCGATGACAGGAAAGAATATGTGGAAGAAATATGGCAGAGCCTTAGAGAGGGAATGGTTAGTGCAGCGGAAGACGTGTGTGGAACTGTGAAAAGAGGAAGTAGTAAAAAGGGTGATGCATGGTGGAATGACGAAGTGAAAGAAGCTGTAAATAAGAAGAAGAAAGCATGGTTAGACTACTTGGCCTCTAGTAATGATAAGGATATGAGAGAGAAGTGGAAAGAAAGATATAAGCTCCAGAAAGTTCACACGAAAGCATTGATTGAGGAAGTGCGTGAAAGGAGTAGAATGGAAGTGGACGAAAGGTTGTCGCACAACTTCAAGGAGAACTCCAAACTCTTCTGGAAAGAGGATGGAAGGACCCGGAGTGGTGCGACAGCCTTAAGAATGAACAAAGTGCTTTCGAGAACCAATGACGTCCTCTCAGAAAAATCGGACGTCATGCAGCGATGGAGCGAATTTTATAGAGAGATGTATGCCTGTGATGATCTTAGTGAGGGATCCGGGGGTGACGCCGTGACTGGTACGCCAGACTCGGACCTCGATGACACTGAGGTCATCAGTATGAAAGAGATTGAATGTGCGATTAGAAGTTTGAAATGTGGTAAGGCTGCGGGACTAGACAGAGTTACTGCTGAAATTGTCAAGTATGGTGGGCCTCGCGTCTGGGACAGCTTTCATCTGCTGTGCAATTTGTCTTTATATAAAGGTAAAGGTTCACATTATGACTGCGGGTCATAATGATGCGGGTATGCTATCGGGCGATCAGCTTGACCAGTTTAGCAAGTAAAGTTTACTCGAAGGTTTTGACACGTAGGATGCAAGAGAACTCGGAAAGATTTCTATGGGAGGCACAATGCGGATTTAGACCTGGAAGAGGATGCACGGATCAAATGTTTTCTCTTCGCATGATCACGGAGAAGCTTCTGGCTGCTAACCAGAAAATTTTCTGTGCTTTTGTGGATCTAGAGAAAGCATTTGATAAGGTTGTAAGGAAGAAAATGTGGGAACTGTTGCCGGGGTATGGTGTGGATGGTCAATTGCTAAGGGCAGTACAGTCACTTTACTGTGACTGTAAAGCCTGTGTGCGGGTAGGGCATGACCTGTCACCCATGTTTAGCGTCCAAACGGGCGTAAAACAGGGTTGTGTCATGTCTTCCTGGCTGTTCATACTGTATCTTGACAGCTGTTTAAAGAAGCTGAAAGATAGCTGTTTGGTTATGAAATTGGGTGAAATTAAAGTAAATTGTCTGCTGTATGCTGATGATGCAGTGCTTATTGCATCATCAGAGGCAGAACTGCAGACATTTGTCACGTGTATGAAAGAAGAATGTGAAATAAATGGTCTCCGTTTCAATGCTAATAAAACTAAGGTTCTGGTATTGGAAAGGGACGAAGAAAGAACGAAGTGCGAAATTTGGGGAAACCAGGAATGTCTAGAACAGGTGAATGAAATTGTATACTTGGGGAGTGCGTTTAGCCGGGATGGAAGATGTGATTTAGATGTGGACAGGCGTGTCGCTGCCGAAAACAAAGTCAATGGTGCCATGACTGCGTTAATCAAAAGGCAAGACGTAGTGAAAAGTGCACGCCTTGCAATACATAACGCAGTGTTGGTACCGACTTTGTTATATGGCAGCGAAACCTGGGTATGCCAGAAGAAGCATAAAAGCAGGTTGAATTCAGTGGAGATGCGATCTCTTCGTAAAATGTGCGGCCTTACCATGGCCGACCGAAAGCGACACGAAGAGATTAACAATATGGCAGGTTTGAAAGATGACCTTGTCACAAAAATGGATAAGGGCGTGCTTCGATGGTTTGGGCACGTTGAGCGAATGAGTGAAGACCGAATGGTGAAGAAAATATATAGCGCGAAAGTTAATATTAAAAGGTGTCGAGGTAGACCGAGACTACTTTCGAAGACCACGTGAGCAAATTGCTCGAAGAGGGGAGGGTCAAGAGTACTCGGATACCTAGAAGTGCATGTATGAAGAAGATGATGAATCTGAAAGAAGCGAAAGAAGTATGTAGGGATCGTGACACTTGGCGATCTGTTCTCTCTGGCTACCCCGTCAGTGGTTGTGCGTGAAGATAAATAAAGTAAAATAATATATCTTATAAATAAAATTAGAGTGTCTGTTCAAATATTGAAGAAACCGTTTTTTACTACATGTATATATACGGTACATACACCAAAGTAACATTTTTTACAATATTTATATGTCTATGTGTCTGTCTGTTTGTTCCGGCTAATCTCTGAAACGACTAGACCGATTTTAACGAACGGTCTGAAACGACTAGACGGACTTTCACTGGCAGATAGCTGATGTTACAAGGAGTAACTTAGGCTTCTTTTGTTTTAGAAAAATAATTATGATTTATTGTATTTACGCGAATACTAAACATTTTAAATAAAACGATTTTCGGATTTTATCGCGTTTTTAAATAAAAAATCCAAAAATCATTTTATTTAAAATAATTATGGTTCCGATTAAGAGTTAAACGGCGGGCAAAGCTGCGGAGGGCAGCTAGTTAATAATAATTTTGCAACAGAATTCGAATCAGTAACCCTTTTTATATTTAAAACATCAAGCTTCTTCAAGGTTGGGGCTCTTCAAATGCTTCTAAAGGCTTCATTAGGAGGTGGCATGTCTACGACTATCATTCATCGTCTACGCTATACGCCTACGCTGCACATCTACGCTAAACGCCTACGTAAAGTTTACCTATCACGCTACGACGCTACTAGAAATAAATTGAGCGTATCACAATTGTTATATTTTCTATTTTCCCTACTGTTCTTGAAATAAAAACCCCATATTGATCAAAACTTGAATGAAAACCTATTCATGTAACTTTCATGCACAAAAATTGGTAATTAAATTAACTACCTACATTAAATTATACAATAACCTCCTCCTTAAAAGAACAAGTAATATTATGGTTTTTCAGTATCTTAGTAGTTATAAATATAAACCTATAAACGTTTTCCCATGATATATACACTTATTGCACATTAATATAAAAGTGTAAGTAACAATAATGTTGGATTACACTATTAAGAAAAAGAAAGTAAAATAGCGAAATGTTTATATATGTATATTATTAATTGGCAATAATTTTGAGTTGGGATACATTTTTCCTAGCCTTTCTTTGATACGAGAGCTGCCGAACTCATACAAAATTTCCTGTGTAAGAAGAAGTTTACTTCGCTTAATTTTGTCTTTAAATGCAACTTAAGCTTGTTTAAATGTATTCAAAACAACCACCTCATAAAAGGCCTATATATATATATATATGTATATATATATATATATATATATATATATATATATATATATATATATATATATATATATATATATATATATATATATATATATATATATATATATATATGTATATATATATATATATATATATATATATATATATATATATATATATATATATATATATATATATATACATATATATATATATACATATATATATATATATATATATTACTAGAAATCTGGCAGTACTGTACCTGAGTACAAAGATGATTGTAACTTACAAGTGTGATGATTACGGATTATCCTCGCGTATGGGATAAGGCTATGTCCTGAAGTAAGCTTACAGGCCGTTAAGTATGAAATAACATGTCCATTCTACTCGACTTTCTAAATAAATAATAAATAAATATAAATATCTTCACGCAATTCCCAATACAGGGGTAGACAGAGGTCGAGTCCAGACAATTAAGTCCCTTCGACCCACCTTCCACCGAAGATATTTTCGGGACAACGTGACAGGTGGTGAGCCAGTCGCCGTCTTTATGTCCAATCCAGCGATATTCGTACATAAGTTTTTGAAAAACTCATTGGTACTGCCACCTGGGGATCGAACTCAGGTCTCTCGACTTGAAATTCCGACCACCCAACCACTCGGCTATCGTGACTTCTTACATATGTAAATAAACAAAAAAGGTCTCGACAACCGCGTGGATGGGTGATCGGAATTCATGTCAAGAGACCCGAGTTTTATCTCCAGGTGGAAAGCTCGTCTACTAGTTTTTTTAAAAAAAACGATATAAATTGTACATTAGTCAATTTATATCGTTGGACGAAAAAAAGGCGAAGAGCTTACCACCTGTCATGTTGTCCCGAAAAATATCTTCGGTGGACGGAGGGTCAAAGGGACTTAATTGTCTAGACTAGACCTCTGTCTTCCCCTGTATTGGGAATTGCGTGAAGTATATATTATTATATCTAGGTAAAATGTTTTATGTTTTCTTAAATAATATTTTTGGTTGCTTAAATGATTTGATCGAGATCTTTCTTCTAAATATTCAGTACTAACTTAAAAAAATTAAAGTTAATTTTATCAAAAACATTTACTAAAAAAAATATCTTCACGCAATTCCCAATACAGGGGTAGACAGAGGTCAAGTCTACACAATTAAATCCCTTTGACCCACCTTCCACCGAAGATATTTTCGGGACAACGTGACAGGTGGTGAGCCCGTCGCCGTCTTTATGTCCAAGCCAACGATGAAATTCGCAAATAAGTTTTTGAAAAACTCATTGGTACTGCCACCTGGGGATCTAACTCGGGTCAGGAGGAAAAACATTTACTACTTTAAAATATTTAAAAATTTCTATTTCATCAAATAAAATCATTTATTTATCAACATAAGAATGTACATTCGTTTATCGATCGTCATTTTTAATCTCCCACATCATAATTTTTTTAAAGTTGATGTTACATAGTTATTTTTATTGTTATAAATTTCCTGACTATAACAATCGATAACTTAACAGAGTCCGCAAGAGCTATATAAAGTAGTCTGAGTGTGCCAAAGGAAGTTTAGATCTTAATATTACAATTTTGCTCTAGATTTGACCCTAGTTTATCACAGACATAACATATTTAAGAAACCGTTCATAAGTGTCATTCACACACAAAAAAACCATAATTCGAGTCCAAAACACTGTGATTAATCACTGTACGACAAAACCACATCGCAAAACGCAACGCAAGGTTTGCCCTAAGCTGCCGACCTGTCATGTTGATATTTAACAAAGTGAAGCACTTCAATCTAGCGAAGTCATATTTCTTCATACATTAATGTATAGACAGCCGTTACAAAGTGTATCAAGATTATCCCACTCAAACTAGCTTAGTGAAGCGATGACTTTATTCATGAGTTTCTGTTTATTTTGGCTTGTCTGTAACGCTGATCAGGAAATCGGTTGACCTATTTCAGTTATTTTACGATCAAATAAATTAATATGTTATGTAACTTACGGGTTAAAGAGCTTTACGTTATTTATTTTTTATTATCTATATAATTTTTTTTACTATTTATTATTAAGATATTCTGTTTTTCTTACCTCTTATTATCTTAACGTAACCTTACCTGATATACAATCATTGTACAAAAATTGAAAAGAAAAATGTCTTGAAAAAAAAATTACGTAACGTTTGTGAACGACCAACCATCACTAAAATAATAAATTGATAATATTATTTTGTATTTAAAAAATATCTTCACGCAATTCCCAATACAGGGGTAGACAGAGGTCTAGTTTAGACAATTATGTCCCTTCGACCCACCGAAGATATTTTTGGGACAACGTGACAGGGTGTGAGCCCGTCGCCGCCTTTATGTCCAAGCCAACGATATTCGTTCATAGGTTTTTGAAAAACCAATTGGTACGAGCCAGCCACTTGGGGATCGAACTCGGGTCTCTTGACTAGAAATTCCGACCACCCAACCACTCGCTATCGTGACTTATATATTTTGTATTTCAAATAAGTGAAAAATAAGCGAAAGAGGTGTGTAAGGAGAGTGAAAGAACACTTAGGTATGTATACTATATTTAAAATCTTTTCACACTAAGGCATCATGTCATTATCAGTAATGATCTCCTCCTTCATTCGTAACTCAGAATTTCATTCATACATCTTCAACAGATTCAGAATGCCTTATATCGCTATTAGTGAATCTTTATTAAAGTGTGGCACTGACACAGAAAATTGATAAGAGAAAAGAGGTACAACTTTTAAGTTTACAATCTCTTCCAGGCAGTCTTCGATGACGTTTTGCGATGATTTTTGGTGTCTTCCGTTATCAGTAACTCAACTCATTTTGCTTTTAAATTGTATCTTGCATTCCGTATTTGTCATATTTTTTCATAGTTTCATAAATTGGAGATCTTCGGTGGTAGGTGGGTTAAAGGGACTTCATTGTCTACACTAGACCTCTGTCTACCCCTGTATTGGGAATTGCAAAAGATATTTATCTATTCATGTATTTTATTAAGTAATATTTAATTGAATTAATATTAAAGATATTTGTTATTTAATACAGCCAGATTTTTGTTCAATATTTTTAAGTATTTTATTGACTATTTTTAATATAAAATAAATAAAATGTTCGTTTTAATTAAGAGTAACAAATGAGTGATTCAGTACACGTCTCAGACTAACACGGTTACTTAAAAACCGCGACTCATTGTTTTGGTTTTGTACTCACGTCGTATTTTACAAATGATCTGGCTAAATATTTGAAGTCAACATTCAACTAGATAATTAAGAATTTGAAACGTTAATATTTGATTTTTAATATATTGTTTGTATAACACAACTGCGTCACAATAATCAAACACCATAGACTAAACACAGAATGTTAGTGGTTTACTACACACACACACACACACACATAAATATATATATATTTATATATATATATATAAGTATATATATATTTATATATATATATATATATATATATATATATATATATATATATATATATATATATATATATATATATATATATATATATATATATATATATATATATCCAAAATCATTAGGTACTTATACTAATGTAGTAAACCACTAACATTCTGTACTTGTAAGTGTACTTTCACTATCCTTACACACCTCTTTCGCTTCTTTTTCACTTATTTGAAATACAAAATATATGTCACGATAGCCGAGTGGTTGGGTGGGCGGGTTTTCTAGTCAAGAGACCCGAGTTCGATCCCCAAGTGGCTGGCACGTACCAATGGGTTTTTGAAAAACTTATGAACGCATATCGTTGGCTTGGACATAAAGTCGGCGATGGGCTCACCACCTGTCACGTTGTCCCAAAAATAGCTTCGGTGGAAGGTGGGTCGAAGGGAAATAATTGTATAAACTAGACCTCTGTCTACCCCTGTATTGGGAATTGCGTGAAGATATTTTTTTAAATACAAAATAATATTATCAATTTACTATTTTAGTGATGGTTGGTCGTTCACAAACGTTACATATTTTTTCTTTTCAAGACATTTTTCTTTTCAATTTTTGTACAATGATTGTATATAAGGTAACGTTAAGATAATAAGAGGTAAGAAAAACAGAATATCTTAATAATAAATAGTAAAAAAAAATTATATAGATAATAAAAAATAAATAACGTAAAGCTCTTTAACCCGTAGGTTACATAACATATTAATTTATTTGATCGTAAAATAACTGAAATAGGTCAACAGATTTCCTGATCAGCGTTACAGACATGGCAAAATAAACAGAAACTCATGAATAAAGTCATCGATTCACTAAGCTAGTTTATTATTATATTATTTATTTATCTTCACGCACAATCCCTGACGGGGTAGCCAGAGAGAACAGATCGCCAAGTGTCACGATCCCTACATACTTCTTTCGCTTCTTTCAGATTCATCATCTTCTTCATACATGCACGTCTAGGTATCCGAGTACTCTTGACCCTCCTCTCTTCGAGCAATTTGCTCACATGGTCTTCGAAAGTTAATCTCGGTCTACCTCGACACCTTTTAATATTAACTTTCGCGCTATATATTTTCTTCAACATTCGGTCTTCACTCATTCGCTCAACGTGCCCAAACCATCGAAGCACGCCCTTATCCATTTTTGAGACAAGGTCATCTTTCAAACCTGCCATATTGCGAATCTCTTCGTTTCGCTTTCGGTCGGCCATGGTAAGGCCGCACATTTTACGAAGAGATCGCATCTCCACTGCATTCAACCTGCCTTTTATGCTTCTTCTGGCATACCCAGGTTTCGCTGCCATATAACAAAGTCGGTACCAACACTGCGTTATGTATTGCAAGGCGTGCACTTTTCACAACGCCTTGCCTTTTGATTAACGCAGTCAGGGCACCATTGACTTAGTTCCCGGCAGCGACACGCCTGTCCACATCTAAATCACATCTTCCATCCCGGCTAAACGCACTCCCCAAGTATACAATTTCATTCACCTGTTCTAGACATTCCTGATTTACCCAAATTTCGCACTTCGTTCTTTCTTCGTCCCTTTCAAATACCAGAACCTTAGTTTTATTAGCATTCAAACGGAGACCATTAATTTCACATTCTTCTTTCATACATGTGACTAATGCCTGCAGTTCTGCCTCTGATGGTGCTATAAGCACTGCATCATCAGCATAAAGCAGACAATTTACTTTTATGTCACCCAATTTCACACCCAAACAGCTATCTTTCAGCTTCTGTAAACAGCTGTCGAGATACAGTATGAATAGCCAGGAAGACATGACACAACCCTGTTTTACGCCCGTTTGGACGCTAAACATGGGTGACAGGTCATGCCCTACCCGCACACAGGCTTTACAGTCACAGTAAAGTGACTGCACAGCCCTTAGCAATCGACCATCCACACCATACCCCGGCAACAGTTCCCACATTTTCTTCCTTACAACCTTATCAAATGCTTTCTCAAGATCCACAAAGCACAGAAAATCTTCTGGTTAGCAGCCAGAAGCTTCTCCGTGATCATGCGGAGAGAAAACATTTGATCCGTGCATCCTCTTCCAGGTCTAAATCCGCATTGTGCCTCCCATAGAAATCTTTCCGATTTATCTTGCATCCTACGTGTCAAAACCTTCGAGTAAACTTTACTTGCTAAACTGGTCAAGCTGATCGCCCGATAGCACCCGCAGTCATAATGTGAACCTTTACCTTTATATAAAGGCACAATGACCGCGGATCGCCAATCATCTGGAACAGCTCCCGTTCGCCAGCATAAATTGCACAGCAGATGAAAGCTGTCCCAGACGCGTGGCCCACCATACTTGACCATTTCAGCAGTAACTCTGTCTAGTCCCGCAGCCTTACCACATTTCAAACTTCTAATCGCACATTCAATCTCTTTCATACTGATGACCTCAGTGTCATCGAGGTCCGAGTCTGGCGTACCAGTCACGGCGTCACCCCCGGATCCCTCACTAAGATCATCACACGCATACATCTCACTATAAAATTCGCTCCATCGCTGCATGACGTCCGATTTTTCTGAGAGGACGACCAAGCCAATGATGGTTCCCGAAAGCACTTTATTCATTCTTAAGGCTGTCGCACCACTCCGGGTCCTTCCAACCTCTTTCCAGAAGAGTTTGGAGTTCTCCTTGAAGTTGTGCGACAACTATTCTACTCCTTTCACGCACTTCCTCAATCAATGCTTTCGTGTGAACTTTCTGGAGCTTATATCTTTCTTTCCTCTTCTCTCTCATATCCTTATCATTACTAGAGGCCAAGTAGTCTAACCATGCTTTCTTCTTATTTACAGCTTCTTTCACTTCGTCATTCCACCATGCATCACACTTTTTACTACTACCTTTTTTTCACAGTTCCACACACGTCTTCCGCTGCACTAACCATTCCATCTCTAAGGCTCTGCCATATTTCTTCCACACATTCTTTCCTAACACCAATGCTGTCCAGCTTTTCGGCTACCCTTGCTTGATATTTATTCCTAGTGTCCGCTTCCTGAAGCTTCCAGCTTCGGATGCTACCGACCGACTGTGGTTCTGGTATAATAAGCTAGTTTGAGTGGGATAATCTTGATACACTTTGTAACGGCTGTCTATACATTAATGTATGAAGAAATATGACTTCGCCAGATTGAAGTGCTTGACTTTGTTAAATATCAACATGACAGTTCGGCAGCTTAGGGCAAACCTTGCGTTGCGTTTTGCGATGTGGTTTTGTCGTACAGTGATTAATCTCACTGTTTTGGATTCGAATTATGGTTTTTTTGTGTGTGAATGACATTTATGAAAGGTTTTATTTTAATAAAAAAGAAATAAGGTCATTTTTTGTAATTGTTTTGAATTAACCATCGTATGTTATTTAAATATATTATGTCTGTGATAAACTAGGGTCAAATCTTGAGCAAAATTGTAATATTAAGATCTAAACTTCCTTTGGCACACTCAGACTACTTTATATAGCTCTTGCGGACTCTGTTAAGTTTTCGATTGAGTAGCTAAAGAAGTATTTATAAAACTTATAGTCAGGAAATTTGTAACAATAAAAATAACTATGTAACAGCAGTTATAAAAAAAATATGTTGTGGGAAATTAAAAATGACGATCGATAAACGAATGTACATTTTTATGTTGATAAATAAATGATTTTATTTGATGAAATAGATATTTTGAAATATTGTAAAGTAGTAAATATTTTTCCTCCTGACCCGAGTTCGATCCCCAGGTGGCAGTACCAATGAGTTTTTCAAAAAAACTTAGTTGTCCCGAAAATATCTTCGGTGGAAGGTGGGTCAAAGGAACTTAATTGTCTAGACTTGACCTCTGTCTACCCCTGTATTGGGAATTGCTGTGATTGCCAGAGTGCTAAATAGATCAATTTTCGTACCTTTCTATCAGCAATATGTCGGATATATTTAAATAGTACCATAAGCTTTCGCGTTCTAGTATTCAGCAAATAAACATGGTCTTCAAAGTTTAAATTTTTGTCAATCATTATGCCAAAATATTGAATTGCCAATATTTTCTGAATTTTTGGATGATGCTCCCTTTTGGAACTCCCAGTAACACCGAAACCTCCTCGCTAATAAATTGATCTATTTGTACGCACTGGGTACGATCTGTTAAATAACTTTTAATTGTAGGCCCCTCATTCCAAGACGTTCAAGTTGTTTTATTAACAGAGAATGGGAAATCGTGTCGAAGGCCTTGGCTAAATCCAAAAATATCTGGACAGTTTTCTTTTTTAATTAAAAATTGTTTACTACGTGATTAGTGACTTGCAATACTCCATCAGAAGTGGACACTTTTTTTCTGAATCCAAACTGTGCTTGCGATGTTAATTTATTTTGTTCCAAGTAATTTATTAATCTTCTGCTAATAATGCTCTCTAAGATTTTTGAGAGTGACGGTAAAAAAGAGATTGGTCGGTAGTTATTTACGCAATCTCTGTTTACATTTCTATAAATTGGGTTTAATAAATTGGGTAAATTTACAGACTTTTTGTACAATGTAGGGAAACACCAGTACTGAGAGACAGATTGCAGATTAATGTTATTGGAGGTGTTAAAACTGCTTTGTTCGTCTTCAAGGTATTACTAGGAACCATGTCCAGACCAACACCGCAAACACTCTTAAAATCTGATTTTAATGTCATTACTTCTTCACAGTCTGGCGGCATCAAAGCAGAAGAATAGCAGTAAGGATGGAGATTGATTTGTTTTAGAAATACATGTGATTTCTTTTATTTACTTTTCTTTTATTTATTTTTATTTATTAATTTATTAATTTATGTACACACAAAAATAAAAAAGAAGAAATGTAATAAAAGGAAAACGTTTGTACAAAGGCACTGCTTATTTTTTAAGAAATTTCTTCCAGCAGACCTGTGACTGGAATGTGGGTAAAAGTAAAGGTAGATTTCGCGTGTACAACTACATATATACAAACATACATATACATATATTATATATTATATATATATATATATATATATATATATATATATATATATATATATATATATATATATATATATATATATATATGTATATATATATATATACATATATATATATATATATATATATATATATATATATATATATATATATATATATATATATATATATATATATATATATATATATATATATATATATATATATATATACATATATATATATATAAATAAAATGCATACAAATACCTACAGACAAAAATAATAATAAGATAAATACATATGCATATAAAATAATTTTATAGTTGGCATCAATTATAAATTTTATAGTTGGCATCACGTGTACCATGTTTCTAGCAAATAAATAAATAAATAAATAAAATACAATAATAAGTTACAATATCAATGACATATAATGTTCTTTGACTCTTCTCTTGAATAGAGAAATGGTTTTTCAATCGCGAATATTTTGCGGAAGAGCATTCCACAATTTTACTGCATGAACAGAAAAGGATGATGAATATGACGCGCTCTTATGAGGAGGAAATTTAAGAAGGGTTTGTAGATGGATTCTGCAGGGGACATGGGATGGAGGAGCGAAGGAGAATCGCTCGCGAAGGTAGGACGGGGATGATGAGAGGCGCAAAATATCAAACAGTAGACATAAAATCCTACTTTTCCTACGAAAACGAATTGGGAGCCACTTGAGATCTTTGCGAAGATGTGAAACATGGTCATACTTGCGTATTCCGAAAATAAAACGAATGCAAAGATTTTGCAGGCGCTCAAGCTTATTCAGAACCTCCTCTGTAGCATCCAAATAGCAGGCATCAGCGTAATATATGATAGGCTGGATTAAAGTCTGGGCGAGGGAGATCTTAGTTCTTAAGGGCAAAAACATTGAAGGCACCTCAGCGAATGAAAAGAAAAGTGAACTTTGCGACTAACTTCATTAACATGAGCATTCCACGTCAGGTTAGAGTTGATAATTACCCCAAGATCCTTCACCGTATCAGTATAGGGTATAACAGTGTTGTCTAATTTTACTGATGATATCGAAGTGAAATCCAACAAATTACGCCCATGTCTGTTTCCTATGATTATAGCCTGCGATTTTCTCAAGCATCATTGATTTCAAGCCCGAAAGATTTAGACCAATTGAGTATCTGATTAATGTCTTTATTCATTAACGAGACTGCAAGATCAGTTTGTGCAGGGGGAAAATGATGATAAAGCTGCAAGTCGTCTGCGTAAAGATGGAAGTTGGAAGAAATGACAGAAGTAACCGAGTTAATAAAAATCGAAAACAGAAGAGGAGAAAGAACGCCACCCTGAGGCACGCCAGCAACTAGTTCACAAGAATCAGAGAAAGAATCGTCAATGCGAACACGCTGCGAGCGACCCCGAAGATTTCTTATTCATGTCCTTTTAAACAAAAAGAATGAAATGGAAATGTTGAAAGAGCGTTAACCGCACTTTTATAGTAAATTTTATTTCTAGCGCCCTATTCATCTCTCATGCAAATTTAATTTTAAGGCCATTTGACTTGATACATCGTAGAGGTTTCAGGTTGGATGCAGTTACTAAGCATTTTTAGTCGTAAATCTTTGATGCATATAATAAACTAAGAATTCTGCTGATATTATTTTTAATAAAGCGTGACGACTCGATATCCGTGTTGGTAGTGATTCTGCTTTCGAAGCTAAGGATAGGGGGTTCGAGTACCGCGAGGAGCTGCATATTTATACACAAAATGTGAAAATGTAAATAGTTACAATAAAATAATTTCATTTCCATTTGGAATACCGCAACAGCGGTTTAGGTAGAAGTCTAGACAATTAAATTCTTTAGACCCACTTTAAACCGAAGCTTATTTTATACAAATGACAGGTGGTGAGCCTATCGTCTTAGTCTCCTAGTGTAACGTTACTATATACTTGCATACATATTATTTATATGTATGTATACATATGCACGCCCATGAGTCGCGTAGGAACATTCTTATTCGTTACTTAAATATTTGCACCTAGCTGGATTCAAACCCGCAACCCGTAGCTTCGAAGGCAGGCTACCAATTCGGCTAGTGAGTCATCAAATGAAAATTACAATAAATCATTTAAAGAATGATGTATAAGAAAAATATATACATGGTTTATTTTTAAACATGATCACACTGCGCTTTCTATTCTATTCAGCTTCACTGCTTTCACTTCTCACTAAATTACTGAACCACTTACCAGCTTTATGAATAGTAAGTAATGAACCGCTTTTACTACCTAACTCAAATCTTAAATAAGGTTTATTATATTTTTTTAAAAATGAAGTCTTTTAGTAGTTATAAAATTATTAATTGGATGTTAACTCAAGGCGTATACAATTAAATATAAACCACTGTAGGATTTTAAATAAAACTTCGTACCTATTCTCTCTCTCTCTCTCTCTCTCTCCCTTGCTCTCTATAATTATTAATAAAAAAGAAGCAGATAAAAGTAGTTTGAAAGTTTTTGTACGCGGTTCCAAGAATGACAGCACATAATTATGTAGGTAGTCTCACCTACGTAGGTAAAATTCCACTTATAAACTCAATTCACAGAAATCCGAATTATGCATACGTTTATCTAAATATCTTCACGCAATTCCCAATACAGGGGTAGACAGAGGTCAAGTCTAGACAATTAAGTCCCTTTGACCCACCTTCCACCGAAGATATTTTCGGGACAACGTGACAGGTGGTGAGCCCGTCGCCGCCTTTATGTCCAAACCAACGATGAAATTCGTACATAAGTTTTTGAAAAACTCATTGGTACTGCCACCTGAGGATCGAACTCGGGTCTCTCGACTCGAAATTCCGACCACCCTACCATTCGGCAATCGTGACTTATACTTCGGTGGTGTAATTTCTTAATAAAAATTTCTTCGTTGTTTCTGATTCCATAACATAAGTTAGCTACTTACTTTGGGATCAGAGCAAAGTACCAGATGTTATCCCTATTTATTTATTTGTTTATCTTTTTATGAATCTCTGCATAAATAAATAAATATCTTCACACAATTCCCAATACAGAGTCTAGTCTAGACAATTAAGTCCCTTCGACCTACCTTCCACCGAAGATATTTTCGGGACAACGTGACCACTCGGCTATCGTTGCCATCTATCATTATATTATTTTGTTTTTAGACGTCAGATAATAAAATCAGTTGTACCACTCAGCAGGTTAAGTATTATCGCCAATTCATATTACGTAAATATATATTACTAAGATATGGCAGAGGCTTCGTCAAATGAAACTTAAGAGGAAACTTTCTGATTAGTTTCTAAGTTACGTTCTTAATCCTACTTAAACTTTGTTTTCATTTAACTTAGACATTGCATAAATGACCGTAACTATATTAGTAAATGTTACTTAAGTAAATTGCTTGAGGTGTAAGAATAACCCCACTCTTTTCCCGTAGTTGTCATAAGACGTGACTGAGGTAAATTTTATAAATAAAAATGGCTACTAAAAGATAGCGAGATAATAATCTTTTACCAGAATATCAGATAAATAGGAATCCACTTAACTTTGGTCCGGTAATTAGCTCGGTACTCAGGTCGCTAATCCGCTTGCCAAGCGTGGCGACTGTGGCGAATCTTCTTAAATGAAAGTATGTCTTACAGTGAAAATAAGTTAGTTAGTAAGTAAGTTATACCTAATCGTTTGTACAAGTGGTACAATCTTTTGCCTAGCATTTGCTAAGTCACCTGGTTTAGTAATATAATCATGCCCATTCCTACCGCCATGTAGTAAATAAAAAATAACTGGTTTGGGAGGTAATTTGGAGGTAGTGAACGAATCTGCATAATATAAAGATTACTTAAACTTTACATTAATATAAATAAAAAAAATTAAAAATGCAATAATAGTCACCATCACATTGTTTATATATATTTATTTATTTATCTTCACGCACAATCCCTGACGGGGTAGCCAGAGAGAACAGATCGCCAAGTGTCACGATCCCTACATACTTCTTTCGCTTCTTTCAGATTCATCATCTTCTTCATACATGCACGTCTAGGTATCCGAGTACTCTTGACCCTCCTCTCTTCGAGCAATTTGCTCACATGGTCTTCGAAAGTTAATCTCGGTCTACCTCGACACCTTTTAATATTAACTTTCGTGCTATATATTTTCTTCACCATTTGGTCTTCACTCATTCGCTCAGCGTGCCCAAACCACCGAAGCACGCCCTTATCCATTTTTGAGACAAGGTCATCTTTCAAACCTGCCATATTGCGAATCTCTTCGTTTCGCTTTCGGTCGGCCATGGTAAGGCAGCACATTTTACGAAGAGGTCGCATCTCCACTGCATTCAACCTGCTTTTATGCTTCTTCTGGCATACCCAGGTTTCGCTGCCATATAACAAAGTCGGTACCAACACTGCGTTATGTATTGCAAGGCGTGCACTTTTCACAACGCCTTGTCCTTTGTTTAACGCAGTCAGGGCACCATTGACTTTGTTCCCGGCAGCGACACGCCTGTCCACATCTAAATCACATCTTCAATCCCGGCTAAACGTACTCCCCAAGTATACAATTTCATTCACCTGTTCTAGACATTCCTGATTAACCCATATTTCGCACTTCGTTCTTTCTTCGTCCCTTTCAAATACCAGAACTTTAGTTTTATTAGCATTCAAACGGAGACCATTAATTTCACATTCTTCTTTCATACACGTGACTAATGCCTGCAGTTCTGCCTCTGATGGTGCTATAAGCACTGCATCATCAGCATAAAGCAGACAATTTACTTTTATGTCACCCAATTTCACACCCAAACAGCTATCTTTCAGCTTCTGTAAACAGCTGTCGAGATACAGTATGAATAGCCAGGAAGACATGACACAACCCTGTTTTACGCCCGTTTGGACGCTAAACATGGGTGACAGGTCATGCCCTACCCGCACACAGGCTTTACAGTCACAGTAAAGTGACTGCACAGCCCTTAGCAATCGACCATCCACACCATACCCCGGCAACAGTTCCCACATTTTCTTCCTTACAACCTTATCAAATGCTTTCTCAAGATCCACAAAAGCACAGAAAATCTTCTGGTTAGCAGCCAGAAGCTTCTCCGTGATCATGCGGAGAGAAAACATTTGATCCGTGCATCCTCTTCCAGGTCTAAATCCGCATTGTGCCTCCCATAGAAATCTTTCCGATTTATCTTGCATCCTACGTGTCAAAACCTTCGAGTAAACTTTACTTGCTAAACTGGTCAAGCTGATCGCCCGATAGCACCCGCATTCATAATGTGAACCTTTACCTTTATATAAAGGCACAATGACCGCGGATCGCCAATCATCCGGAACAGCCCCCGTTCGCCAGCACAAATTGCACAGCAGATGAAAGCTGTCCCATACGCGTGGCCCACCATACTTGACCATTTCAGCAGTAACTCTGTCTAGTCCCGCAGCCTTACCACATTTCAAACTTCTAATCGCACATTCAATCTCTTTCATACTGATGACCTCAGTGTCATCGAGGTCCGAGTCTGGCGTACCAGTCACGGCGTCACCCCCGGATCCCTCACTAAGATCATCACACGCATACATCTCTCTATAAAATTCGCTCCATCGCTGCAAGGCGTCCGATTTTTCCGAGAGGACGTCATTGGTTCCCGAAAGCACTTTATTCATTCTTAAGGCTGTCGCACCACTCCGGGTCCACCAACCTCTTTCCAGAAGAGTTTGGAGTTCTCCTTGAAGTTGTGCGACAACCTTTCGTCCGCTTCCATTCTACTCCTTTCACGCACTTCCTCAATCAATGCTTTCGTGTGAACTTTCTGGAGCTTATATCTTTCTTTCCTCTTCTCTCTCATATCCTTATTATTACTAGAGGCCAAGTAGTCTAACCATGCTTTCTTCTTCTTATTTACAGCTTCTTTCACTTCGTCATTCCACCATGCATCACCCTTTTTACTACCACCTCTTTTCACATTTCCACACACGTCTTCCGCTGCACTAACCATTCCATCTCTAAGGCTCTGCCATATTTCTTCCACACATTCTTTCCTAACACCAATGCTGTCCAGCTTTTCGGCTACCCTTGCTTGATATTTATTCCTAGTGTCCGCTTCCTGAAGCTTCCAGCTTCGGATGCTACCGACCGACTGTGGTTCTGGTATCGCCGTCCGGTGGCGCCAACCCGCGAACAGACCCCTAAATCTAGTAATCACTAGGTAGTGATCCGTTCCCAGGTCAGCACCTCGGAACACCCGCGTATCCATCACCTGTTTTCGCAGTCGGTCATCCACCAGGAATAAATCGATCATACTTCTCTCATTCTCTCTTGTTCTAGTATACATATGGATTTTCTTGTGACTAAACATAGTGTTTGTCACAAGAAGACCCTTTTCCTTGCATACAGCCAGTATAAGCTTGCCAGCATCGTTAACCCTTTTATCGCGAAACATTCCAAGCGCCGACTCGTACCCTGGCCGAGCGGTACCAACCCATCCATTCAAATCACCACATACAACAATTCTTTCGTTTCCTCTAACCAAGTCTAGAACTTCTCTTACATTCTCCCAAAACTCCTCCAGCTCAGCTCTGGACGACGAAGCCACCGGCGCATAAACAGCCAAAAGGAATAACTTCGTCAGTCCCAATTTAAAGCAAACCCAGAGAAGTCTCGAGTTCACAACCTTATATTCAGTCATAACATCGACCAACCGAGACGACAGCAGCACCCCCACTCCCTGGCAGGCGCTCTCGCTCTCCGGGACTCTGGACCATAGAGCTAACGCCCCGCCAAGGAGCTCTTCAGTACCACTGCCCTTCCGCTTGGTCTCCGACAAACACACGACATCTAATTCTCTTTCTTTCATTATTTCAATCAACTCATTCGTCTTATCTCTCATGCCTCCTCTAACATTCCACGTGCCAACTCTGCACTCCGTCCTCCACCTTCCGCCGTGTCGGGCTGTGCGTGACGGGTGGCGGTCTCCATCGCCGCTTTGCGCGCTGCATTTCACACCAACGGGGACGAACTGGTGTGCGTCGCCTTGGGGGGACGCCCTAACCCTCGTTGGCATGGGTGCGCAGCTGTGTAGAATTGCAGCCCTGAAAAGGGCTGGCAGGGGTCGCGACGAGCACGCTTCTACAATGACCCCCACATCACATTGTTAAAGTTGTATATTGTACACAGAATTTTTTTTATATTGTTAATAGGATTTTTAATCATTAAATTAAATATCTTTACCTTTATAACAAATAATTCAGTATAACTTATTTCCTTTAAAAATCAACAAAATTGCGGAATAAGTTTCTTAAAAAATGTATAGAAAAGATACTTTTACTAATATATCCGAAAGTTTAACACGGATTAAAAAAGTAACATATTTTATTAAGTGTCTTATAATTTAATTAGTGGCAGACCACGCATCAGCTTTTGTTGTTGCATGAATGGGCCGGCTCGACCGGGGAAGTCGACGACCTCACAGAATACCGGCGTGAAGTAGAAGTCTAACAAAATATATTAAACAATATTATTGATTTTTAAAACATATTTATGCTGAACTTTTATGTTATTAAATTAAAGAGAAAATTCGCCGATCCGTGGCGGCGAAGATTGCGGGTTCGTATCCCGCCCGTGTCAATTGAAATTTTAATAAAATTTAAATTTGTTAAAAAAAGCGAAAACCGAATAAAGCTCGGTGAAGTATTTAATATAAAATTTTAATTTCTAAATTTGAATAACGCTACAGCCCTAGACGAATAAGGTCTATCCTAAAGTACTTACAGCATCAGCCACTTCATTTAAGCATCGGAGTTGGGTAAATATAAATTCATGAATATTTACTCTGGCTCATTAAGCAAGCGTGGGCGGAATGGGACCTACTGTTTTAAGAGGCGCTAGACCAACATCTTTATTCATGGTACCATTTATGAAGCATGTCTTTCCTCAAGTTCTAATTAGTTTAATTTAGCTTTCTTGTGTGTTTGACGTGCTTTATAATAAATAATAGCAAATAAATACATACGTAGATAGATAGATAGCAAACAAATACAACGTAATTTATATTGCTCTGATCCCATAGTAAGCAACACAAGCATTATAGGATCAGAAAAAATGAAGGTATCACAAATACTCAGGCCCGCGAAAACGTACAAAAAGTGTTCTCTACATTGACCCGACCGGAAATCGAACCCGAGACCACAGAGCTGGCAAAACCATAAAAACCGGTGTGTGCGCCACTCGTCCACGGTGGTCTGTTAATGGTTATATGATACATACACAGTCAGGTCATAAGTATTGACACAAAGTAAAAACTTTTCTTTTAGAATGCTGGCCACAAAAAAGTTTATTGAATTCGAATTTCGAATTGTTCATGAAAATAAAACTACATACTTTTTAGAATTTTACTAATTTTTAAATATGGAGTAGACGCTTAAAGAAGACCGTGTTGCAGTTATTGCGTTGCGTCGTTGCGGTTACGCGCCAATTCAAGTTGTTGACATACTGAAAAATTTGAATATAACCAAAAGATTCGTTTATCATACCATCAAACGATACAATGAAGACTCTAGTATAGATGACAGGTCAAGAAGTGGTCGCCCTCGGTCTGTTAGGACTCCAGCAGTGATAAAAACTGTGAAGGCTCGAATTCGAAGAAATCCCAAACGTAAGCAGAAACTGTTGGCCCTTCAGATGGGGTTAAGCAGAAACACGGTGAAAAGGGTGTTAAATGAAGACTTAGGGCTTCGGGCATATCAAAGAAAAACAGGACATTGTTTGAATGCTCGTCTAAGGCACCTGAGACTGAAGAGATGCCGCGCTTTGTTTAAGCGGTACGCGGGAAAAAATATCGGGAAATTCTTTTATCGGATGAAAATTTTTTTACCGTAGAAGAGAGCTAGAACAAAGAAAATGATAAGGTGTACGTACACAGTAGTGAAGAAGTGAGCAATCGTATTCCGCGTGTCCAACGAGGTCATTTTCCATCCTCGTTCATGGTATGGTTGGAAGTTTCTTATTGGGGCTTAACAGAGGTACATTTTTGCGAGAAAGGTGTAAATATATATATATATATATATATATACATATATATATATATATATATATATATATATATATATATATATATATATATATATATATATGTATATATATATATATATATATATATATATATATATATATATATATATATATATATATATATATATATATATATATATATATATATATATATATATATATATATATATATATATATATATATATATATATATATATATATATATATATATATATATATATATATATATATATATATATATATATATATATATATATATATATATATATATATATATATATATATATATATATATATATAAGCTGCGGTGGAAAGTGTGGTGAAAGAAATGAATTGTCTCCAACTCTGTTTATCCTTGTATTGTGAAATGCGTAAAGATAAAAAAAAATAAACTAATTATTCCACTGTACATCAGTATATGAAAATTTTGTACCATGTTGTGCTCAATTTCCCTGTCTCGTACTTGATTTCCTAAACAAAATCTTTACTCTTGATGCTTATAACAACACAAGACCGGAAGCCTGCCGATAAAGGCAATTAATCCTTAATCTCTGACCCACTTCAGAGTTACGAATAGGGGATCCGCATCTTACCTAATGTTATTTGTTGGGAACAAGTAAAGTACTTTAGTATTTCACCACATACACGAGAACTCTGCGAGTAGCTAGTCTGATACTGAAAAAGATATGTATACATTATTACACGTTATAACGATATAATAGGGTAGGGAAAAAGTTTCTTTGCATTTTTAGAGAAAATTATCTCGTTAGTGAAAAAAAAGTATCTTCACGTCATTTCCAATACAGGGGTAGACAGAGGTCTACACGATGAAGTTCTTTCGACTCTCCTTCCACCGAAGATATTTTTGGGACAACGTGATAGGTGGTGAGCCCGTCGCCGTCTTAATGTATAAGCAATCGATATAAATCTTACATAAGTTTTTAAACAAAAACCCATTGGTACGAGCCTGCTTCCTGTGGATGGAACTCGAGTCTCTTAACTCCAAATCCCGATCACCCAGCCCTTCGGCTATCGTGACTACTACTACATTTCGTTAGTAACACATTTATTTATCTAAATTTACTGAACCTTAAAACAGTAAAGATAAAAAAAGCTATAATGCTAAAAGGATTCTCTGCCTGACAACCTTTCGGAGTAAAAAGTTCTTCGAAGGAAAGAAAAGTATGTATTAAACTTAAATATTATACATATATTTATATAATTGCATGACAAGCGTGGTGATTATATCGTGCAGGGTACATAACATACATTGTTCTAATTCCAATTCAATTCAATTCAATCGCCCGAGAAAATGTAGAAAAAATGTTCTCTACGTCGTACTGACTGAAAATCGAACCTGTGAGCAAAAAACCGGCTACACCATGGATACTATCGTGTATGCCACTCGACCACTGAGATCGTCGAATATGTATGTATGTATGTGCGTATATATTTTAGAAGTAAATAATTGTAGTAAGTAAATAAGTGTACTTAGCAATTGATTACTTTGATTGGGAGTTGTGTGAAAGGCGGAAATGTGATCACGCCAATAATTTCTTCCCTTCGAATGTAATCGGAAACTTTGTAAATGAATTATTGTGGCAATATGCCGCTAACAAAACCGATAATTATGAAGAATACGTGCAGGAAAAGTTTGTTAATATTTCCGTAAAAGACTATTCGTAGATTTGATTTAATTCCGGTTAGTAACGGCACAAGGACCAAATTCTTTGTATCTTACTTTTTGAGTTTTATATACGGATATTGTACGTTACCTTCTAGCCGTGTAGTTATGTTTTCAGAATTTGCCACCCGTTGCTTTCCGTGGATGTCGTAAGAGGTGACTAAGGATATACACACATCGTATACTCTGAAGAGTCACGATAGCAGAGTTGGTTGGAATTTCGAGTCAAGAGACCCGAGTTCGATCCCCAGATGGTGATCCAATCCCAATGGGTGTTTTTAAAAACTAATACACTAATTTATCATTAGCTTGGACATTGAGACGGCGACGTGCTTACCACAAGTCACGTTGTCCCGAAAATATCTTCGGTGGAAGGTGGGTAGAAGGGACTTAATTGTCTAGACTAGACCTATGTCTACCACTGTATTGGGAATTGCATGAAGATATTTATTTATTTATTTTGCATACCCTGCTGGGTGTGTTAGGAGATTTGTGAGATGATCTTATCACTTACTTAGAATAATATATTCTGAGATAGATAGGGTCAACATCACATACATTTGCTCTGATCCCAATGCAAGCAGCTTAAGCTCTTGTGTTATGGATTCAGAAACAACGGAGGTCCCACATACTGCAGGTTAAAAAAAATTTAGAAAAAGTGATTCCTTCATTGAACCTTCAGGGAATCGTACCCGGGACCTCAGAGCTAACGACACCATGAAAACCGGTGTACGGTAAAAGCGAAAGAAACATTTTTCTCTTTATTAAGATATTTTTTAATATCTTAAAACTATTCATAACAAGGAGGTTTTCAGTACGTACTTTCAACCAACCTTCGACACCCTTTTGCCGAAGATATTTTGTTTGGGACAACGTAAAACTGGTGAGCCTGTCGCCGCATTTATGTCCAAGCCAACGATGTAAATCGTACATAAGCTTAAAAAACTCTTTCGTACAACCTCACCTCCTGGAAATCGAAGTCGGGTGTCTTAACTCCAATTCCAATCATTCAAACACTCCTCTATCGTTTTAACGAATTAATAAATAAATATCAAGGACCTAATCAAATAAGCTATTTCTAACTAAAGCATTGAAAACTTTAGTAATTTAGGTCATAACAGCGCGTTCGCTTACTAATCAGAAGCCCGACTTGTCTCCGTTCCCACCTACACCCGTCGCTTTTCAATAGAAGCATTTGAATGAAAAAGCAATACGTAGCAGGTGCACTAGACGGTACGTAATGCAATTAAGCCAACTGAGTTTGTTTATAACCTGGTGACATAATTGCGGGTCATGAAAACAGCGTTTGAATTCTATTACAGAGCTGTTCTACTGCGTTGAATGAGTCGGAATGTGGAATGTGTTTTAAATCAAAAAAATAAAAATAAGTATCTTCACGCAATTCCCAATACAGGGGTAGACAGAGGTCGAGTCTAGACAATTAAGTCCCTTCGACCCACCTTCCACCGAAGATATTTTCGGGACAATGTGACAGGTGGTGAGCCCGTCGCCGTCTTTATGTCCAAGCCAACGATATTCGTACATAAGTTTTTGAAAAATCCATAGGTACGAGCCTACCAACTGGGGATCGAACTCGGGTCTATTGACTCGAAATTCCGACCACCCAACCACTCGGCTATCGTGACTACTACTACTAAAATAAGGCAAATAAAAAGATTGCAGTCCATTGTAAAATATTTCTGGAAAAACAAAAACATCCTAAATCACGCTATCAAAGTTCTCACAATTAAAATATCTTGTTAACATTTAGTAAGTCGAAGCCTAGGTCTTGCGTGCACACCTGCTTATAACTATATACAAAAAAATTATTCATGCAATTCCCAATACAGGGGTAGACAGAGGTCAAGTCTAGACAATTAAGTCCCTTTGACCCACCTTCCACCGAAGATATTTTCGGGACAACGTGACAGGTGGTGAGCCCGTCGTCGAATAACTATATTCGTCTCAATATAACAGCTTCTCCCAAACTACTTGGAATCAGATTGAAACCGGATGTTTCAATCATTACGGCGCTGACAGTCGGAAATTAGGGATAATTGCCTATAAGCCTTCCTTGGGGTTTATCTGAAATCAGCGATACATAAACTAATATAGAATAATCGAATTCATATAGTAAAAAAATTATTTTATTTTCAACGATAGCTGAGTAGTTATTAGTACATGTTGTCGAATTTGAGTCAAAAGCCTGTCGCGTCAACCCAAAGAATATCTTCGGTGAAAGGTTGGCAGAAATGACAACTAGTCTAGACCTCTGTCTGCCCCCGCATTTCCAGTGGCAAGATGATATTCAAACTTAGGGATAAACCCTGATGAAGTGGCCCCGTGAAAAAATCGCCAAACATCACAATCCTTACATAAAGCTATGCTAAGCTTGCTTTTATCTAAGACCTTCTGCAAGTAATTTATTGAAAAAAATTTATAATAGAGAAAATAGTATATTTGAATTATCTTAATTAATGTTTGATTTATTATTTTAAATTTGTCAAATTATCCATGGTTTAAAACTCTGATCATAGGTGATTGAACTGGAGTTCCCTAAACGAACAGAAGCGAATAGAACTCCTTTCTAACTTGCTGCCGTAGCTTCATCTAAATTTAACTCATGTAGGTAGTTTATATATCTATGTATGTATAACTAACAGAAAATATTATATACAGAGAATATGTTATATATATTATGTAGAGAAAACATGAAACAGTCCATCGCTTGGTATTTGGGGGAAAAATGAGCAAGTTCTTCCTTTCCTTCTATATTACAAGATGCGAAAAGAGGAAAATAAAAATGTCTAATAAATGAATTAAAAATACCAATGGTGGGAAACGACTTTAGCTTTACCGCGGCTGTAACGAATTGTCTCATAATGTTATCGTTAATCCGTAACGTTCATTTCAAACAACTTGCCATAATCACCGAGCTTATGGAATTATGGAATGATAACTGGCTGTCCAGCCATTGTTATCCAACAATCCTGGTGGAAGAAAAAAACAGAAGCAAACATACTGGAATCTTCAAACCAATGGGCATGCGTGGATTGTATCATATCTTCTTTATATATCTTCACGCCATTCCCAATACAGGGGTAAACAGAAGTCTAATCGAGATAATTAAGTCCCAAACTAAGTCCCACCTTCCACCAAAGCCATTTTTCGGGACAACGTGGCAGGTGGTGAGCACGTCGTCGTTTTTATGTCCGAGCCAACGAAATAAATCGTACATAAGTTTTACGAAAAAACTCATTGGTACGAGCCAGACACCTAGGAATTGAATTCGGGTCTCTTGACTCGAATCGGCATTCGAAGATAGGAGTCCCGAGTTCGATCCCCAGGAGGAAAGCTTATACCATGACTTTGGATCTTAAACACTAAGACTGCGACAGACTCTACAAATTTCACTATGTTCCTATCAGACTTTGATTGAATGTGTATCGAAAATATTCTAAGACCCAGACCTAGAATATCTAGTCCTGTGACTACAATCTAGATTGATAAAATGAAATTATTATAATCTAGATTCGGAATCATCTGTAAAAGAAAGTTAAAAAAAAACTTTAATAAAACTTTAATAATTTTGAAAAGGGAGTTATAAATGCTTGATAACCCAATTGCCAGACTCCATAGAGTTTAGTAATTCGTTCATGGGGTAGTGCATACGCTTCTACAAAAAAATCTCAGTAAATATGCAAAGCATGCCTATTAACCGGTTTAAGGATTTTATAAAAAGGATTATTATACTTTAAATGTCTACATTTATGATAATGACCTCAGGGAATGAGTTGATCGTTCCCAAATTATTGTATGTTTAATATTGTCTATCTTTTGTTCCGACGGAAAAAATGATACCTACGGATAACGTTTCGCCTGTTTTTTCTTAGTTATAGTAACCTAATTACCAACAGGTGGTTTATTATAAATAATAAAATAAATATCTTCACGCAATTCCCAATACAGGGGTAGACAGAGGTCAAGTCTAGACAATTAAGTCCCTTTGACCCACCTTCCACCGAAGATATTTTCGGGACAACGTGACAGGTAGTGAGACCGTCGCCGTCTTTATGTCCAAGCCAACGATGAAATTCGTACATAAGTTTTTGAAAAACTCATTGGTACTGCCACCTGGGGATCGAACTCGGGTCTCTCGACTCGAAATTCCGACCACCCAACAACTCGGCTATCGTGACTTAGAAACTTGGTTTATTAGAAAATAAAAATCGATTGATTTAATGTGTGTTAGATCGGTAGACAAATACTAAGAGAATATACAACTAAAACTAACTTAGATACATAAGAATATGGTTATACAAATGGCAGTCTTTATCGCTAAAAGCGCTTTGTAAACTATGATAATTTCTTCCACATATCCAAACAATACGGTATATCGATCAAAAAATAATTAGAATTCATTTGACTACCGCAGTATTTGTAAATGAATGAAGATAAAAAATTACACCACCGCAACATAGAGCGAAAGCTATTCGGTTAGTTAGCTGCAAATGCCCGCATCAAACGATCTGCTAAAGCTTAAACGACCATAAACTAATTTAGTTCAGTTGTGTATCTGTTAATCTATTAGCTGAATAGAAGTGAGCTTTCAGCAGCTGCTTCTATTACCTATGAAATGTACAATTAAATTATGCATTAACATTGGCTTTACGAATACATTTCATGGTACATTTGACGACAATTACCAAAGTTTTCAACCAACGAAATGAAAAATATCTTCACTTAATTCCCAATACAGAGGTAGACAAAGATTTAGTCTAGACAATTAAGTCCCTTTGACTCACCTTCCACCGAAGATATTTGTGACAGGTGGTGAGCCCGTCGCCGTATTTATGTCCAAGCCACCGAGATAATTGGTACATAAGTTTTTGAAAAAACCATTCGTATGAGCCAGCTACCTGGAGATCGAACTCGGATATCTTGACTCGAAATTCCGACCACTCGGCTATCGTGACTTAATAGTAATAAATATTTATTAAAATTTAAGTCTGCTTACATTAGTAAAGACATATTATAAAGGTAGGTAAAATTAGTGGTATACAGCCTTTAAAAATCTATACCATAGGTTTAATATGACAAAAGAGTTCGAGTTAAGACACCCAAGACCGACCTTAGGTGGTAGGACAAAGGGTTTAAAAAAACTATGTGCAATTTATATCCTTGGCTTAAAAATAAAGAAGACGGGCTCACTAACTGTCACGTTGTCCCATAAAATGTCTTAGTGGAAGGTGGAACGAAAGAACTTTACTGTCTAGACCTCGGTCTACACCTGTATTAGGAATGGCGTGAAGTTTTTTTTTTTTTCTATCTAAAACATACTGCAAAATATGGTTCACATTCTTGAAAATTAATAAAAATGCATCTTTATAGCAAGTTTTAATCATCCGGAATGTAATTTCATATTGCCTTTTGCTATTTACCCCTTTTTGCTTTACAAAAACCGGAAACCGAGCTTTGCTACGCTGTATTCACTTTAAGAATGCTACCCGAACAAAAGACTTTTGCTACAAAGATGAGTAAAAATATGCATTATTTAATTCAAACTGTACAAGAGTTTTACTCGAGTGACACAGATACAATACCTGTTACCGTTCAATACTAACATTTATCATTTATAATTGATTTAATTAATAACATGTACTAAAGTGTATTATTATAATATGGTTCATTAGTCACAAGAGGCCCAAGTTCGATCCCCAGGTGGCAGGCTCGTACCCAATGGGTTTTTCCAAAAACTTATGTATGAGTTACATCGTTAGCGTGGACATAATAACGGAGACGGGCACACCACCTGTCACGTCGTCCCGAAAATATCTTTGGTTGAAGGTGGGTCGAAGAGATTTTATTATCTAGACTAGACCTCTGTCTACGCCTGTATTTGGAATTGCGTGACGATATTTTTTTATTAAAATATGGTACTACATACTGTAGTGCATAGCAAACTGTGTGAAAGGCTAATATAATAATATCGTTATTCCTTACATTCTCCAATTTTTTATGCTATATCTGTAAATAATGCTCTTAATTAAAAAAAAAACTTAATTGTTGAACAAATAGTTTAGAACTTACTTCGTTTTTAATCGTTTACCAGAAGTGAACATAGAAGCGTAGATGAAGTTAAAATAATTTAACTTCATCAGTATTCAGTATTTTTTTTTAATACACATTACAAGTTTCATTTCTTATAATAGAGTCTAAAAGTTAATTTTTTTATTGAATGACAAAATTATTTCTTTGATCAAATAACATTTCGCAATCTTATGAATGGTTCATCATAAATAAAATTTTTATAAACATGAATGATATAAAATCGAGTCAAGTGACCCGAGTTCGTTTCCCAGGTGGCAGGCTTGATTCCCGAGTTCGATTCCAGCACACGTGAATGATACTATGGATAGAAGAAAGCAAACCGATACTTACGATGACGACCTCCGTTAACGAATGGCGTACCCGCTGGTTTTCATGGTGTCGTCAGCTCTGAGGTCCCGGGTTTGATTGCCGGTCAGGGCAGTGTAGAAAAAAATTTATCTAAATTTTCTCGGGTCTGGGTGTTTGTGGAACCTTCGTTGTTCTGAATCCGTAATACATGTGCTTAAGCTGCTTACTTTCGGATTAAAGAAATGTATGTGATGTTGTCCCTATCTATGTAAGTATTATTACTTTGAGGATTTTAAACGAGCATTCAATTTTTGTAAGTTTTTGTCACCCTGACACAAAGCGCATGTGGTATCGGCGTAAGAATAACCACCTCTTGTCTTCATGGATGACGTCAGAGGCGACTAAGGGCAAGGGCACAAAATATCAATGGCTCTTGTTGGGAAACGGGAAAAATCATCACGAGCATCGTCATACAGAGCGATGATGGACAGCTTCGTCTAAGGAAAGACTAAGGTGATACGCGGTCTTAATGTCCAAGCCATCGATATAATTGTTACACGAGTTTTTGAAAAAACCCATTCGTACGATACCTGGGGATCGAACTCGGGCCTCTTGACTCTCGACACTCGGCTATCGTCACTTTATACGTTGTATACGTATACAAATAATCATCGTAATCATATAACCTGCCATGCCAATGCAATGACCATCTGCATTTATCTCTTCACCACAATATTGTGAAGGTCGTCGCGCCATCTTATGGAAGGTCGTCGTACACGTTTCCGTTTAAGTTAGCCTGTATGAAGTTTTCATTCGAAAACCTGTCTTTCCCAACATTGGTCAGTTGTACTAGCTATATGGCCTGCGTTATATCTTCAGCGTACTGATTCTTACAGCTCTGCCATTTGCATGTTTCTGTTCCGAGTGCCTTATTACACATTATATTATGCAGAGAAATATCGACCTTTCTATAGCATGCTCAGAAACTTTGGGATTCCTAATTGCATTGGAGGACTATGTCTCGGAACTCGTCTAAGACTGTTGTAATGACGATGATTATTATTTTAAGTTTACAACCAGTGTGTATTGCCAGTGATACCTTCTGGACCCGATACTGGTTCTTCAATGCACTGTCCAACTGCACTGCTGAACATAGCCCTCTCCCAAAGATTGTCACTTAGAACGGCCCTGTTGCATCTGCAACAATCTACTCTCCGCAATATTCTCTATGATGTCTACCAATGGGTTTTCGTACCAGCGGACATTACAACAACCAGCTTGGACATTAAGAAAGCGACGGGCTCACCACATGTCATGTTATCCCGAAAATGTCATCGGTGGAAGTTTAAATAAATTTGGGCAACATCACTCTGATAAAATGATAAAATACAACTTGTAAGGACTAAATTATCTAGATCTTTGAATAACACACTATTCTGAAGTCGTGACTTGTTTTGCTGTTTTTTGTATTAAGCGCCAAATTAATAAAACATAATAATGATGTTATTATTAGTACAGTTAGTGAGAATTCAGGATAGCTGAGTGATTGGGTGATCGGAATTCAAAACAAGAGACCCAAGTTCGAAGAGACCCAAGCTCTTACCAATAGGTTTTATCGACGAATTATATCTTTGGCTTGAACATAATAATGGCAACGGGCTAACCACCTGTGACATTGATCAAAAAATATCTTTAGTAGAAAGTAGGTTGAAACTTCCTTACTGTCTAAATCTCTGTCTTTGTATTGGGAATGCCTTGAAGATATATTTTTATTAGTACGACTCAAAAAAAACTTACAATCTTTCTTAATCTGAACTACGTCGGAAATACCTAAAAACAAAGAAAAAGTACATACTTCATTCACAAGCCATAAAATACGAAGCCTGGTAAGATTTCAACATCGTAAATTATATCCTCACCTTTGTATATTACACAGTGGGGACTCAAATATTAACCTTAAGACTTTACACTGAAATTTATAGTGGTTTGCTGCGTTTTCTTGCAACTTCCTATACATACACAAAAATACGTTAGGTTTATTAAATTGCTTAATTTTTTCGCATCTGTATTAAAAACAGTTGTTCAGTGCACGTGCGGAACCGTCATTGTAACTTGTTCCGACAGTCAACCAATAGACATTTGTCGGAACTTAATACATAATTAAATATACTATTATATATAATAATTATAACAATTTATAAACATCTTATATTTTCGCTAAATTCCGTAACACGAGCGTTTTTGCTACTTACTGTTGGGATCAGAGCAATGCATGTCATGTTGTCCCTATTTATGTAAATACATGTGTGACTAAGAAGCTCAAGCACTTGTGGTATCACAAACATACAGATGCGGGACAAAAGGTGTTTTCTCAACTGACTCAGGATATATATACATATACATATGTCGGTAGCCAATTTTATATTCATGGCTTCCCTTCGGTGTCGTGGGTCTAAAGGACTCAATTGTCTAGAGCTCTGTTTATATCTCCAGTAATAGGAATTTCGTGAAAATATTTTATTCATTTTCTTATTTTTGTCTCTTTAACCGTACCTATTAATTTTTTCTCTACCATATTTAGTTTCCTTAAGTTGCCTGCATAAAAATGATTTGTAGCAATTAGGCTAAATAGTTTTTTTTTTTTTGTAGTTTTTAAGTTTTTATGTAAATTGGTGTTATTGTTATACAGAGTATTTTATTGTATGGTACCATCCTTCGAGGACAATGGTTTTATGAATTATAATTTTTAGGTAACCACTAATGCATTATTTTGCATATTAATATATGTTGACACTTATGACAACAATGAGTTTCTTCAAAAACTTTTCTACGAATAATGTCGTTGGCTTGTACATCGAAACGGTAACGACGGGCTCACCACCTGTCACGTTGCTCCAAAAATATGGTAGGTAAGTAATTCTATAGGGAATGTATTTTTTTTTTACTTATGACTCGCCACCCACACAAAAGGGTTGAGAGTGTTAAAAAAAGGAATAAAATGAAAGTTTACTAGATCATAAATTCAATTTTGTAGCATTAAAAATTCTCTGGATTGATTGCCACTGAATAATTAAAAGGGTGAAACTAATTTGAAGTTTTTAATTACCTTTATTAAAAGGACGACAGTGTCATCGTCACTAATTACAAATGATTATGTATTTTTATTAAGTTACCTAACTTTATTTAACGCAAGTAAAAAAATTAATATATTAAACACATGTGTTTTCCAGTAGGGTTATTCAAATACTATAAACTTCCTACAATATAAGCCTATGTGCGTGTGTGGCTTTTACAGGCCTATTATAAATGCAATAAATATCTTCTGCAATAAATGTCTTTCTCTTTTATCTGCGTATAATTTCATACAATTTTTTATGGGAGTGAGAAACTGCTTAACAGTCTGTCTGATGGTGAATTGCTACTAAAACTTACAAACAACACCTTGAAACCATCTCAAAAGAAGAAGGTTCCTGATGCACTTTCACTCCTGAGGACTGATACGCGTATGGAACGCTTCAAAGCACGTAATAAACTGTAGTTTTTTTCTTCTTCATTCATTTAAAATATAACAAAAAAAGATTATAAAAATAAGTATGAACCTCACAAGAAGTCAAACAGGGCTTTTCTTAGTGACGGTTGGCTGTTCACATACAGTTATTACTTTTTTTTTTCTTTCCTAGTATGTACACTGCCATTTGTCGGTACAGAAAGGTAAGAGTGCGATACTGACCCAGACGACTACTAGGCAGAGAAGGAGTCTACCACCTACGAAAATGAGATAGTTTACAGCGTATAATCCCAAGAGTTTCTTCTCCAATTATAATAATCATTATAATTTATCGAGAACGGTAACAATAACAAGGTAGAACTTAGTTCGGAATTTAATTTTATCACTTAGTTAACAATAGAGATACTCGGTCTGCTACGGTGCAGGAATTAATTAAAACAGGTTGCAAACTTAGGCATTTTATAGCGAATGTATGACTTTTAATGAAAGTTAAGCGACCAGAGGCTATACTCCAGCGCCGTTGTATAGCTTAAAGTAAATTAGTTGGACCGTCTTACCTTGGCTAAGATTTAATAAGCTATATGAAGATATTTTATGGATAACAGATGCAAATATTGCCGTGTGTTTTTAAGACTATACCAACGGCTTTTTGACAGTATAATGCAACTAAGGTTTGGTTTAGTCGCATTGTACTACCTTAAGAATAGAATTGGCAACCATTAGATGGCGGGATATCGATATATGATTGATGAAGAAAGTGATTGATACATTGTTATATATCAATAACTTTCTTCGTATGCGTGTTGCAATTACACCATCAATGTCGGGTCGGTTACAGGTTATATATATATATATATATATATATATATATACATATATATATATATATATATATATATATATATATATATATATATATATATATATATATATATATATATGTATATATATATATATATATATATATATATATATATATATATATATGTATATATATATATATATGTATATATATATATATATATATATATATATATATATATGTATATATATATATATATAGCCGAGTGGTTGCGGATTTCGAGTCAGGAGACCTAAGTTCGATCCCCAGGTGGCAGGCTCGTACCAACGGGTTTTTTTAACCTATGTAAGATTCATATCGTTGGCTTGGATCGAAAGATATTAATTTTATCACTTTTTTATAACTTAAGACGCCGAGACTGTACTTATGGTGACCAGGCAGCGTAATATTTTAATTTTAAGTCCAATCAGCGATAGGACGCCTAAGTTTGCAACGTATCCTAATTAATTTCTGCACGGTGCAGCGAAACGGAAATCCCCTAAGCGGACCGAGAAATAAATTCTAAATTCACCGTTAATTTCTATTGCTAGAATGCATTGTGATTAGTTAAATAAAATTAGGAAAGTAAACATGATAGTGTAATGATTTTGTCATAGACGGTTTGTTTTTTTAACAAAGAACTTATTGTTTTTTCTTCAAATCCTTACATACCCAATCTATTAAAATTAATATTGTATATATATTTAGTTTATTTTCATATTGATTATGTATCACACATACATAACCGTTTGTATTAGCCCACTGCTGAACATGTGCCTCTCCCGTGGGAGTGTTTGTCAATATCGCCCCCGTTGGCGAATGGATTCACGATCGCAGCACCAGATATATTGCACCATGAACCATGATCTAATATTTTTAAAATATTATCTCGCCACCTCTCGGTAGCCTCATACGAAAACCAAGGAAAGAAAATCTGAATACCGCAGATTTTTTCTTTCTTCTTTAACACACGTCTAAGGTATGTAAGTGCTATCCAGGTGTCTAGGCACTAGAAATCCTACATTGTGGCTGGGTATAGGGAGTGATTGTTACAAAATATTATTATAAAAAATATATCTTCACGCCATTCCCGAAACAAAGTTAATTATGGTAAAAAGTAAATTTGATTTGTAATAATCGGTATAATTGTATAATAAACTTATATTATATATTATAATGTATTAAATTGTATTGTTTTTTTAACTAATTCGTCCTACTAGACCGAACTTCTGGGATTATGTAATGGCCACACTGAAAGTCAGCGGCTGTAGTTTTCCACGCCAAATGCGGAGGCAGTAATAATAATTATTTATTTATCTTCACGCACAGTCCCTGACGGGGTAGTCAGAGACAACAGATCGCCAAGTGTCACGATACTTGCATACCTCTTTTGCTTCTTTCAGGTTAATTTTTTTCATACATGCACGTCTAGGTATCCGAGTAATCTCGACCCTCTCCTCATCGAGCAGTCTTAATGCAGCGTCAAATTTAACTAGTTTTAAGTAAAAGCTAACAGAAGACGTTGTTATATGTACCGAAATGAATATTTCTCTCTTTCAATAGTGGGGTAGACAGAGTTCCAGGCAATTAAGTCTTTTCGACCCACCTTACACCAAAGACAAAATTTAGGGAAAACATATCTGTCGCCGTCGCCGTCTTTATTTCCAAGCCGACGATATAAATTGTACATAAATTTTAGAAAACACCTATTGGTATGAACCGGGGGATGGAAATCGGGTCTCATGATTCGAATTCCGATCACCGAACCACTCGGCCATCTCTATTTTATTACAATATCACGTTATTGAGAGTTATGATAGCCAAGTGGTAACCCTAGCAATAATACTGGTAAATAGCACTGGTCCAAATTTCGAGTCACGAGACCCGAGTTCGATCCCCAGGTGGCAGGCTCATGCCACTGGGTTTTCCATAAACTTATGTACAAATTGTATCGATGGCTTGGACATACATACGGTGACGGGCTCACCACCTGTCACGTTGTACCGAAAATATCTTCGGTAGAAGGTGGATCAAAAGGACTTAATTGTCTCGACTAGACCTCTGTCTACCCCTATATTGAAAATTGCAAGAACATATTTAATTATTTATATTTTACATTACATAGAAGTTTTAAAGAAATGGTTAAGTAAGAGCGCGTTGCAACCTCTGATAAAGAACAGATACGTTTTTCAATTGTTTCACGTCTAGACTAGTAAGACAGACAACATCTAAGGAAAATAAATTACAATAGAAGAAAACAACTTTAAGATACCTTATGAAAGACAGACAAATTGAAAATACCTATTTTCTTCGTATCAACTTCATTTTAATTTTAATTCTTTGTTGAAAATTCTTGGAGCACACTAAAGTATTTAATAATTAGCGAAGGCGGTGTGTATTTTTAGTATGATAAAAGAAACAAGAATTTATGTGAAAATTTTTACCGTCATTGTAAACTTTTGAACCAGAATAGAACCAGAATAAATAGAGCCAGTTCACAGCGGCCACAACCGTCGTCATTACAATTCTCTTATCTATCGCTTATATATTTAAAGAATTTGATTTTGATGAAAGATAATTTGATGCACACATTTGTCATCAATCGTTAGAAATCATTAAAATTTCACCATACTCAAGTTATACTCAAACACAACTTCTTCCGTTCATTTTTCACGTTCACATAGAAGGAAGGAGTCCGTCTAACAACAAGCCACTATATGATTTTTTTTATTTTAAAAGGTATTATATAAAGGTATATATTCACATCTATTTATGCCCAGATTTATCATCATTCTTCGGAAACACGTCACTGAACGTTCATTTTTCTTATGCTGTAGCAAGAAAGAAATTGGTTTATAATTCACGTTCCAAACCCATTCCGAAGATATATAAAAAAATTATATTGGAAACTATACTAATGTAAACACACGTTTGAATCTGTTCAATAACTGCATATTTGATCATCTTTTCTTTATTATTGTTTCTCCATATCTTACCTTATTTTATATCTTGTTTTTGCCTTTTGAAGTGAAACTCCTTGGAATCGTTCTGATTTAAAACCGAATTCAATGGGAAAAACGACAGGTAAGAGACACATACCCGTATACAAAAATGTGTAGCATGAAGCCGGCAAAGAACGAGCCAGAAATATATACACTATTTTATAAATAAACTTTGTAATTATCCTACCCTTGTTATATACATTCATCTCATTATTTTGTCGATTTACTGTTTAGTATATATTCGTTTAAATATATTAGTTTCACTTCTATCGTGTGTAAATCGCACACTCAACTTGAATATTTTTCTCAAAATAATATTTTGTTTAATATGTGAAAGCACGTAAATAGATACACCATTACAGTTAGATTATGCATGTTAATGTTTAGAATTAGTAAGCTATTTAAATACTGTCTGTTTTCTTGAAACAAACGAATGGAATACCTAACTACGTGATGGTAAGTGATTACCGCCGCCCATGAACACTCGCAATACCAGAGGCATAGCAGAAGCATTGCCTTCCTTAAAGTGCACCCCCCCCCCCCCCAGGATTGGGGGAGGTGGGTGTGTGGGTGTGGGGAAATGCAGAAGTTTGTTAGACTTCTACTTCACGCCGGTATTCTGTGAGGTCGTGGTACTTCCCCGGTCGAGCCGGCCCATTCATGCAAAAACAAAAGCTGATGCGTGGATCTACAACTGTTAAAATATATAAATATATGTAAAAGTAGCTACCTGTAAATGCCCATTGCTGTACAAAGCCTTCTATCCCATATACGCAACGCTGTTCCCGTACGTGGAAGTGGACTTCACTCATCTTCGAAACTTTTTCAATAAAAAAAAAGTATCTTTACGCTATTCCCAATAACGGGGTAGACAAAAGTCCAAACAATTGAGACCTTTCGATTTCACCGAAGACATTTTTTTTCGACAACGTTACAGGTGGAGCCATTCGCCATCTTTATATTCAAGAAGACGGTATATATTAGACTTAAGTTTTGAAAACAACTAATTAGTGCGAGCCTACAACCTCGAGATCGAATACCGATCGTCAAACTACTCGTTATCGTGACTATTTTATCCCTAACCTGTCTAATAAAAAATGTTTAGAGCTTTTTTCATCTGTATATCCAGTTGTAATTGTGGTACACGGTTTGAATACCAACTTAAATTGATTTCATTGGAGGGAAACTTGAATTTCAGAGCTCTAGAGCAGCAAATGACTCTTGTAAAATTTAGTAATACAAAATGATACATATATAAAAAGGAGCCAATGCGCTTCTGTTATGGATTCAGGAACAATTAAGATACCACAAACGCCCAGATCCAAGACAATGTAAAGGAAGTGGTTTTCTATATTGACCCGCCGGGAATCGAACCCGGACAACCAAGCAGGCCAACGAACTCGTCCGCCGAGGTGGTCACTTAAACCACAAATAAAACTACGTCATTTACGTACGTAACTCAGACGCGTTCCAATTTTCAATGGATCCGACAATAACATTTTCTTAATAGGCTAAGCTGTAACTTTACAATGGACAACAAACTTGAAGGTAAAATTAATATAGAAACTTTGCCCAATTGGCAAAGTTTAGCAATCAGAGAGGCTTTTGTGGCATGATACAATTAATGGCCGCCACATGAGTATCATACCTTTCGAAATTGCTTTATGCCCTTTTATCATAAGCAGAAATGGACACAAAAATTAAAAAGATTTTTACTGTTAGTCACTTTAGTCACTTTCAAAAGGTTAGTTTATACTGCTGCTTTTTGCTTGGCACAGTAATCTAACCATCACGTGACCTGTTAATTAGTTTTTGCCCCAATTACAGAAACATCTATAACGGTCACTAGTTATCACATGTTGTTTGTGATGCGTAATTCATTAATATATCACGGATGTGTCACTCCTCCTCATTTACCTGCCTACCGCTCATTTATTTTAATGGCAACGTACTTCAGGCAGGAAATTAAAAAAAATTAAACCAACTTGCTTAACTTATATACTTCCCGTGAATACTTTCTTAACGGTCAGTAAGTCCAATCCAATAAGGACGTTTTGTCACGTTCAGTCTCAGTTAATTGCATATACGTATGCCTGCAATCAATTTCATTTAATATATAAATATTCATAACTTCATTATAAAAATTTTACTTGGAAATTTGTTTAAAACACAATATAATTAATTAGATTTTCAGAAAACAAACAATGAGTTTATTGAATTATCTTCGCGTATTATGCTAATGCAAATTTCCAATGGAAACATTAAATTTTAATTTATTTACACCTTCAACAAAATGCGCTCTTACATAAAATATATGTCAAGTAAGTCAAGATAGCCGAGTGGTTGGGTGGTCGGAATTACGAGTCAAGAGACCCGAGTTCGATCCCCAGGTGGCAGGCTCGTACCAATGGGTTTTTCAAAAACTTATGTACGAATTATATCGTTGGCTTGGACATAAAGACGGCGACGGGCTCACCACCTGTCACGTTGTCCCGAAAATATCTTCGGTGGAAGGTGGGTCGAAGAGACGTAATTGTCTAGACTAGACCTCTGTCTACCCCTGCGTTGGGAATTGCGTGAAGATATTTATTTATTTATTTTTATAGTATTCCATAAAAATATGTTAGTAGTTATTGTAAGGGCGTTGAGCTATTTTGATACATGCTCCGTGAAAGAAATAGATATGGTATATTCATTTCAGAGACACTTGGTAGAATAAAAATAAAAACATAAATTCTTCAGGGATGGAACTTTATAATTTCCTTTGAAGTTAGCAATTTAAAATGTATATTTATCCCCGCTGAAAAATGGCGGCGCGACAAAGTTTGTTGTTTTCCTCGAGGGCTTTGTTGTTCTCAAATGTAATTTGACATCTTTCGCTGCAGGTTCGCGTTTCTAGAATAAAATTTTTAGGTTATATGAATTTCATTTGCTCGACGTCATTTTGCCCTATGCACATTTATTATTTAGTATAACTTAAAGCTTGAGGTCATAATCTAATCAGGCGCATATTAATAATGAACGAATAGAAAAAAAATCAAAGATAAAAACAAGCAAACTTAACTAATACTAGATATACGCAGTGCCTCAAATTATACTATAGGAACTAAGGTAAACAAGAATATAAAAAAAATGGTTTAGCATATAGGACAGTTACTTGGATTGGCCTCAGTAAAAATCGCGATAAAATTAGAATATATAAAAAAAACTGTGTAGCAGTTTAGGACACAGTATGACTGACTTTAATCAGTAAAAATCAATATTGAGAAACTTAAATTTTCTAACCCACACATTGGTTTTCAGTCCAGATTCCACACTGAGGAAAGTCAGGCAACCGTGTGCCAGTGCCAACCGACCAGTACCAACAGTGGCCTTCCTACAGTTCTACGTTATAAGTTGTGTAAATCTGAAACAAAGTGAAACTAAAATCTTTTTAAATATTCGTTTTTATTCGTTTTAATATAAAGACGGATATAAAATGATTCGGAGGGTGCCCCAATATGACTTTGCTCAATACAATTAAGAAATACGTAAAGACTATCTACTTAAGCTCGGCTATGGCATTTAAAAGGGGCAAATAGCATGATTAGGCGAACCCCAAATAACATGGGATCAAGGCACAGATGGTGATGTAATTAAATGAATGAATCGACGACCCCCGTGGACGAGTAAAATACACTGGTTCACGGTGTCGCCAGATCTTGGTCGTCGGATTCGATTGCCGGACGGCAAACTGGTCTTTTTTCATTGTCACGGGTCTGGATTTTTCTGGTACCTTCGTTGTTTTATATATTTTTATAAAATAAATAAATAAATAAATATCTTCACGCAATTCCCAATACAGGGGTAGACAGAGGTCTAGTCTAGACAATTAAGTCCCTTTGATCCACCTTCCACAGAAGATAATTTCAGGACAACGTGACAGGTGGTGAGCCCGTCGCTGCCTTTTTGGCCATGCCAACAATATAATTCGTACATAAGTTTTTGAAAAACCCATTGGTACGAGCCTGCCACCTGGGGATCGAACTCGGGTCTCTTGACTCGAAATTCCGACCACTCAACTACTCGGCTATCGTGAAAACCTGTGCTTTAGCTATTTACTTTGGGATAACAGCAATGTATGTGATATTGTCTCTACACGTTCTGGCTTTGTTTCTGTTCACGCAATCCATAATACCGGGGTATTCAGGGGTCTGGACTACTTAGTCCTTCAAATCCATATTTCAGCGAAGTTTCCGAAAACGTGACAGGGGCTTACCATGTCACAGTCTTGGTGTATAAGCCAACGATATATCGTACATAAATTTGGATAATACTCAAAGACACGAGCTTTTATCCTGGAGTTCAGAATGAAAGGTTCTGGATTCAAATTCCGATCACCTAACCTCTCAGTTATCATGACTGTTGACAATTAAAAATTTATCGAAATAAATTTTTAATTGACATTTGTATCAGTAATAATTAGTTAAATTAAAGAGAAAAATAAAATATAAAATTTTACTTGATTTTTAAATTTCTTATTCATCAAAATTTTGATAGAGATGACTCAATTTAATAACGAAAAGTCTAAGATTGCTTGCATGTTTTAAAAATGAGTAAAAAGTCATCCAAATATTGTAATTGTCAATTCTAATTACATTTCAAATAAACTTCATTTAAATACCAATTATTCGTGGTTAGTTTTAAAGTATCCCAATGCAAATTGTGACAATTCATCGCAGCCGCTGACACAAACTGCAGAAGTTATCAGTTTAATGAAACGAGACACGCCTTATCTCAAAGGAACAAACGCTTGAACTGGCGCAACAGATTTTTGCAAAAGCTCCCCTCACTTACATGGAAGTCCTTTAATTAGATATCTCTGTGCAGATTGTTGGAACTTTTCGAAAACAATGCTTCACTCGGAGCCCATGCTTACTGATTGTTATTGTAGATTCCGCTGCTTTGTTTGCAATTCTTTATAGTCTATGGCTGTTTGTTTCTTTTTTTAAGCTAAACTGATCCTATTTCATCTTCAAGTGTTTCTGAATATCGGGGAGACAGAGGTCTTAACTATTTTCAGACCTTTCGTGCCACTTTTCACCGGAGCATTTTGAGTGACCGGTCGCCATCTTTGTTGACAAGCTTACAGTGTAATATACTTAGATATATATTTGCATAGGTAAATATATACATTTGAATAAAATTTAAGCGTCTATTTGTAATTCTAAATGAACGGACTTACTTAGGCTACTTTTATTTTGGAAAAAAATTATTAGGGTGTCGCGTTAAGCGTTAAACCGCGGGCAAGCAAGAGGCACCTAGTAAATAATCGATCTATGAATCGAGTACAATAATTCATATTAATCATACAAATGCTTGCCCCTCGCGGGAATAGGAACCCGTAACCTCTAGCTTCGTAGATCCCTACCTGACACTACTAAGTTCTCGGGTCGTCAAAGTATTTATATTACATTTAATAAATGTCAATAATCATTAACATCTATAGTTATAGCCTATGTCATGGATTATCATACAGTAGAAAAGGGGGTCAAATACCTCTACAGATTTGAGAACTTGTCTCACAACCACATTGCCGTTAGTGGTAGTTCTTATTAAAAATCTTTATTTAATTTGCCAAAATTACGTTCTATTAATCTCACAACAAACTGCTTTTGTTCCACTAAATTATATTTCTCCCGAAACCCAAGCAGTTAAGTACCAAAGTTATGTTTTGCTTAACTTGAATGGTACACAGCCGGCCTAATCTAATCTTAAACACATTTAATGTCTGAACTAAAATTCCCGAGATCGTAGCAAACTCTTATTATGGTAAGACTGAATTTTTAAAGTATCATTAACTTGAATATGTACTTATCTTATCTATTGGATTTATACTATATCTGTATTTACTTTATCTGTATTTTTAAAATGTGTGCATAATTTCACTTTAATTTGTCTTTCATTGTGTTCTTCGATTGTTGTCTTGATGAAACTGCATGATATTTAATTTCATTGTTGTCAATGAATTACTATGTACTAATGTATAATGTATATTCTATATTTATTTTAACTACTTAGAATGTGCAGAGTACTAATGAAGTTATTTTCATAGACATTGTCACGATAGCCGAGTGATTGGGTGATCGGAATTCGAGCCAAAAGACCCGAGTTCGATCTCTAGGTGGTAGGCTCCTACCAATGGATTCAAAAAAACTTATATACGGACTCGCCATCGGTCGCGTTGTCCTAAAAATTGTCTTCAGTGGAAGGTGGGACGAAAGGCCTTAATTTGCTAGACCCCTGTCTACTTATTTACGATCTTTTTTTAGCTAGCTTTAGTCTGCAACCTCTAATGATTGGACACTGAATATCTATCTACATTTACCTTTATTTTCATATGCGAAGAAGCTAGATACATATACGGTAAATATATTATTTAATTTTTATTTTTCTAATAGGCTGCAAAACCAACTGCAGAACATATGCATATATGTTTGTTAATAACTGCGGTTGTTATAGCAATCCCATATTGTTGTGCACTTTAAACACACAAAGGCTGACAAATTATGCCACAACTGTGTACTGATAGATTTACATTACTATATGAATTTGATACTTAATTCTAGTACTAAATTGGACTAATATTGCTGATACTAATATTAATACTAATACAAGTATATACACTATTAGGTTGAAAGATATCTAGGTACTTATTAAATCCTCTTAAGTAAACCATACCGCGATTTAAAATATCATTAACGATATCTAGTTATATCAACATGTATAACTTAATATTGTTTTTTTTAACAATATGCGTCTTAAACAATGCTCTAGTAGTATCTAGTATGTTCATAGTATCTATGTATTTATTAATTTATTTTCAATGAAGAAAAGCCACCCTGAAAATCTTAGTACAATTAAAGATTAATTAGTTTAAGCTATAGACTTTCTAGACTCGCTGTTCCGTTTTATGTACAGCCTGCATTTGAACTATTGCCAAATTGATTGTGGTTTGAATCGTGTTGGAGATTATAAGATTTATTCTATTTCATTATTACATTACATTAGTACATTATTCTCTACGGACATAATATTTCGGGGTTTTGAAAAATTTTAATTTTTTACTATTCAAAAATGTGTGCCTGTAACCTTAACTAAATAATAAATAACTTCACACATTTCCCAATACAATAGGTAGACAGATGTCTAGAAAATTTATTGTTTTCGACCCAAATTTCACTGTAACCTATTGTGGATAACGTGACAGGTGGTGAACTTTTTATGGTCGTGTTATGCAAGCCTAATATTTATACATACACATAAACTTACATGAGCGGAGTATAACCATCTATATTCGTCACACAAATGCTTGCACCTCGAGGGATTCGAACTCGCGATCCCTAACTCCAAAGATGTTCTAACAACTATGCCTTGAAATCACATAGAGAGTAGTTAAAAAAATATGATCAGAAGATTTGTTTTCAGTTCCGTGCTCAAAAACGAAAAACCGAAACTTTTATATAATTCTAATACACTTGTTGTGTTGTCCGCCCGCCAGTATATCAAGACCTTATTACCCAGACACGCGTAAGGATATTAAATTGAAATTAATTAACACTGCCAGTTATTAGATGTCGCAACTAAAAACCTATAGAGTTCTTACCGATGACCACTAATCATGAAATTTGGCAAGAATCTAGTAGAAAGGTCTCACAAAGGAAGTAATAGACAATGTTTGATTATTTTGCGACCAAAACTTATTTACGGGAGAGTCCTAAACCTTGTAGTGAACTTAAAGAAGCCTTTATGTGTCAGTGTCCATATGCACGTATTCGTTATTTTGAATCGGTGATATTTTTTAGATCATTCATTTGCAAATATAGTGTAAAATACAAGGTTGCGTAAAATTTGGGTTATTTTATGTAAAATAAAATTTTACACCCTTGAACAAATTTTATGAGGAAATGTTAATAATGAACTGATGAAGAGCTTCGCAACACCCACGGTTTTTTTTAAGATGCGGTAATGGATAAAATTGTTATTAGGAGTTATTAGGAATTGTTATTAGGAGAAGGCAGACAAATACAATTACAAATTTTTTTGTAGTCGACCATGATGTATATGGAAATACATGTATGTAACGAAGTATGTACGAGACATTTTTGTCTTTTCAATATTTTGTGATAATGTTAATTAACTCTGGTGTATAAATTTTTCTTTAATAGTTACTTTCGTCTAAGTATCCTCAACACTAATTGCAATAATAATAATGATTCTCTACTAATAACAAAAAGGAGGCAAAGAAATAAAAATATACTTACACATAAACTTACTATTTAAGTTTTAAACTTAACTAATTAATTTTTTTTAATCATGGATTTGCGCTCATTTGCATATACAAGGCAAACATCAGAATAGTAAGTGTACGAAAACCTCGGTGTGCGATCAATCACACTTGTTTTGTTTTAATTAAATCAGAATACTCGACCACGGATATTGCCATGGTACGGCATTGATCGCAGGTTCGAATTCCGCCCGTGTCAGATGAAATTTAAAAAAAGATATATTATTTTTTCTCTTTAATTTAATAACAAAAAAGTTCAGCATATATATATTCCCCAGTTTTTGGAAATGCGTTTCATCAGGCATTTCCCAAAACTGGAGTAGTCAGAAGTATGGACAATTTAGTTCTTTTAACCTACATTTCACAGGAGCTTATTTCGTACAACGTGACAGATGGTGAGCCTGTCATCGTCTTACGGCAATGATACAATATTTCATCATCATCTCCGGAACGGTCTGTAATGTGCACTGTAGGGTTCGCCTCCCCGTACAGGATAGTTTGCCATAAACGCCACGCTTGGCAAGCGCATTAATCGCAATAAAAGATACCTTGCACCTCAGACGAATGAATTTTGGTCTGGTATAATTCTAAATGGTAATAAGGCCATATGCCGGTAGAAAACGACGTTTCAAGGTTTACCTATCGAAAAAATGGGATCGTAAATTCTTCCACCGTAAACACACGGCAATATTTCACTAGATAATTATTAATTATTATGATATCGTTTTATAATCCACCAGAAATAAATTAGAAGGAGATCCAAACTTAGACGTCGCATCGTTTAATAAGAATTTCCTGAAAATATTGGAGAGCTTGTTCACAGCACGAATGCATCAGCAATTGAATGACGTCATATTTTTAATTATATACCTAGATTATGTAACATTGTCTTTGTAAATTGTTTTATAACAATCGAAAAAACATAATACGTATGGAAGTTACTTTTTTTCTTATGAACAAAAATTATTTCTATTCATACTTCATCATTTTCTGTTCTTACTTCATAGGAATTTTTGCTTGTGATCACTTTAATAACAGTAAAACCAGAGTGACCAAGTCTCTTTTGACGTTAATTGATAGAGTTTTATAAAATACATATTTATATAATTTATAGAGAATGTTCCAATAGCCTAGTTAGTAGTGACGCTGTCTTTGAAACTAGGGGCTGTGAATACGATTCCCGCTAGGAGAAAACATTTGTTTCATGAATGTTTGTTCTCAATCTGGATGTACATATAAATATTGTATTTTATATAAAAAAATGTCTATGTAAAAATATACGTAAATTAATTTTACCGCTAGTTCGAACGCTAAAGCAGCGATATGCGCACTACCGTTGTACCAAACAAGTTTTGATGAAACTGGGTAAAAGGACTAGACACCTGCATAATGGCGTGAAGATAGCATCTAACTGGAGTACCCGCACAGCTCCTCAGCATCGGAATTATGAGTTGAATGTTCAGATCAAGTTTCTCTCCAACTCTACCAATTCAAATGCGCAAATAAAAGTACTCATTACAGTTACAGCTTAGTCACGATAGCCGAGTGGTTTGGGTGATGGGAATTCGAGTCAAGATACCCGAGTTCGGTCCCCGAGGCTACGAGCTAATGGTTTTTATTCAAAAACTTATGTGCGATTTATACCATTAGCTTGAACATAAAGACGGCAACAGGCTTACAATCTGTTACGCTTTACCAAAAACGTCTTCGGCGGAAGGTGGGTCGAGAGGATTTAATTTTCTTTTTCTACCCAAAAATAGACAGAGGTCTATAATATTTTCTAGCCATTCCCATTACAGCGGGAGACAGAGATCTCCCGCTGTAATGGGAATGGCTAGAAAATATTATAGTGAGTATCTTTAGACCAAACCTCAAAAAGAACTTTAGATATAATAAGAAATAAAGCCATAAAAGTTATGTGATAAAGTAAAACAAAAGTACAATAGCCATCACGCCCCTAAATGTTCAGTGTTGGGCTAAGGCCTTACAGTAGGTGATATGGCTACTCCAGTACAGCACATATCTTTAAAATATTTTTTAAGATTAAGATTGTTATTTTATTTATTTTTATTTTATTGGACAGTTCCTGACGGAGAAGCCAGAGAGAACAGATCGCTAAGTGTCACGAATCTTTCGCTTCTATATATCCAAGTACTCTTAACCCTCCCTCTTCATGTGGAAATATACACAAATATTTTTAGAGAATTTAAGAATTTAATTAAATAGTATTCATATCTTATTACATCATGCCCATCATATGATTATACAGTCTGTGGGAGGCTTTTATTTAGGTCAACTGCAGGCCTCCCCATAATGAAGAATTCCCGTAATCGCCACGCTATGGATAATAGATTGGTGACCACAATACTCGACATTACGGTCACTGGCTGTTGAAGTTACTATCGTATTTTATATGTTTTTTGTATTGTAAAAATATTAATTGGTTTAAAAATTTATTCAAGAAAAACTTGAAAAGGAGGGATATTATAATATAAATGAATATATTAATGACAGTAACCTCTGGAAATGAGGTGATCGCTCCCAAGCTATTTCTAGAAAATATTGTATCACATTGTATAATACTTTGTATTGTAAAAAATACCAAAAAAGAGGATACCTACGGAGTTTCTTTCGCGTGTTTCTTCTCCGTTAGAGCAACCTCATTACGAAATGGTGGTAGATTTAAAATGACTATCGATAAACGAATGTACATTCTTATGTCGATGAATAAATGATTTGATTTCGTTTGATATTCTGCGAGATGGTTTTCTTCCAAATGTCGCATGTTTTCTTCCAATAGCCGGCTGACGGTGTCCTTAATCGCATCTTATCACACCCACGGGAAGAAAGCGGGTTATGTATTCTTACGTGGTAACCATAAGCAACTAATAAAAATAGACAATAAAAGAGTATTTTCCAGGATATAATTACGCAATTTCCCATACTGTATTAGACAAAGGTCTTGACAACAGTCGTTTCTCACGAAGCATATTTTCGGACAACGTGACAAGTGATGAGCGTATTCCCGCCATAACGTTCAAGTTAACGGTTCAATATGGGTTTAAAGAACTTTATTCTCATAAGAACATTGTGTCGTTCACTTACATGAGATTACAATATGAAAAAAGAAAAAAAAATCTTATTCTAGAGTAGGAGCATGCAAACAAAATTACTTATAATACAGTACAATTGTAAGGTTATTTTTTACAGAGAGTGCTTATGTTTTATAGAATATACATTTTTTTTAAATCAACAGCTTGTTTGTAATGCATAATACGACTTGAGTTTCTTTTAAATAAATTCACATTTGTGTATTGCTTAATTTCGACAGGTAGCTTATTGTATAATTGTACTCCTTCAAACATAATATTATTTCTTCCATATTCTAGGTGGACGTACCATTAACTTGTTTTTATTTCTAAAATTGTATTTATGTGACTTTGTAGTAAATGTTATGTTTGTTTTAATAGTATTCGAAAGTATTTTTTTATTAGTAAGCATGTATTGAAATTATATATTTGTTTTATATTGTATAATTTAGTTTTCCTGTATAGTAGTTCAGTAGAAGTAAAATGCTTGTAATGGTATAGTAGTTTTATTGATTTGTTTTGTGTTCGCTGTAGTTGTTCTAGGTTGTTTTTAGCAGCTGATCCCCAAACTTCAATTAAATAATCTAAATGAGGCTTAACCAGAGAATTATATACAGTACTTCTTACTCTAAAAGGTATACAATTTCCTATTTTGCGTATTACTCCATTGAATGATATTAGTTTTGATCTTACATGTTCTATGTGTGGTTTCCATGATAATTTGTCATCTAATATTAGGCCTAAGTATTTTTCATGGTTAGATCTATTAATTACTTCATTGTTGATTGTAAGCGACGTTTTAGAAACAATTTTTTTTATTTTTGGCGGCAAATATCATGTAAGATGTTTTTGTGGCGTTTATCGTTAAGAGGTTATGTAGAAACCACTCATTAAGCAAGTTAAGATCAGTTTGTGCTTGGTTAATAATATTAGTTATGGAGTGTCCGAAGTAGAAAAGACAGGTGTCGTCTGCGTACATGATTAAATGTCCTGTTAGGCCTATTTGATTGATATCGTTTACGTAAATTAAAACAGCAAAGGCCCCAAAATCGAGCCCTGCGGAATGCCGTAAGATATGAGACTAGGAGTACTTTCGGATTTTCCTATTCTTACTATTTGGTACCTATTTTGTAAGTACGAAGATAATATTTTGTGAGCTTGTCCTGAGATGCCTAAATCATAATTTTTTTTAAAAGCTTTACATTGCTAACAGTATCAAAAGCTTTTATCAGGTCAATAAAAGTTCCGAGGCAAATGTGTTTTTGATCGACGTTTGTTTTTATTTTCGTTACCAAGTCAATGACAGCAGAAAGTGTATTAGATTTTTTTCTAAAACCGTATTGTTGATCAATCAAAATATTCTTTTCTGACAAAAATTCATTGAGTCGTGTGTATATTATTCTTTCAAAGATTTTAGAAATTACAGGGAGAATAGATATAGGTCTGTAATTATTGGGATCAGATTTTTTTCCGGATTTGTAAATAGGTGTGACCTTCGCTATTTTTAATCTATCAGGGAATATGCCATTTTCTAAGTACTTATTTATGCACTTTTTTAATCCTTCAACAATTAGACTTCTTAAACATTTTATAGTTTTAGTACTTATACCGTCAATACCAGCAGAAGTGTTGGCATCTAAATTATCAATTATTTTAGTGATTTCTGTGGCAGTACATGGCTTAAACTATATTAATGAGTTACTTATATCATGATTTCGATAGAAAGAGTGTGAGTTAATATGATATTTTGTTGGTATTTTACTCGCTAATTTAGTACCAACAGATGAAAAGAAGGTGTTAAACGCTTCGCAAATCTAAGTCCTTATTTAATATACAAGAATTAATTGATAGTTTAGGAGGAGTACAACTATTTCTAACATTATTTCTAGTTAAAGAATTAATAACCTCCCACATTCTCTTTGGGTTTTTGTTACACTGGTTAAAGATTTTATCATAGTATTTAGTTTTCTCGTAAATAATCTTCTTTTTCACTTTATGTTTTTCTGATACGAAAGTCTTATGCAGTTCTGTATTTTGATTATCGGTTTTAGTTTTTCCATAAAAATTCCGTCGATTAATCATTTCAATTACTTCCCGATTTATCCAATCGTCTTTAGGTAAGTTTAATATTTTTGTTTTAAATATTTTATTTTTATTTATTTTTTCCGTTATAAAGTTTTCTAGATAGTTGTAGTCATCGTCTTTATTTAAGTATGTACACTTTGAAAAAGTTTCATAGAGATTTTTATAGTCGATTCCTTCATAGCTTTCTCTTAATTTTGTTTGTGGCGTATGTTTTGAAAACTCCAAGTAGATCTGCTTGTGGTCAGACATAGAAGATTCCAGGATTGCCATATAAAAATAATTGTTATTTAAATCAGAACTGATGTGGTCTAAAATAGTTTTGGACGTTGTAGTTTCCCGTGTTCAGAAATTTTCATCAATCTTATTTACAAGAAAGTAACCAGCCTCTTCCAAAGTTGACAGATAATTTGAAATATAATTGTTCATTATTAATAAGTTCAAATTGAAGTCGCCGAAAACAATCGACCTCTTCTTTTTCTCTAATTGCAAGGAAAATCGGTCCATAAACCTTTGTACGTTAGTATCACCTGGCTTATATACACCCCCAATGTTTAATGCAAATTTAGGTAGATATATCCATAAAAAATGATTGTAATTTTCAAACACTTCCTCGGTTACGTTATATTTGATGCTATTGTGTACGAAGATAGACACGCCTCCTCCTCGGCTGTTCGGTTTATAGTTATAAATATGTGTATAGTTCGGTAATTGGTATAGGTTGGCATCTTGTTCGGATCTCAACCACGTTTCTGTAAGTATTACTACATGTATCAAAGAGGGTATTGCTTTAATTATACATTGTAGTTCATCAAATTTTCCTGGCTTACGTATACTGCGTACATTTGCATAGAAAAATTTCAGAGAACTTGACTTTGATGGTATAATATCTTGATAATTATTTACTAGACTGTATGATATTTTATCCAGCTTACTCACATTCCCAGTAGAAGATTGCGACTTTGATACATTTAGTTTTTTGTAAAAGTATTTGTGTTTATAATATTTGGTAAACCCTTAATGTATTTTATAACTAAGTTTTTTTCGCCATTCTTTATTCGTACTTTTAATTCTTCATTGAGATTTTTCATATAGTTACGCTGCGCTATTGTTTGATCCGAGTAAAATTTTATATTTTTATTTAATTTCTTTTTATTTCGTAATATGTATTTCGGAATTTCAGCGTTTACAAACACTAATTTTAATGGTCTAGTCTTATTAGGGTTATATTTACCTAATCTTATTATTTTGAGGGGCTCCGGACAGTTTTCATATATTGAAGTAAGAATGTCTTGCACTTGTTTACAATCATATTTATTTGCGTCGGTAGAATGCTCAGGGCTGTTAGTCTCCGCTACCCAAACAATCACAATATTTTTTTCTCGATACAGACGCTCTTGTATTTCTCGGTAGAGAGTATGTTGATGTACGAGTTGCGATTTTGACGATAAGTTTGTGTTATTTTTCAATTGGGATATATCATTTTCCAATACTTCTATTTTTTTCTGAGTTGACTGATTTTCTGCTATAACACTTTCTAGTGTATCTTGAATTTTAGCATATTTTAAAGTTAAATTTTCAGATACAGATTTTATATTTTTAATATCATCCTTTATTTCTTTTATTTCTTCCCGGATTTGTGCAATGTTTTCATGTTGCGATTCGGCTACGGTTCTAAAAAAGTTCATTATTTCATTACGAAATTCCGCCAAATCTCTTTTAAAGTCATACTCCATGCCACGTTCTTTCCTTTTTCGTGTTTGTTTATTTACCATATCATCTTCCTCTTCAAAGGTGTAGATATTCAAATTCGGTGTTGAGCCGCCTCCGCTCCCGCTTATTGAAACGGTGCCGGGCGGCGTTCGTTGTACGCTCATACTAATGACGCTTCGATCACTGGCACTTAGAATCGCAAGATTATATGTTCTTGTTATCAGTTTCAAAACTACACTTTAAGATTGCCTTAGTAGAACTCAGTTGAAGTTGATCTTAGAATTTCTACTTTTTTTTTTTTTTTCAATTTATTAATTGTACTTTTTGAACACACGTCCGCACGCTCCGAACACTAGAACGTTTTTTATACATTTCACATATAATACATATTACATACATTTTACATATATTCATTTGTAGATATAATGATCAATGACTCGAGTACAAATATTCACTTTCATCACACAAAAGCAACCCGCAATCTTAAACTTCGAAAACAGGGTCACTGCCAGCAAGGCTTCCTTACCTGTTTAGACCTCGGTCTATCCCAGTATTGAGAAAATGCGTGAAGATATAAAAAAATTATAAGCTCTAACAAAAAAAAGCACGTACTATATAAATCTCAATCTAAAATTCAGCCTTTGTTTTCTCACTCAACAAGTGCGCTCTTTATTTCACCGTATAAATTAGTAATTTATGCGGTCTAGATGTTATATATGGGCACTGACCGTACTTCTGGGAATTAATAATAGGCTGTTTAGCGTTCAGACGTAGTTGGAAACATAAATGTTTTATGTTCCATATAATTACAATAAAATACAGCGATAAGATTTACAACACTTATTTTATTGTGTCTGGTCTGATTTTTTTAGGCTTCGCTGAGGCTTAATTTGTTATTAAAATTAGTATCTTTTTCAAAGCAGAAGTAATCCATAAGAGGCAAGAGTATCAATGTAATAAGTAAGTAACTCGTAAACACTAAAAAACGAGAGAACAGATCGCCCAATGTGATCCTGACGTATCTCTTTCGTATCGGTGAAATAGATAATTTTCTAACTCACCTAGATATCTATGTTCTTTTGGCTCATATTGCCTTCTAAAGTACGTTTTGGATTACCTCAAACTTTTATTGTTATCTTTAGCGCCATATATTTTCCATCCGTCATTCCTCAGCATTCAGCCTTTACCCAGTTTTCAACGTACCCATCAAGGTTATGTATTTATTTTGAATCTCTTCGTTCCGTCTTTGCCAAGGCGTTACGTCGCATAATTTACAGTTATGCTTTTACTACATACAGTTTTGCTTTTATGCCTCTCCCGGCAAATGCATATCGTTTGTTTAAAAATAACAAAAGCGACATCTATTGACAGAGCAAAGTGTTCTCAGTCTGCTACTAGTATATTAAATAAAACTAAAGGAAACAAATTATACGCTACGTCAAATCTCAAAATTTAAAACATTAATTCAAAAATCCGGCAACGTTCACAGATATTTGGATAAATAAACCATTCCAATATAATGACATTTCCAATTTCACACTTCAAATACTTATTTCCTTTAGATATTTTCGGTTAAATTAATTATTTAGAAGGTATTTAGCATATTGTATCATACTCGCCAAACTTGGCCACACAACTAACTATTTTTTGAAGACGGTTAAAAATATTCATCTTTTTTATATCAATTGAAAGAACAAGTTTAGACAATAACTCCTTTCATCCCTCCTTCCACCGAAGATATTTTCGGGACAAAGTGACAGGTGGTGAGCCCGTCGCCATCTTTATGTCCAAGCCAACGATATAGTTCGTACATAAGTTTTCTAAAAACCCATTGGTACGAGCCTGCCACCTGGGTATCGAGCTCGGGTCTCTTGACTCGAAATTCCGATCACCCAACCACTCGGCAATCGTGACTTATTCTTAGATAAAAATGTAATACAAAATACTCTTAGATATAAGACTTTACCCCACCATGGGGTTGTTAGAGAATCGAGTACTACGACAAAGCTTCGCGTAGTATTCGATTCATCGGCCCCAACTTCCAGAGGAATATCATTTAATAACATTCGAATGATAGTGAAAAGATGTAAAGAGCAATAAATGTTACACCTTTTCAAAGCTCTTTTACAACAAATTATCATTAGAGCTTACCCTTACTCTAAAAAACATATTCACTCGACACTGTAACTTATGGAACAGCTTGCGCACCCTATTTAGCCACAAAATGTTTAGTTAGTCTAGTCGCCACTGCCAAAAACGCTTTCGTGAAAAGTTCAATAGAGCGCGATTTCTATGTGGATGATTTTTTAAGTGGCAGCGACTCCATGTCCAATGTAATAGACTTAGCTAAAGAGGTTACTTTTGTACTATCTTCTGCACATTTTAATCTTTATAAACGGCAATCCAATAGCCCAAATGTTTTGGCAGAAATAACAGGCATGAACAAATCTGATAGTACTCTGAGTTTTTCAGAAAATAAAAACATACCGTCTAAAACGTTTGATCTTCATTGGTTATCCAATTCTGACTCTTTATACTTCTCTATCGGCTTTGAAAATAGCATAAATGTAATGATACATTTTATCGGTTATTGGTCAAATTTTTGACCCCTTAGGTCTCGTTGGCCCTTGTGTAGTAGAAGCCAAAATACTACTACAAAAACTTTGGATAATCAAGTCTGGTTAGGATGATCCGGTAGCCGAAGAAATAAAAAACCTTTGGCACTCTATTGTAAGTCTTCTACTTTGTCTTAATAAAATAAAATAAAAAAAAATTTAAAAAAAATATTTTTTTACTTTATAACTTTTCCTTAATTCATTAAATATTCTCCGATGGGTGGTTTATGATATCTTTGTATTAAATGAGCTTCACGTATTTACAGACGCATCAGAACGAGCGTATGGCGCCAGTGTTTTCGTACGTTCGATAGATAAAAATGGATTGGTTAAAGTTCAATTGCTTGTTTCAAAAAATCGTATAGCAATTATTAAACCAACAACAATTCCTCGACTTGAACTTTGTGGAGCTTTATTAGGAACAAGACTGTGTATGAAGGTCAATCAGTAAATGTGGGTTTTGGGTGTGAATCGACTATCGTATTGAGTTGGTTACGCATGGGATCGAACTTACTAAAACCCTTTGTTCGTATTCGGATCAATGAAATACAAGATAGCACTGCAGGACATACATAGAGCTATGTTGCTTCCATGGATAATCCTGCGGATATAGTTTCTCGCGGGCTGAAGGCTGACCTTATCAGTGGGTGTACTATGCTATTATGGTAGTCCGGATCTCTATTTTTGTTAAAAAATGTAAATGAGTGGCCTAAATGCCCTACTCATCATTTAAACCAGGATATTCCTGAAGTAGTTTCGTCACAATTAATTCAAGGTTCCCTTAAGAAACATAATTTACAATATGCCTATTCTTTATTAAATTCACAGAATCAATCAACAATTAAATGTATAATTCATAAACACAAAGAGCTTATATACAGTGATTTATATATAATTAAAAAAATAAAATAATTAAATTCATAATTAGCCATGCTCAATGTAATATGTTTGCAGAAGAACGCTCTTTTTAAATCCAGAAAACCTTTGCTTTATAAAAACAAACTAGCATCCTTAATTCCCTACATTGATACTAATGGTGTTATCCGTGTAGGCATCAGGTTTGCTAACTCGCTGTATGATTATAATGTAAAGCATCCAATTCTACTATGCGTTAAGCACCATATCACAAAAAATATATTTAACAAATTTCATATAGATTGAATTCATGCCGGTCCTCAATTACTTTTATCAAACATTCGTCAGATGTATTGGCCTTTAGGAGGCAGAAACCCTGCAAAGAAAGTTGTTAGGCAGTGTCTCAAATGTTTTAAATATAAATGTGTAAACATGCAACCCACAATGGGTCAATTGCCAATATCTAGAACACATTTAGAATTTCTCTTTTTATATTGCAGTGTCGATTATGCGGGGCCAGTGTTCGTAGCTGACCGAAAGGGAAGAGGATGTGAGCTTATAAAATCTTACTTGTGTAACTTTGTTTGTTTGTTTGCAGTTAAAGCTTTACATTTAGAGCTCGTCACTGACTTGACCAAGGAAGGATATATGGCAGCCTTAAATCGTTTCGTGGCTCGTCGTGGCAAGCCTCAAACCATCTTGTCCGATAATGGTAGAACTTTTGTTGCGGCTTGCAATGAGTAACGACATTTTTTAGAAAATTCTAACGTTTCTTCCAAAGTTGCGCAACAAAGTATCGAATTTACTTTTGTTCCTCCTTACTCTCCCCATTGTAACGGCATCACTGAGGCCGCCGTTCGCTCTACAAAGAATCATTTGACAACATTACTATAGTTAACGCACTTCACTTACGAGGAGCCACATGCCTCACGCAAATAGAGGCAGTACTCAATCCCCGTCCTCTTACTCCTCTATCATCCGATCCTTCAGATTTAACTGCCCTTACTCCATCACATTTTTAATTGGACGACCACTTGTGTCTGTTCCTTATCCGCAGGTAGCTGACATCAACATCGGTCGACTGGAGTGCTCTCAAAGAGTAGAGTATATTAAACAACAGTTTTAGCAAATATTTCAAATCGAATATGTTTCGCTGTTACAGCAAAAAACCAAATGGCATGCGTCTACTGGGCAGCTGGCGCCAGGAACTCTCGTTCTTATTAAGGAGAATGGACAACCACCACTGCTGTGGCTACTGGGTCGTGTTATCAAGGTGTTTCCTAGCACATATGGGATATTAAGAGTGGCCAAGAAGGGGACTTTGTTGCGAAGTTACAAGAATATTTGCCCCCTACCTCTCAATTGAATGTTTCAACCAAATGTTAGTAAAGAATAAATATAAATAAATATCTTCACGCAATTCCCAATACAGAGGTAGACAGAGGTCTAGTCTAGACAATTAAGTCCCTTTGACCCACCTTCCACCGAAGATGTTTTCGGGACAACGTGACAGGTGGTGGTCCTGTCGCCGTCTTTATGTCCAAGCCAATGATATAATTCGCACATAAGTTTTTGAAAAACCTATTGATACGAGCCTGCCACTTGGGGATCGAACTCGGGTTTCTTTACTCGAAATTCCGACCACCCAACCACTCGGCTATCGTGACTTCACAGTTAGCTAGATAAGTATTATACAGTCCACAGACTTTTATTTATAACGTCCCTAATAAGGTGCTCAACAACCACTACTTTCCGAGGTTTATGTGCATAAGCAAATGAAGGTAGTACTTATGTATGCATAACATATGCAATAACATATAACAATAAAATGTGAACACGTTAGTTCGGTGTATCAATTCACCATTCAAGCTTGCTGATAACAAATTTTCAAGAGTAGGCCTAATTTTTCATTGCGACCGAACTAACGTGTTCACATTTTGTTTTTAAATAACTGGCACACGCTACGTTACTGACAAGTTAATTCTTAGGTCTATTAAACTAATGAATGATTACTAACAAAATGTTCTCGTTATAATTGATGATATCTCAAAATCAAATGAGATTCATAGCCAACAATCATTTATAAACATAATGTTGAAAGCAAACGAAACTTTTAATTAACGAAGCGTATTTTAATCCTCTTTCAAAATAAACATTCTGATATAAAATTACTCATCGTTTTAATTATGAATAATAAATGTAGCCCCATTTGTTATTTAGTTTTTAAGCTTTTTAGCGAAAAACGAGACCTTTTTTTATTGAAGAGTGTTGGCCTGAATCTAAAAGAGTCTAGTCGTAATAGCGTTTAAGAAGAGTGATGGTATAATGTCAAATATTCGCGTATCCCAAAGATATAATCATTAGAGTTGGAGATGATGTGACCATGGATACAGATTATTTTCAAAACGTAGAGTTCTAATTTAAATGTATGACTTATTTGTTCATACTCATGTACTCATAAAAGACTTAATTGATTGAAATTAACTGCAAAGTTGATGTTCAAGTTAATACTGAAAATTTTTTTAAAAATTAAATACGTAAAAAAATTTAGGTAATACTTACTTACCTAAATTTTTTTACGTATTTACCTAAATTTACCATATTTTACCATACTTACCTAAATTTTTTATCTTTCCGCATATCTCAATTCAGGAGTAAGCTAGGCAGAGTTCTAAACAAATATAGTCTTTTTGACCCACATTTCACCATCAATTTTTAAAAACAAAAACATTTACGAAACCCGTTCTATATTTTTAGAGAGGTCAAATATCCGCAGTGTACAAGTAATATATTCGAAGTGTAATTAATGAAATTCAAAAGTTCTGTGATACAAAATGAAACTAATCCAAAGTTCGAAAGCTATACAACTAAAATTTGATATATAATTAAATCCATTGACTTCGAAACTTTGGCTGCAGTCAAATGATTTTACGGAACACATAGCAGTCAGTTTACTATTCGGTAAATTGAAAACTATCTAAGATTCATCATGCTACTAAAACCATTCCAAGAAGTACTTTATATAAAATGTGTGAGAGTCATACAACCCTTTCTCTAAATGTAAACTTCATCTGTAAACGATTAACTTTACACAAGCCGTAATCTAGCAATCCAATGAATATTCTATACTTAAAGAAGTATAGAATATTCATTGGATTTAAAGATATGTATATAAAGATATAACTTGTGTGATTGTATATAAAGATATAACTTATTATAATCTTTATATATACACAGATATAAAAATAGATAGGGACATTACATACATTGCTTTAATCCCTGAATAAGTTATGGAACCGAAAGCAATGAAGGTACCACTAATACCCTAAACCCAAAACCGGTATGGTCGCCACTGGCCCACGGAGATCGAAGGCTTACTGTGATAATTTCCTTTTTGTTTCGCCTCTGGGAATGAGTTGATCGCTCCCATGCTACTTCTAATTATATTAAGTTAAATATTGTATGTTTTTTTGAATGTCAAAAAAAGCATAGCCTCGCCTGTTTCTTTTCCGTTAGAGGTACTATTTATTTCTTCTTTATTTATTTATTTAGGGGCTTTTATTCTATTTGAATATGCCAGCCTCATCATACCCTTATATAGAGTTTTGAATCAACATGCCAAAATCAAGAGATTGAATCATTGCTGCTGCATAACCATGGCAAATATGATTTTCGCTGCTTCAGAGTTTGGTTCAGCTAATATCGCCTGAATTACTCCAACATCCACTCTATTTATATTATGTATTTGCATCAATGATTCCCTTCAAATAAGCAAATTTATTTGAAGGGAAGTGTCCCGAACGTAACCTATTTGCCGTTACAATAAATGGTCTACTCATTTTGGTTTCTATAAACCAAGGCAGTTGAGGAGGCCGACACTAGATTATTTTATACTACATTATTTTATTATTTAAATTTGACGTAACATTTAATTTTGAATTTATAAAGTATTTCAGAATAGTGTGAAAAAATAGTCAGCTATGTACCTTTTTGACAGAAGGTACACAGCTGACAATTTTTTCACAGGGCTAACTTAACTAACACCGCTAATGTAACTAAAAGATTGGCTAAGTTAGAGGTACCTCATAATAAAACAAAGTTGTAGATTGAAATATCTCATAGTGTGTATTACAATACAATACATAGATGTAATATATGTTATATTTCGATCATTTTCACAATATTTTTTCCTTTACAATCGACCAGTTTCACATGGATTGTAAATCTATTATTTAAATAATATTTGATCATGTAAATGTCCTACGTTCGAAGCTTACTCTCGTATGCAAAAATAATATTGAAACTATTGGAACGTGACGCTACTATTCTATTCGATAGCTGAACAAGCAAATTTCTGTCAATACTATACTATTTTTGCAACTTCTTTCAAATTCCAATAAATTACCGACTTCAAAAAAGTTTTTTTTGTCTTTACTTCATAACTATATCATATATAAATAGATTAAATTATTTAAAAAATCTTTTCCTTTTTGATAGTATATAATGGTTCAAGTATATCTAATTTTTTATTGCAAATGTGAGAATTAAAAAATTAAAATACCTGCTTTAAAAACAAAATAAATAAAAGCATTTTAAAAATCTACTAGAATGATTTTTACTGCCGTGTAAGAAATTAGATTACAATAATGATAATTTTTGTAAGAGTTTTCGTCAAAAGATTTTTTGAGTCAAAACTTTTCGGCACCTTTGTGACTCGAAACCTCATGAACCGATATCGTGATGTTACAAACATGCCATATTTACTATTTCATATTTCATAAAAACGTCGACGGGCTCACCACCTATCACGTTGCCCCTAAAATATCTTGAGTAGAAGGTGAGTAGAAAGGAATTAATTGTCTAGACCTCTGTCTGCCCCTGAATTGGCAACGGCGTGAAGATATTTGTTATCTAAATGTATGTAAGTACATTATAGCGTTCTGATTCCATAACCCAAGCTACTTAATTTGGGATCAGAGCAATGTACATATGTCATGTCAATGTTTTTATTTATATATTTATTATTAGCATCACAATCAAACAATTACAGACGATACAATAAAACATAGAGCTTTTAAAATACAGGGCACGAATAACTCTGCTAAGTCCGAAAGTGATTTCGTTAAGTCAACACTATTTCAAGGTGTGTTTAAAAAACTTTCATCCAAGGCAAATACCCATTAAATATTCTAAAAGGAGTATCTATAAAGCTTAAAAAGCTAGAAAGAGTTTTGTCGTATTCGGTATTTCCTTTTTATGATTATACTTGTACGTCTATTATGATAAGACTTATACGTATACACGACATATATGACGACCTCCGTGGACGAGTGGCGTAAACACTGGTTTTTAAGATGACGCCATCTGTCACGGGTTCGATTCTCGGTCGGATCAATATAGAAAAAACCACTCTTTCTACATTTTCTCGGGTGCTATAGCATCTTACATTGGGATCGGAACAATGTATGTGACGTTGTCCCTATCTATATATGTATTTATTTATATATATTATTTTAATTCTATTGTTGTTTAGAAAAAACTCTTTGACACAAACCCACCTCCTGGATTTTGTACGCCAATATCCGGATTAGAATTCCTATCACCCAACACCACGGTTATAGTGCTTAAATAAGATTTTTTTACTTATCTTCATGTAATTTCCTATAGTGGGGTAGGCAGAGATCTTGACTATGAGGTCCTTTCACCCACTTTGACTGAGACTCATTTGTTTGAAAATATACGCAATTCACGCAATTCGCAATACAGGGGTAGACAGAGGTCTAGTCTAGACATTTAAGTCCCTTCGACCCACCTTCCACCGAAGATATTTTTGGGACAACGTCACAGGTGGTGAGCCCGTTGCCGTCTTTATGTCCAAGCCAACAATATAATTTGTACATAGGTTTTTAGAAAAACCCAATGGTACGGCCACTTGAGGATCGAACTCGGGTCTCTTGACTCGAAATTCTGACCACCCAACCACTCGGCTATCGTGACTTTTTTTTTTTAAATATACGTCAACTCATTTTGAATGAAGATACTCCCTTAACAATAACAAAACAGAAAAGTTTTAATTAGGTCGGTAATGCTATATACTTTAAGCTTATTTGAGTTTGTTTTGATGAGTGGCCCGTTCCTTTGTGGCGAATGCCAAAAGTAACAAAAAGTATTGTAAAAACTCTTTGGTACGAGCCTACCATATTGGAATTAAAGTTGAGTGTCGTGACTTCAAATTTCACGTTTTAGATCACATCACAATAAATTTATAAACCAATTAGGAACGCTTTTTTTATATAACAACAACTTCCGTCGGACTAGCAATAACTTTATATTATATCTAACAAAAATTACTTCTCGTCATTCCCAATACAGGGGTAGACAATTAAGTAGTTTCAACTCGCCTTCCACCAAACCAAATTTCAGCAGTGGGTGTCCAATATACGAGGGATCGGGGGTACTACGATCGCCAATCCGCTTGCCAGATGTGGCGATTATCGAAAATCCTTTTTTTGGGAGAATTGTAGACAACGTAGTCCTTTCGACCCACTATAAGGAGTTGTAAATTAAATGTGAAAATATGAGACAGCGTGACATTTTATACATGTTATTTTATAATGATTTTCTTTTCTTTTTGTTCTTTCATATTTACAAAATTTTGTCACTATCAAGTGGATTGAGACCAACTTTTACTGACAAGATTTATTTATCTTAATAACAATCTCGGTCTTAATTTGTCTTACTTGTTCGTCAGCTTTGTCAGAATCGTCTCTCCTAGACACTAATTATTGAGTAATCCAAGACTTTATTTTATAAATAACTTACTTATCTGTATGCACAGTCCGGGATGAGGTAACAGATCGCCAAGTTTCATGATTCTTACATACGGAACTCATGAGCTTTACGTAGATATTTTCCTTTATTTATTTTAATACTAGCTTTAAAGCCGTTGGCTTTTCACTTAATGGGGAACCCTTATTATATATCTAAAATTGAAGTTAAAGCCTATGTTACTCCTTATAACATTTACTTATCTGTCAGTGAAAGCCTTGTTAAAATCGGTCCAGCCGTTTCAGAGCAAACGTAGCCGGTAAAACATATGAACTATATACGTCAACGAAATATTGTTTTATTTTTGTAAGGAATTCTGACAATCCTACATAACAGTTCTTGTATTCCTGTTAACGACTCCAAATAAACTGCAATACATTTATACATACATTTATTTATGTATATTTTTGTATTTTATGTACATATTATTATTATTATTATATTTATATTCATGACGCTGACACACTGCAGTGTTGTAGACGTTTTAGCCACCATATTAACACATCTTGTTGACGTGTAGATTGTAATGAAGGGACAACAGGGTCCACTGCAAGGTCCGCAATACATGTTGAAAATTTAAGAAGCCTATGTTACTCCTTATAACATTTACTTATCTGTCAGTGAAAGCCTTGTTAAAATCGGTCCAGCTGTTTCAGAGCAAACGTAGCCGGTAAAAACATATGAACTATATACGTCAACGAAATTTAGTTTTATTTTTGTAAGGAATTTGACAATCCAACATAACAGTTCTTGTATTCCTGTTAACGACTCCAAATAAACTGCAATACATTTATACATACATTTATTTATGTATATTTTTGTATTTTATGTACATATTATTATTATTATTATTATTATTATTATTATTATTATTATTATTATTATATTTATATTCATGACGCTGACACACTGCAGTGTTGTAGACGTTTTAGCCACCATATTAACACATCTTGTTGACGTGTAGATTGTAATGAAGGGACAATAGGGTCTACTGCAAGGTCCGCAATATATGTTGAAAATTGAAGAAGCCTATGTTACTCCTTATAACATTTACTTATCTGTCAGTGAAAGCCTTGTTAAAATCGGTCCAGCCGTTTCAGAGCAAACGTAGCCGGTAAAAACATATGAACTATATACGTCAACGAAATTTAGTTTTATTTTTGTAAGGAATTCTGACAATCCAACATAACAGTTCTTGTATTCCTGTTAACGACTCCAAATAAACTGCAATACATTTATACATACATTTATTTATGTATATTTTTGTATTTTATGTACATATTATTATTATTATTATATTTATATTCATGACGCTGACACACTGCAGTGTTGTAGACGTTTTAGCCACCATATTAACACATCTTGTTGACGTGTAGATTGTAATGAAGGGACAACAGGGTCCACTGCAACCGCCACAGCATCCACCGCAAGGTCCGCAATATATGTTGAAAATTGAAGAAGCCTATGTTACTCCTTATAACATTTACTTATCTGTCAGTGAAAGCCTTGTTAAAATCGGTCCAGCTGTTTCAGAGCAAACGTAGCCGGTAAAAACATATGAACTATATACGTCAACGAAATTTAGTTTTATTTTTGTAAGGAATTTGACAATCCAACATAACAGTTCTTGTATTCCTGTTAACGACTCCAAATAAACTGCAATACATTTATACATACATTTATTTATGTATATTTTTGTATTTTATGTACATATTATTATTATTATATTTATATTCATGACGCTGACACACTGCAGTGTTGTAGACGTTTTAGCCACCATATTAACACATCTTGTTGACGTGTAGATTGTAATGAAGGGACAATAGGGTCTACTGCAAGGTCCGCAATATATGTTGAAAATTGAAGAAGCCTATGTTACTCCTTATAACATTTACTTATCTGTCAGTGAAAGCCTTGTTAAAATCGGTCCAGCTGTTTCAGAGCAAACGTAGCCGGTAAAAACATATGAACTATATACGTCAACGAAATTTAGTTTTATTTTTGTAAGGAATTTGACAATCCAACATAACAGTTCTTGTATTCCTGTTAACGACTCCAAATAAACTGCAATACATTTATACATACATTTATTTATGTATATTTTTGTATTTTATGTACATATTATTATTATTATTATTATTATTATTATTATTATTATTATTATTATTATTATTATTATTATTATTATTATTATTATTATTATTATTATTATTATTATATTTATATTCATGACGCTGACACACTGCAGTGTTGTAGACGTTTTAGCCACCATATTAACACATCTTGTTGACGTGTAGATTGTAATGAAGGGACAATAGGGTCTACTGCAAGGTCCGCAATATATGTTGAAAATTGAAGAAGCCTATGTTACTCCTTATAACATTTACTTATCTGTCAGTGAAAGCCTTGTTAAAATCGGTCCAGCTGTTTCAGAGCAAACGTAGCCGGTAAAAACATATGAACTATATACGTCAACGAAATTTAGTTTTATTTTTGTAAGGAATTTGACAATCCAACATAACAGTTCTTGTATTCCTGTTAACGACTCCAAATAAACTGCAATACATTTATACATACATTTATTTATGTATATTTTTGTATTTTATGTACATATTATTATTATTATTATTATTATTATTATTATTATTATTATTATTATTATTATTATTATTATTATTATTATTATTATTATTATTATTATTATTATTATATTTATATTCATGACGCTGACACACTGCAGTGTTGTAGACGTTTTAGCCACCATATTAACACATCTTGTTGACGTGTAGATTGTAATGAAGGGACAATAGGGTCTACTGCAAGGTCCGCAATATATGTTGAAAATTGAAGAAGCCTATGTTACTCCTTATAACATTTACTTATCTGTCAGTGAAAGCCTTCATAAAGAAATAGAATTCAATTAAACTTTACGAATAATAATTAAAAGTCACGATAGCCAAGTGGTTGTGTGGTCGGAATTTCGAGTCACTAGACCCGAGTTCGATACCCAGTTGGCAGGTTCGTACCAATGGGTTTTTCAAAAACTTATGTACGAATTACATCGTTGGCTTGAACATAAAACGGCGACGGGCTCACCACCTGTCACGTTGTCCCGAAAATATCTTCGGTGGAAGGTGGGTCGAAGGGACTTAATTGTCTCTGTCTACCCCTGTATTGGGAATTGCGTGAAGATATTTATTTATATTTATTTATATTCATTCTTTACTTATAATTCTATATTTCCTACTTTTGTAGTATGACTAATAAATTTACAATTCCTTTTATAAAACCGTATACTTATGAAAAGAATAAGTAATGACATTCATCGCGGTTTGTTTACGCAGAACATAATTATGTTCTAGTTTGCAAACAGCTTCCTGTCAAATCTTCCAAGTAAATTGAATGTACCCGCGGATCAGAGTACTCTTTCTTGATTACAACCTCTTGTTTCTAACAAAGATGTTTGCTTTATCGTGTTCCTATTTCGAATTCAACGTAATAAATAAATAATAAAATATCTTAACGCAATTCTAATACAGGGTAGACAGAGGTCTAGTCTAGACGATTAAGACGTTTCCACCGAACGACTTCGACCCACCTTCCACCGAAGATATTTTCGGGACAACGTGACAGGTGGTGAGCCTGTCGCCGTCTCTACGCCCAAGCCAACGATATAATTCGTACATAAGTTTTTGAAAACCCATTGGTTCCGTGACGCTATCGTGACTTCTTACGAAAATAGTGACTTCATAAAGAAATAGAATTCAATTAAACTTTACGAATAATAATTAAAAGTCACGATAGCCAAGTGGTTGTGTGGTCGGAATTTCGAGTCACTAGACCCGAGTTCGATACCCAGTTGGCAGGTTCGTACCAATGGGTTTTTCAAAAAACTTATGTACGAATTACATCGTTGGCTTGAACATAAAACGGCGACGGGCTCACCACCTGTCACGTTGTCCCGAAAATATCTTCGGTGGAAGGTGGGTCGAAGGGACTTAATTGTCTCTGTCTACCCCTGTATTGGGAATTGCGTGAAGATATTTATTTATATTCATTCTTTACTTATAATTCTATATTTCCTACTTTTGTAGTATGACTAATAAATTTACAATTCCTTTTATAAAACCGTATACTTATGAAAAGAATAAGTAAATGACATTCATCGCGGTTTGTTTACGCAGAACATAATTATGTTCTAGTTTGCAAACAGCTTCCTGTCAAATCTTCCAAGTAAATTGAATGTACCCGCGGATCAGAGTACTCTTTCTTGATTACAACCTCTTGTTTCTAACAAAGATGTTTGCTTTATCGTGTTCCTATTTCGAATTCAACGTAATAAATAAATAATAAAATATCTTAACGCAATTCTAATACAGGGTAGACAGAGGTCTAGTCTAGACGATTAAGACGTTTCCACCGAACGACTTCGACCCACCTTCCACCGAAGATATTTTCGGGACAACGTGACAGGTGGTGAGCCTGTCGCCGTCTCTACGCCCAAGCCAACGATATAATTCGTACATAAGTTTTTGAAAACCCATTGGTTCCGTGACGCTATCGTGACTTCTTACGAAAATAGTGACTTCATAAAGAAATAGAATTCAATTAAATCCTTTACGAATAATAATTAAAAGTCACGATAGCCAAGTGGTTGTGTGGTCGGAATTTCGAGTCACTAGACCCGAGTTCAATACCCAGTTGGCAGGTTCGTACCAATGGGTTTTCAAAAACTTATGTACGAATTACATCGTTGGCTTGAACATAAAACGGCGACGGGCTCACCACCTGTCAATTTGACTGCTCTGTGATGCAATCGGTGGAGGTGGCCTATGTTCAACAGTGGATCTCTGATAGGCTGTTATGATGTTGATAATAATGAAATGTATTTTACTGTTGGCCTGGAAACTTATCTTGATAAATAAATTATTTGATTCGAAGAGCTTAACCGAAAACCCATGCACATGAAAATTAAAAAAAAGAGATAAAAATGAACCCATAAGGAAATAGAATAAATAAATATCTTCACGCAATTCCCAGTACTGGGGTAGGCAGAGATCTAGTCTAGACTATTAAGGCCCTTCGACCCACCTTCCACCGAAGATATTTTCAGGACAACGTGACAGGTGGTGAGCCTGTCGCCGTCTCTACGCCCAAGCCAACGATATAATTCGTACATAAGTTTTGAAAAACCCATTGGTTCCGTGACGCTATCGTGACTTCTTACGAAAATAGTGACTTCATAAAGAAATAGAATTCAATTAAATCCTTCAAACACACCTTTCACCGAAGGCATTTATGGGGACATTTTGGTGATGAGCACGGCAGTATGTGTCATCTTTATGTCCAAGCCAACTAAAGCCCATTAGTACGGGCCTATTCTTGCTTATAAACGTATTCTTGCTTTAAAATAAATTTGTATCTACTACTGTTCAAATTTGTTATTCATACCTGTACGTTCACATTTATGCTATAAAATAATAATATACACATAGATTTCTTACAAACAACCCGATAGCTTAGTTGGTAGTGACCCTGTTTGAAAAAGCTAAAGGTGGCGGGTTCAAATCCCACTAGAGACAAATTATGTATCATATATTTACATTAAATTTATGTGATCGCTAGAGGAACTTAGTTCTATGATCAATGACTTTAATACTGTCTCCCAACAGGTTGGTCTAAAAATAACATGGACAAGACAAACAAAATCATGTCTAATATCTATGTCAGAGCAATGCTGTCTACAACTTCGAGCGCAGTGTTCCACCACAATGGTTGGGAACATTGCGCTCGAAGTTGTCGACGAATACGTATATCTGGGACAAATTGTCAAACTGGGTAAGTCCAACTTCGACCCAGAGATAATTTGACGAATTCAGCTCGGGCCGCGTTCGGAAAACTACGTCATATTCTCGTCTCATTTCTCGTCCAGTATACTTTCTTAAGAGGTCTATTCTTAAGGGGAAAGTTTACAACCAGTGCGTGTTTCCAGTGAAGACACATGTATCTAAGACGTGGCCCTTCACTGCATGTCGTATGTGGAGGCTCACAGTTGCTCAGCGTGCTATGGAAAGAGCTATGCTCGGTGTTTCACGGCGTGAAAGATGCCGTAACAAAGACATCCGCAGTAGAACCAGGGTGACCGACATAGCCGTGCAGTTGAAGTGGCAATGGGCCGGTCACATAGCTCGCAGAATTGACAACCGTTGGGGAAAGCAGGTTCTCGAGTGGCAACCTCGAGTGTCAACCTCGTACAGGCAAATGCAGTGTAGAAGTCTTTCAAGTCGTCCTCCACAAGATTGAGCGACGACCTGCACAATGTCAATTTGACTGCTCTGTGATGCAATCGGTGGAGGTGGCCTATGTTCAACAGTGGATCTCTGATAGGCTGTTATGATGTTGATAATAATGAAATGTATTTTACTGTTGGCCTGGAAACTTATCTTGATAAATAAATTATTTGATTCGAAGAGCTTAACCGAAAACCCATGCACATGAAAATTAAAAAAAAGAGATAAAAATGAACCCATAAGGAAATAGAATAAATAAATATCTTCACGCAATTCCCAGTACTGGGGTAGGCAGAGGTCTAGTCTAGACTATTAAGGCCCTTCGACTCACCTTGCACCGAAGATGTTTTCGGGACAACGTGACAGGTGGTGAGCCTGTCGCCGTCTCTACGCCCAAGCCAACGATATAATTCGTACATAAGTTTTTGAAAAACCCATTGGTTCCGTGACGCTATCGTCTACTACTTCTTACGAAAATAGTGACTTCATAAAGAAATAGAATTCAATTAAATCCTTTACTAATAATAATTAAAAGTCACGATAGCCAAGTGGTTGTGTGGTCGGAATTTCGAGTCACTAGACCCGAGTTCGATACCCAGTTGGCAGGTCCGTACCAATGGGTTTTTCAAAAAACTTATGTACGAATTACATCGTTGGCTTGAACATAAAAACGGCGACGGGCTCACCACCTGTCACGTTGTCCCGAAAACATCTTCGGTGGAAGGTGGGTCGAAGGGACTTAATTGTCTAGACTAGACCTCTGTCTACCCCTGTATTGGGAATTGCGTGAAGATACTTATTTATATTTATTCTTTACTTATAATTCTATATTTCCTACTTTTGTAGTATGACTAATAAATTTACAATTCCTTTTATAAAACCGTATATTTATGAAAAGAATAAGTAAATGACATTCATCGCGGTTTGTTTACGCAGAACATAAAAATGTTCTAGTTTGCAAACAGCTTCCTGTCAAATCTTCCAAGTAAATTGAATGTACCCGCGGATCAGAGTACTCTTTCTTGATTACAACCTCTTGTTTCTAACAAAGATGTTTGCTTTATCGTGTTCCTATTTCGAATTCAACGTAATAAATAAACTACTTTTCTGCGTGTAAAGTTATTTTCCACTAGAGTTTTTCCGTGAAGACATCTCCGCTAATACATACAACAAATTTTAGTTTATTGTACGCAGGGAGCAAGGAAAATTTATTTAATCTATAGCACTTAGGGATAACTAAGCTTTCTATCAGTAAACGAGTTCTCTGAATCAGATTATTAGTTTCAGAAATTGCCTTTGCAAAGAAACTAGCAAATTTACAATAAATAAATAATAAAATATCTTAACGCAATTCCCAATACAGGGGTAGACAGAGGTCTAGTCTAGACGATTAAGACGTTTCCACCGAACGACTTCGACCCACCTTCCACCGAAGATATTTTCGGGACAACGTGACAGGTGGTGAGCCCGTCGCCGTCTTTATGTCCAAGCCAACGATACAATTCGTACATAAGGTTTGGTTGAAAAACCCGTTGGTACGAACCTGCCACCTGGGGATCGAACTCGGATCTTTTGAGTCGAAATTCCGACCACCCTACCACTCGGCTATCATGACTTGTTGCAAATTTACAACGATCACTTATTTATACGTCACGACAGCTGTGAAGTTAGGCGATCGGAATTCGAGCCAAGGGACCCAAGTTCGATCATCAAGGCGTACGAGTCGTTCCAATGAGTTTTTTCAAAAACTTATGTTCGATTTATGTCGTTGGCATGGACATAAATACGGCGATGGGCGCACCACCTGTCACGGTCATTTCCAATAGATAGGAGGGATAGACAGAGGCTTAGACAAACGTTCTTTCGACCCACCTTCCACCGAAGACATTTTTGGGACAACGTGATAGGTGGTGAGCTCATCGCCATGTTAATGTCTTGATTAGGGTTGACAAACCCTCTCTCTCTCTCTCTCTCTCTCTCTCTCTGCCTTTCTCTCTGTCCCTAGCCTCCTTTTTTCTCTCTGTCTGTAGCGAACCACTAGCCTATCGTGATTATAAAATATGTGTTTATTATGTTTTAATAAATATAAGGACTTAATTGTCTCTCTCTTTCTCTCTCTCTCTCTCTCTCTCTCTCTCTCTCTCTCTCTCTCTGTCTTTCTCTCTGTCTCTTTCATTTATAAAAACCAACAAGTCAACGTTGTCTTACGAGCTTGCCAATCCGCTCGGCAAGCGTGGCGATTATGGCCTACTCCGTTGACGTGCACGCTTAGGCTTATACGCTGCAATGGACTTTTAAAAAATCTTAACGAGTATGTACATATGTGTTTAACTGTAAAGTAAATCGCATAAGCAATAAACACTGCAGACAGTATAAAGTCTACGACTAAATCTTATCTTAAAGTTTAACCACTCTATTTACTCGTACTTGGAAAGGCTTTCTTTGTGTTATTAACGGATAAATTTATCCAGAGATGATCAGCTTAATTGTCAGTAAACTTGCCGAGTTAATCTCCCTTTGAATTGTTGACATTGTCTGTTTAGCATCAAATACAATATTAGATGCTAATTGTTTTGCGGAGTACGAATGTACATTTAGACAGAGTTCGTGTGTAGTAATAATGTTAGACCTTTAAATAAATAAAAGATATAGATCTTCGGGCATATTCCCAGAGGTCTATAAAATTAAATACTTTCGACCCACCTTCCATAAAAGCTGGTTTGGGACAATGTGACAAGCGGCGAGCCTCTCGCCATCCTAGCTTCCAAAGGAACAGTACAATATACAAACATAGAAAAATACTCCACGATATATTTATATATTTCTTTGTATTCATTAAATATTCATATTATCTGTATATATACATAAAAATATACAGATAATATGATAGTATATAAAAATAAACCTAATAATATTATTAACTAGCTTCTGCCCGCCGCTTCGTGTGCGTGGAGTTCAGAATTGGGTTCAAGAGAGAAATGAAGAATTTTAGAGTATTAAAACTATATTAAGTAAATTAAGTTTTTTAATTTACTTATTATAGTTTTAATACTCTAAAATGTATGAAAAAATATATGAATGTATATAGAATATACAAGCCACGATAACCGAGTAATTGGGTTTTCGGAATTTGAGGCAACAAAACCGAGATGGAGGCGTTCACGGAGGTCGGAGTGGCGTAAACACCGATTTTCAAGGTGTCACCATCTCGAGATTCCGGGTTCGATTCCCGGTCGGGTCAATGTAGAAAACCAATTTTTCTACATGTTCTCGGGTTTGGGTGTTTTTGTCGTTTCCGTTTCCCATACCACAACTGCTTTAGCATCTTAGTTTGGGATCGGAGCAATGTATGTGATGTTGTCATTATCTACTTATGAATTTATTTATTTATAGTGGGTTCATATCAAAAGCTTATGATAAAAAAATATTAAGTTCAGCAATTAAAGCATGGTTGAGGAACAAACATCCAAACATCCAAAATCACAAACTTATAAATATTTCTCCCCAATCCCGATTTCCGATGGCTGATCCCCGACCCGATCCCTATGGTTCAAAATCGTGAAAAGACAAAGTGTTTAGACCTCTAAATACCCAGAAATACGTCATACTATTGTACATTCGCAATCATAATACTAATAGTTATAAGTGCTTTTTTTTTTTCATTTATTAATATGGACCACAAACAGGTTAAAAATACATTTTAAATTACAATAGAGACACAGATAAAAAGAGAATATCATTGTGAACCCAACACTGATGGTGTCACAGCTTTGATTAAAAACAACATTTGATTAAAAGGAGCAAATAAAAGCATGTGTAAACTTAACAAAATATGTACATTTGAAAGTGACGTTAGCGAGAAATATACATATAGCAATTATTTCTATGTGTATGTGTGCATGTGCATGCGTGTAAACATTTTATGTATGTGCATGTGTATGCTTGCATCCAGAAAGTGAGAAATGTTTATTATATTAAAATATTAAGGTAGTGTATTATCTTACTCTTATAAATACAGGGGCCATAGGTAAAAGTGACAATTTCATTGAAGAATTTGTTATGAGTGGACAACATACGATTGATGGGACACCTAACTCCAGCAATAGTTCTACATAGTGCGGTAGCAAATAAGTCATGATTACGCGAGGATCGCATGTGTGGCTTTGATGGAATTTTATAATCTAATTCATTGGTAAGTTCAATACAATTAAATTTGTTATGGCATATATTGTATAAAATCATTGCATCTAATTGAATACGTCTAGATTTTAAGTCTAATAATTTATATTCATATAATAAGTTTTTATAAGACAGACGTTTTTTTGCATTTATAGTCAATATACCTAAGAAATTTCTTTCGTACTCTTTCGATATTGTTTAGATAGGTATAGTAAATAGGACTCCAAATAGACACTGCATATTCTAGTTGGGGTCTTATTTAAATAAATACAAATATGTAGTAGGATCATGGAAAAATTCTCCGGAGCGAATAACAAAGCCATACATTTTATACGTCTTATTAACAATATTTTCTATATGTATATCAAAATGTAATTTAGAATCTAGAATTATTCCAAGATCCTTAACTATATTGTTTGTTTCAAGAATGGCATCGCAAAGATTATATTGATATGTAACATAATTCTTTTTTTTGGTAAAAGTTATGCTCTTACATTTACTGAGACTAAGTTCTAGCTTATTTTCATAGCAGTATGCAGAAAAATTATCAAAATCCTCCTGAAATCTTTTGTAGTCATCTGAATTATTATTACCGAATAAATCTTTAGGCACACAGTAAGAAATTACAAAACTTAAAACAAATGCTTAATGATACAAACCGTGATATTTCCATTAAACATCACTAAGTTACTAATACAAGCTCTCTGCGGAAGCACCATGTATAACTAATTAATCGAATGGAACTTTTCGCAAATTACAGTTTTCTGTAATTTACTATTATTTATATTTATATTATAATAAGTCACGATAGCCGAGTAGTTGGGTGGTCGGAATTTCGAGTCAATAGACCCGACTTCGATCCCCAGCTGCGTTTCAGGGCCCAATACTGGGTTTTTCAAAACTTATGTACGAATATCGTTGGCTTGCCACAAGATTTGGCGACGGGCCTACCACTCCAACATGTTGTCCCTGAAAATATCTTCGGTGAAACAGGGTCAAGGGACTGACTGTTCAGACCACCCCATCTACCCCTGTATAGGGAAGTGCGTGAAGATATTTTTTATTTTTTTATATTTATATCTGTTAAAATATTTTATTAGAGACGAAGCACATATGCAAACTAAATCATAAGCTTCGTAAATAATGTTTCAGTTTTCGATAAAGCGTTTCAAGGCTATAGCACGAATCGAACCTGTGACCAGAGCTGGCGTCACCTTTAAAAAACCGCGGTAAATTTTGGACTACGCTGACGTTGTGAACAAAAAACAAAAAATAAACATCAAAAAATATAAAGATTATTTGCAGAATTTATCGCGTTTTATTCATTTTATTAAAATATTAAACAATTGAGTAAAAATTTAATAAATAATAACTGACGCTAACAATATCGTTGTTAGCGACACACGTTCAAGAAAAAGTTACACGACGTTCAAGACCTTAGTCTCCTGTCGACCACTAAATAAACCATGATAAAATCGTAAATAGAAGTTTTATTTAAATGTGCTATTGTTCTCGTAAATAAACAAATCATTACAGTATCAAGATATTATTAGAATTTGTTTGCAATATTATGTTTAATTTAAACAAAAAGTCAGCTTGATAGCGAATAGTTGCGATTGGTATTAGCTATTAGTATTAGCTTCATACGAATGAGTTTTTCCAAAACATTGTGTTTGTTTTTCTTTAAAAAAAAAGTACGATTTATAAAAATATTATATACGAAGAAAGGGGGTGGTAAATTCTTTAGCAACCACGAAAAAATTAAAAGGGTTTTTGGGGGAATTTGGGGGAAAACTAAAGGAGGATAGGGGTGGATGTTCAGCAGTGGGTCTTGATAGGCAGTAAAGAAGAAAAGGAGACGAAATGAAATGAATTGAAAAAAAATAAGTATTCGGTCACTGGGAGCGTCGGCACACATCCTACTTATATTAGCACCTTCATTTCGATGAGAACATGATGATTTTCGACATGGTATACATTTACATTGCTTATTATTTACTAGCGGGACATTCGTATAAGAAACGCTCTGTCGGACGAGTAAAAATTATTTGATTACCACCCTTTTCTGATACAAATTAAAAAAAAAAAACAAATTCCAAAGATTTGTCTTGAAAGGCTTATCCCGGATAAAACCTAAATATTTTGTCAAATATTTCCAAAAAAATGCTGGCCGGCATAATAAATGAAACGACATTAGATGTATATGACATTTAAGAGAAATATGAAATAAAGAATATAAAGGTCTCTGGAATTTTTAATTATCTTTCGTCGTCAGCACAATAAGTGTTGTTGCTAACAAGCAGAAAAAAGTACAATACGGCCCGAAACACAATGGCCGATCATTAATCACTTGATATTAAACCACGCACAACGTTTATAACAAAATAATATTCTACGACGGTTCCCAAATACTTATGTAACACGTAAAAAGCCTCAATGGCCTAATGGTTTAGGGTAACGGCTGCGAAACTTGACACTGCAGGTTCAACCTCGGGATTCAACTTAGCTTAGTTGAAGCATCTAGTTCAATGACTACAGTACTAGTAATTGGATAAGGGTGAAATGAGACCTAGAATGATGAACCTGTAATTACTTTAGTTCTTTATACCCTTCAACTAAAACAAAACATTTGTGACACTGGCAAAAATAAATTAGAGTCTTCACTCTCATTTTATAAGTGTAAACATTATAAAAATCACTGAAATCTGTTCTCTATTCTTAGAAATAAGTTAGCCGAATGGTAACGCCGTAAGAATGTTGCCACTCCCATTCACCCCGTGGGTGTCGTTAAAGGCGACTAAGGGAAACTGCCTAGAATGTTCTAAAAGCGACCGATAGATGGCAGGACAACCATCTCTAAAATATTAAACTAAAATAATCAGACAGTGATGGTTGGGATTGGAGGCAGCGCCTTAGGCGTGAGTTGTCTGGTACTGCGATCGCCAACCCGCCTGCCATGCGTGGCGATTATGGCAAATGCTCTCCATAGGCGAGGCCTGTGTCCTGCAATGGACTTTAACAGACCGTTATGTATGTATGAATGTAAGAAAGTTAACATATTTAAACGAATAAAATAATTAGTAATTCCTATACTTAATAAAAGGATATGCACCAATGTAAAAAATCACTGAAATCTGTTCTCTATTCTTAGAAATAAGTTAGCCGAATGGTAACGCCGTAAGAATGTTGCCACTCCCATTCACCCCGTGGGTGTCGTTAAAGGCGACTAAGGAAACTGCCTAGAATGTTCTAAAAGCGACCGATAGATGGCAGGACAACCATCACTAAAATATCAAAACTAAAATAATCAGACCGTAATGGTTGGGATTGGAGGCAGCGCCTTAGGTGTGAGTTGTCTGGTACTGCGATCGCCAACCCGCCTGCCATGCGTGGCGATTATGGCAAATGCTCTCCATAGGCGAGGCCTGTGTCCTGCAATGGACTTTAACAGACCGTTATGTATGTATGAATGTAAGAATTTGTTTGCAATATTATGTTCAATTTTGGGAACAAAAAGTCACGATAGCTGAATAGTTGGGTGATTGGTATTAGCTATTAGTATTAGCTTGATACGAATGAGTTTTTCCAAAACATTGTGTTTGTTTTTTTAAAAAGTACGATTTATAAAAATATTATATACGAAGAAAGGGGGTGGTAAATTCTTTAGCAACCACGAAAAAAATTAAAAGGGTTTTTGGGGAATTTGGGGGAAAACTAAAGGAGGATAGGGGTGGATGTTCAGCAGTGGGTCTTGATAGGCAATAAAGAAGAAAAGGAGACGAAATGAAATGAATTGAAAAAATAAGTATTCGGTCACTGGGAGCGTCGGCACACATCCTACTTATATTAGCACCTTCATTTTGATGAGAACATGATGATTCTCGACATGGTATACATTTACATTGCTTATTATTTATATTTATATCTGTTAAAATATTTTATTAGAGACGAAGCACATATGCAAACTAAATCATAAGCTTCGTAAATAATGTTTCAGTTTTCGATAAAGCGTTTCAAGGCTATAGCACGAATCGAACCTGTGACCTCAGAGCTGGCGTCACCTTAAAAACCGGTGTGTGTGCCTCGACTACGGACGTTGTGAAACAAAAAACAAAAAAAAATAAACATCAAAAATATAAAGATTATTTGCAGAATTTATCGCGTTTTATTCATTTTATTAAAATATTAAACAATTGAGTAAAAATTATTTGATTACCACCCTTTTCTGATACAAATTAAAAAAAAAATAAACATCAAAAATATAAAGATTATTTGCAGAATTTATCGCGTTTTATTCATTTTATTAAAATATTAAACAATCGAGTAAAAATTTAATAAATAACAACTGACGCTAACAATGGCGTTGTTAGCGACACACGTTCAAGAAAAAGTTACACGACGTTCAAGACCTTAGTCTCCCCGTCGACCACTAAATAAAACGCGATAAAATTCGTAAATAGAAGTTTTATTTAAATGTGCTATTGTTCTCGTAAATAAAACAAATCATTACAGTATCAAGATATTATTAAAATTTGTTTGCAATATTATGTTTAATTTTGGGAACAAAAAGTCACGATAGCTGAATAGTTGGGTGATTGGTATTAGCTATTAGTATTAGCTTCATACGAATGAGTTTTTCCAAAACATTGTGTTTGTTTTTCTTTAAAAAAAAAGTACGATTTATAAAAATATTATATACGAAGAAAGGGGGTGGTAAATTCTTTAGCAACCACGAAAAAATTAAAAGGGTTTTTGGGGGAATTTGGGGGAAAACTAAAGGAGGATAGGGGTGGATGTTCAGCAGTGGGTCTTGATAGGCAGTAAAGAAGAAAAGGAGACGAAATGAAATGAATTGAAAAAAAATAAGTATTCGGTCACTGGGAGCGTCGGCACACATCCTACTTATATTAGCACCTTCATTTTGATGAGAACATGATGATTCTCGACATGGTATACATTTACATTGCTTATTATTTATATTTATATCTGTTAAAATATTTTATTAGAGACGAAGCACATATGCAAACTAAATCATAAGCTTCGTAAATAATGTTTCAGTTTTCGATAAAGCGTTTCAAGGCTATAGCACGAATCGAACCTGTGACCTCAGAGCTGGCGTCACCTTAAAAACCGGTGTGTGTGCCTCGACTACGGACGTTGTGAAACAAAAACAAAAAAATAAACATCAAAAATATAAAGATTATTTGCAGAATTTATCGCGTTTTATTCATTTTATTAAAATATTAAACAATCGAGTAAAAATTATTTGATTACCACCCTTTTCTGATACAAATTAAAAAAAAACAAATTCCAAAGATTTGTCTTGAAAGGCTTATCCCGGATAAAACCTAAATATTTTGTCAAATATTTCCAAAAAAATGCTGGCCGGCATAATAAATGAAACGACATTAGATGTATATGACATTTAAGAGAAATATGAAATAAAGAATATAAAGGTCTCTGAATTTTAATTATCTTCGTCGTCAGCACAATAAGTGTTGTTGCTAACAAGCAGAAAAAAGTACAATACGGCCCGAAACACAATGGCCGATCATTAATCACTTGATATTAAACCACGCACAACGTTTATAACAAAATAATATTCTACGACGGTTCCCAAATACTTATATAACACGTAAAAAGCCTCAATGGCCTAATGGTTTAGGATAACGGCTGCGAAACTTGACACTGGAGGTTCAACCTCGGGATTCAACTTAGCTTAGTTGAAGCATCTAGTTCAATGACTACAGTACTAGTAATTGGATAAGGGTGAAATGAGACCTAGAATGTAATTACTTTAGTTCTTTATACCCCTCAACTAAAACAAAACATTTGTGACACTGGCAAAAATAAATTAGAGTCTTCACTCTCATTTTATAAGTGTAAACATTATAAAAATCACTGAAATCTGTTCTCTTTTCTTAGAAATAAGTAAGTTAGCCGAATGGTAACGCCGTAAGAATGTTGCCACTCCCATTCACCCCGTGGGTGTCGTAAAAGGCGACTAAGGGAAACTGCCTGGAATGTCCTAATAGCGACCGATAGATGGCAGGATAACCATCTCTAAAATATTAAACTAAAATAATCAGACAGTGATGGTTGGGATTGGAGGCAGCGCCTTAGGCGTGAGTTGTCTGGTACTGCGATCGCCAACCCGCCTGCCATGCGTGGCGATTATGGCAAATGCTCTCCATAGGCGAGGCCTGTGTCCTGCAATGGACTTTAACAGACCGTTATGTATGTATGAATGTAAGAAAGTTAACATATTTAAACGAATAAAATAATTAGTAATTCCTATACTTAATAAAAGGATATGCACCAATGTAAAAAATTGGCATTTGTATTGTAATATGTAGTTTATTGTAGTATATGTACAAATTACAGTTCTGTAATTTGTATTGTATTGTAGAAACTAGCTGACGCGTATTACTTCGTTATTAATAAGCGAAACCAATGCTTCTATGCATTTTCATTTTTATACATTAACCGAACCAAAGCAGTTAGTTTGTTATTACTGAAAACTGACTACTAGTGACAAGATTCTTTAATTAATCAATGTACACAAAATCAATCAATGACCCTTTCCGATGTGTTAACCTGCAGCGGGTTTCTTACCCGAACCCTTAGCTACGATGGCGGGGCTACTACCAAACATAACATCGGGCCGTCATTAAATAATAATAATAATAAATACATATATAGACAGGAACAACATCACATACATTGCTCCGATCCCAATGTAAATGTCCTAAAATAAATTAATCTTCACGCCATTCCCAATACAGGGGTAGACAGAGGTATAGTCTAGATAATTAAGTCCTTTCGACCCACCTTCCACCGAAGATATTTTGGGACAACGTGACAGGTGGTGAGCCCGTCGCCGTCTTCATGTCCAAGCAAACGATATGAATTGCACATAGGTTTTGAAAACCCATTGACACTGCAGGTTCAACTCGATTCAACTTAGCTTAGTTGAAGCATCTAGTTCAATGACTACAGTACTAGTATTTGGATAAGGGTGAAATGAGACCTAGAATGATGAACCTGTAATTACTTTTAGTTCTTTATACCCTTCAACTAAAACAAAACATTTGTGACACTGGCAAAATAAATTAGAGTCTTCACTCATTTTATAAGTGTAAACATTATAAAATCACTGAAATCTGTTCTCTATTCTTAGAAATAAGTTAGCCGAATGGTAACGCTGTAAGAATGTTGCCACTCCCATTCACCCTGTGGGTGTCGTTAAAGGCGACTAAGGGAAACTGCCTAGAATGTTCTAAAAGCGACCGATAGATGGCAGGACAACCATCACCAAAATATCAAACTAAAATAATCAGACCGTAATGGTTGGGATTGGAGGCAGCGCCTTAGGTGTGAGTTGTCTGGTACTGCGATCGCCAACCCGCCTGCCATGTATGGCGATTATGGCAAATGCTCTCCATAGGCGAGGCCTGTGTCCTGCAATGGACTTTTAACAGACCGTTATGTATGTATGAATGTAAGAAAGTTAACATATTTAAAAAGAATAAAATAATTAGTAATTCCTATACTTAATAAAGGATATGCACCAATGTAAAAATTGGCATTTGTATTGTAATATGTAGTTTATTGTAGATATGTACAAATTACAGTTCTGTAATTTGTATTGTATTGTAGAAACTAGCTGACGCGTATTACTTCGTTATTAATAAGCGAAACCAATGCTTCTATGCATTTTCATTTTATAAGTGTAAACATTATAAAATCACTGAAATCTGTTCTCTATTCTTAGAAATAAGTTAGCCGAATGGTAACGCCGTAAGAATGTTGCCACTCCCATTCACCCCGTGGGTGTCGTTAAAGGCGACTAAGGGAAACTGCCTAGAATGTTCTAAAAGCGACCGATAGATGGCAGGACAACCATCACTAAAATATCAAACTAAAATAATCAGACCGTAATGGTTGGGATTGGAGGCAGCGCCTTAGGTGTGAGTTGTCTGGTACTGCGATCGCCAACCCGCCTGCCATGTATGGCGATTATGGCAAATGCTCTCCATAGGCGAGGCCTGTGTCCTGCAATGGACTTTAAGAGACCGTTATGTATGTATGAATGTAAGAAAGTTAACATATTTAAAAGAATAAAATAATTAGTAATTCCTATACTTAATAAAAGGATATGCACCAATGTAAAAAATTGGCATTTGTATTGTAATATGTAGTTTATTGTAGTATATGTACAAATTACAGTTCTGTAATTTGTATTGTATTGTAGAAACTAGCTGACGCGTATTACTTCGTTATTAATAAGCGAAACCAATGCTTCTATGCATTTTCATTTTATAAGTGTAAACATTATAAAATCACTGAAATCTGTTCTCTATTCTTAGAAATAAGTTAGCTGAATGGTAACGCTGTAAGAATGTTGCCACTCCCATTCACCCTGTGGGTGTCGTTAAAGGCGACTAAGGGAAACTGCCTAGAATGTTCTAAAAGCGACCGATAGATGGCAGGACAACCATCACTAAAATATCAAACTAAAATAATCAGACCGTAATGGTTGGGATTGGAGGCAGCGCCTTAGGTGTGAGTTGTCTGGTACTGCGATCGCCAACCCGCCTGCCATGTATGGCGATTATGGCAAATGCTCTCCATAGGCGAGGCCTGTGTCCTGCAATGGACTTTAACAGACCGTTATGTATGTATGAATGTAAGAAAGTTAACATATTTAAAAGAATAAAATAATTAGTAATTCCTATACTTAATAAAAGGATATGCACCAATGTAAAAATTGGCATTTGTATTGTAATATGTAGTTTATTGTAGATATGTACAAATTACAGTTCTGTAATTTGTATTGTATTGTAGAAACTAGCTGACGCGTATTACTTCGTTATTAATAAGCGAAACCAATGCTTCTATGCATTTTCATTTTATAAGTGTAAACATTATAAAAATCACTGAAATCTGTTCTCTATTCTTAGAAATAAGTTAGCCGAATGGTAACGCCCTAAGAATGTTGCCACTCCCATTCACCCTGTGGGTGTCGTTAAAGGCGACTAAGGGAAACTGCCTAGAATGTCCTAAAAGCGACCGATAGATGGCAGGACAACCATCACTAAAATATCAAACTAAAATAATCAGACCGTAATGGTTGGGATTGAGGCAGCGCCTTAGGTGTGAGTTGTCTGGTACTGCGATCGCCAACCCGCCTGCCATGTATGGCGATTATGGCAAATGCTCTCCATAGGCGAGGCCTGTGTCCTGCAATGGACTTTAACAGACCGTTATGTATGTATGAATGTAAGAAAGTTAACATATTTAAAAGAATAAAATAATTAGTAATTCCTATACTTAATAAAAGGATATGCACCAATGTAAAAATTGGCATTTGTATTGTAATATGTAGTTTATTGTAGATATGTACAAATTACAGTTCTGTAATTTGTATTGTATTGTAGAAACTAGCTGACGCGTATTACTTCGTTATTAATAAGCGAAACCAATGCTTCTATGCATTTTCATTTTATAAGTGTAAACATTATAAAAATCACTGAAATCTGTTCTCTTTTCTTAGAAATAAGTAAGTTAGCCGAATGGTAACGCCGTAAGAATGTTGCCACTCCCATTCACCCCGTGGGTGTCGTAAAAGGCGACTAAGGGAAACTGCCTGGAATGTCCTAATAGCGACCGATAGATGGCAGGATAACCATCTCTAAAATATTAAACTAAAATAATCAGACAGTGATGGTTGGGATTGGAGGCAGCGCCTTAGGCGTGAGTTGTCTGGTACTGCGATCGCCAACCCGCCTGCCATGCGTGGCGATTATGGCAAATGCTCTCCATAGGCGAGGCCTGTTTCCTGCAATGGACTTTAACAGACCGTTATGTATGTATGAATGTAAGAAAGTTAACATATTTAAAAGAATAAAATAATTAGTAATTCTATACTTAATAAAAGGATATGCACCAATGTAAAAATTGGCATTTGTATTGTAATATGTAGTTTATTGTAGTATATGTACAAATTACAGTTCTGTAATTTGTATTGTATTGTAGAAACTAGCTGACGCGTATTACTTCGTTATTAATAAGCGAAACCAATGCTTCTATGCATTTTCATTTTTATACATTAACCGAACCAAACCAGTTAGTTTTCCAGAATTGGGGAGGGGGTGTGGTCCACCGGTTACCTGCACTCACCTGACGAAACGCAGAAGTTTGTTAGACTTCTACTTCACGCCGGTATTATGAGAGGTCGTGGTACTTCCCCGGTCGAGCCGGCCCATTCATGCAACAAAGCTGATGCGTGGCTCCACCACTGTAAAGTCCCTTTGACCTACCTTCCACCGAAGATATTTACGAGGCAAAGTGACAGGTTGGAGTCCGTGTCCGTTTTTATGTCCAAGCCAACGATAATAATACACAAGAATAATTCGTACACAAGCTTTTGAAAAACCCATTGTTATGAGCCTGCCACCTAGGGATTGAACTATAGTCTCTAGGCTCGAAATTCCGACCACCCTTCCACTCGGCTATCGTGCCTTTAAAATTAATATAAAATTAGTGTAAATATTCTGCGAGGTTAGGGACAAGAATCAGATTTGACTAAACTCTAATGTAGAGGACCCAAATTTATGAGATTCTATTTGTATTTATAATTAAGTTTATAAATAAATAAATAAATAAATATATTAGAAATTGTTTAATTTTAACCATGGAGTGTTTTATAAATGCTTTGTATGTACGTGTGTGACTAACCGTATTATTCATGAAAGCAGAAGCTAAACCGCAGGGGCCACTAACTTGAAATTTTTGCAATTTCATTAAGGTATGTCGTTTGGAAATTTTCCCTAAGGAGGGTAAAAAATGATGAATGCAAGTAAGGAATTTTTACAGAAAGAAATAAACATATCAAACGTTTCGGTTTTGTGTCAAAATTTTACCTCTAGGAGAGAAAAATAAGGATTGGAAGGTAATGTGAGAAGTTCTTCATTTTTGAAGGTAGATTTTGTTCATATCTATTTACTGTATTATTTATACTAAGCATTTTGTATCATGTATAAAGAAGTCACGATAGCCGAGTCGTTGGGTGGTCGGATTTTGGAGTCGAGAAACCCGATTTCGATCCCCAGGTGGTAGGCTCGTAACAATGGGTTTTTCAAAAACTTATGTACGAATTATATCGTTGGCTTGGACATTAAAGACGGCGAAGGGCTCACCACCTGTCACGTAGTCCCGAAAATAACTTCCGTGGAAGGTGGGTCGAAGGGACTTAATTGTCTAGACTAGACCTCTGTCTACCCCTGTATAGGTAATTACGTGAAGATATTTATAAATTTTTATTTTATTTTGTATCCAGTATTATAAATCTGAAAATGACTCTTTCTGTTCGTCTGTTACGCTTTCATGGCTAAAGGTTTGATTAAAGAATGGCTATTTTGATAATTTTATATAGAGAAATAGCTTGGACCCTGTAACAGGACATAGGATACTCTTTATCGCGATAATACTGTTGTACGAAATAAAAGCTAGTACGCGTATGTAGCTATGTCAAACTTGATTTTAGTACCGGTCAATACTTCCCATAACAAAAGAATATCTTCACTCCATTTCTAATACTAGGGTAGACAGAGATATAGACAATTAATTCCTATCTATCTTTCCTTTCTCACCTTTCACCGAATACATTTTTTGGACTACGTCTTGATCTCAAAGTCAATGATTTAAATCTCGTACATAAGTTCTCTGAAAAAACTCGTTGGTATGAGCTTACCACCTGGGAATCGAACTCTAGACTCCAGACTCACAATCCGATCACTCAACCACTACCGTAAACAGGCTTCTTCAATCTATTTTAATAATAGTTTAATGTATGACTTCTACTTCTACTTTTTCTCTTCTTCTTTACGGTCTATGAAAAGTTCATTGCTGAACAAAGGGCTCCCCATGTTTTTTGTAATGGATAAAATTTATTATCCAGAAAATTTACTACAATCCTTCTTATTCTATTTCTTTCAATTCCTATTTTCTGGTAATAAATTTTATCCATTAAAAAAATAGGGGAGCCCTTTGTTCAGACTATGTCGTTCAAAAAACTTTCGACTCCATATAAAAAATGTACTGTATTTTACATTCAAGAGTGCAAAATTTAATTACTTATGATTTGTCATATTTCTTTGTTTTTTTTCTGTTCTGTAAAGAACGGTCCTCAGCCACCTGCATCCTTCGACTGCCTGCAACATTTTGCAAGTCGACATTCCGTTTTTCGGGGGCCTCCACTGCCATTTGCCTAAATTCAGCGCTAATCTTTACTGCTCTGTCGGTTACCATAGTTCTGCTGCAGATGTATTAATTGCAGATCATTTATATATTATTACTTATTTATATTTTGTATTTTCGTACATGTAAAAATATAATATATAAAAAATAATATCTTCACGCAATTCCCAATACAGGGGTAGACAGAGGTCGAATGTAGACAATTAAGTCCCTTCGACCCACCTTCCACCGAAGATATTTTCGGGACAACGTGACAGGTGGTGAGCCCGTCGCCGTCTTTATGTCCAAGCCAACGATGAAATTCGTACATAAGTTTTTGAAAAACCCATTGGTACGAGCCTACCAACTGGGAATCGAACTCGGGTCTATTGACTCGAAATTCCGACCACGCAACCACTCGGCTATCGTGACTTCGTACATGTAACTTATTAATACGATTGCTATATTTTTACAAATGTGCAATGTCTATTTCTCTATAATATATTATTTGGTGATAGCTGAAAATCAGTGTTTTGCTCTTTGGCAAACGTATACACTGAGCTATGGCCTTTTGTGTCACTGTAGATCATAATTTTATGTATGAAGCATTTTCAATTTTATTTCTATTTTTTTATTTTATTTTATTTAAACAGCTATTTCACTTTCGATTGATTTGTTTTTAAGTATTTTGTTAGTTCTTAGTTTCACTGTATTTTGTGTCTGTAATGTTTAAGTTGCTAATTGTATGTGAGCTGTGGTGACCAATAAAACAGTTTATCTATCTATCTATCTATCTATCCTTTCACACAGAGAAACACCGAGCTTAATACTTTCCATAGCATGTCGGCAACTTATGTATGACTATGCTTTTAAGACTTAATTAATAATATCTTCACACCATTACCAACACAGGGGTAGACAGAGGTCGAATGTAGACAATTAAGTCCCTTCGACCCACCTTCCACCGAAGATATTTTCGGGACAACGTGACAGGTGGTGAGCCCGTCGCCGTCTTTATGTCCAAGCCAACGATGAAATTCGTACATAAGTTTTTGAAAAACCCATTGGTACGAGCCTACCAACTGGGAATCGAACTCGGGTCTATTGACTCGAAATTCCGACCACGCAACCACTCGGCTATCGTGACTTTGTACATGTAACTTATTAATAATGATCACCTGTCACGTTGTCCCGAAAATATCTTCGGTGGAAGGTGGGTCAAAGGGACTTAATTGTCTAGACTTGACCTCTGTCTACCCCTGTATTGGGGATTGCGTGAAGATATTTTTTTTTATATTTTTACAAATGTGCAATGTCTATTTCTCTATAATATATTATTTGGTGATAGCTGAAAATCAGTGTTTTGCTCTTTGGCAAACGTATACACTGAGCTATGGCCTTTTTGTGTCACTGTAGATCACACTTTATGTATGAAGCATTTTCAATTTTTATTTCTATTTTTTTATTTTATTTTTTATTTAAACAGCTATTTCACTTTCGATTGATTTGCTTTAAGTATTTTTGTTAGTTCTTAGTTTCACTGTATTTTGTGTCTGTAATGTTTGTTTAAGTTGCTAATTGTATGTGAGCTGTGGTGACCAATAAAACAGTTTATCTATCTATCTATCCTTTCACACAGAGAAACACCGAGCTTAATACTTTCCATAGCATGTCGGGCAACTTATGTATGACTATGCTTTTAAGACTTAATTAATAATATCTTCACACCATTACCAACACAGGGGTAGACAGAGATTCAGACAATTAAATCCTTTCGATCCACTTTTCACTGAAGAACATTTATTAGTGACAGGTGGTGAGCCTGCCGCAGACTTCTTGTCCAATCCCATCCTGCGATATTAGTACATAAATTAATTGCAAAAACTTATCAAGAGTACTCGGTACGCGCCTAACACCTGGAGATCGAACTCGAGTCTATCAACTCGATCAACGAACACCCAACTACTCGGCTATCGTGACTACTTTAATTAAAAAATAAATTAATTAATAAATAATAATAATAATGTGTACGTGTTACGGTAAAAATACAATCATATTGAAAATACATTCACAAAACAAATATGGCTTTGTCAAATTTAACAGATAATACATAAATTGTGCCTTTTATTATTTCGTGCAGCCATATTGTTTGTTTTGATATCATTATTTCTCCATTCCTTCAATTTGTTTTCGTCCTACATTTCTGCTAAGTTTTGATGCGATAAAAAAAGTATTATGATTTACAACAACAGTATCGTCTATCTTAAGAAACGAAAGAAATGGAAAAACACGTCGACCTCTAAACGATCTGATAGACAAAAATAATGCGCTCTAGTTTTACTTCGGAATTAATAATAATCATAAAAAAAAAATATTTTCACCCCATTCCCAAAACAAGGGTAAACAGAGGTCTAGAAAATTAAGTCTTTTCGACCCACCTTCCACCGAAGACATTTTTTGGGACTACGTGACTGATGGTGAGACGGGCTCACCATCAGTCACGTAGTCCGTCCGTCCGTAGCCGTCGTCAACAATGTAATTCGTACTCAAATGTTTGAAAAACCCCATTAGTACGAGCCTGCCACCTAGGGATCAAACACCGGTCTTTTGACTCGAATCCCGTTCCCAATGACTCAGCTACAATGACTTATAGTAATATATTAATAGTATAATTATCATCTTTGTCATCGCTTTTTCATTACCATCACGTGAGCCACCTGCTCGTTTGCCTCCCTTTATATATATATATATATATATATATATATATATATATATATATATATATATATATATATATATATATATATATATATATATATATATATATATATATATATATATATAAGAAGGCACTCAGACTCTGTAACTCATTGACCCGTCATTGACTACATTGACCCGTCCGGGAATCGAACCCGACCTCGACATGGTAACACCTTGAAACCGGTGTTTACGCCACTCATCCACAGAGGTCATCAAATAATATATATATATATATATATATATATATATATATATATATATATATATATATATATATATATATATATATATATATATATATATATATATATATATATATATATATATACATATATACACATTATTTAATCCTTACACCAAATAAAAGGCAACAATGTAACAGTGGTAGAGTCACGCATCAGCTTTTGTTGTTGCATGAATGGCCGGCTCGACCGGGGAAGTACCACGACCTCACAGAATACCGGCGTGAAGTAGAAGTCTAACAAACTTCTGCGTTTCGTCAGGTGAGTGCAGGTAACTGGTGGCCCACACACCCCCTGATTCTGAATTCTGAGGGTGGGGGCACTCTAAGGAAGGCTACGCATCTGCTATGCCTCTGGTATTGCGGGTTTTCATGGGTGGCGGTAATCACTTACCATCACGTGAGCCACCTGCTCGTTTGCCTCCCTTTTATATATATATATATATATATATATATATATATATATATATATATATATATATATATATATATATATATATATATGTATATATATATATATATATATATATATATATATAAGAAGGCACTCAGACTCTGTAACTCATTGACCCGTCATTGACTACATTGACCCGTCCGGGAATCGAACCCGACCTCGACATGGTAACACCTTGAAAAACCGGTGTTTACGCCACTCATCCACAGAGGTCATCAAATAATATATATATATATATATATATATATATATATATATATATATATATATATATATATATATATATATATATATATATATATATATATATATATATATATATATATATATATACACATTATTTAATCCTTACACCAAATAAAAGGCAACAATGTAACAGTGGTAGAGTCACGCATCAGCTTTTGTTGTTGCATGAATGGCCGGCTCGACCGGGGAAGTACCACGACCTCACAGAATACCGGCGTGAAGTAGAAGTCTAACAAACTTCTGCGTTTCGTCAGGTGAGTGCAGGTAACTGGTGGCCCACACACCCCCTGATTCTGAATTCTGAGGGTGGGGGCACTCTAAGGAAGGCTACGCATCTGCTATGCCTCTGGTATTGCGGGTTTTCATGGGTGGCGGTAATCACTTACCATCACGTGAGCCACCTGCTCGTTTGCCTCCCTTTTATATATATATATATATATATATATATATATATATATATATATATATATATATATATATATATATATATATATATATATATATATATATATATATATATATATATATGTATATATATATATATATATATATATATATATATATATATATATATATATATATATATATATATATATATATATATATATATATATGTATATACATATATACACATTATTTAATCCTTACACCAAATAAAAGGTAACAATGGGCGAACTTCCTTATAACATTCTTCCAACTTCCTTATGACATACTCAACCCTGGGCGAATTAGAGAAACAATAATATAGAATGAAGTACATATTATCTGAGTGGATTCGGTGTAAGTATAATACCAACCCTTCCCGTGGGTGTCGTGACTGTCGACTATGGGAGAAAAAGTCCTGAAAATGCAATCACATATTATCACAGGTAGGGATAACCACCTAAGTTCTAAGACCTGTAAAAAATTGTCGTAATATAGTTTATTTCACATGACATTGGGAAAATTTGGCCAAACAAAAATTAAAAACTTTATGAATAATTTCTTGCTAATCAATTCCACTATAACAACAGACACCAAAAACAATTATTAACGTCAAACTGCTCAGACAATATTGCATTACTATAACTATAAATATTAATATTACCACAGATAATTGTGTTCGCACATGTATATTGGCCGGTTTTTTGTTACGTTCTCCAGCACGTTTTCTTTTCTCAATTAAAGTAAAAGACATTACTAATTACCAGACAAATTTCTGTAAAATACATAGAATACTCACGATTGTGGTGTCTCTTTGAAACTTCATGTTCAAAACAATTTAAATTAACTTTAACTTATTCCACAATTTATTTTTAAATGCCTAGTTTATGACCGGTCTTTTATGGCAGTATCAAATATTTGATGCAAATTTTCGTGTGTAAAAAGATTAAAAACACATCACTTATTTTCTCAACTGCAGATGTAAATAAAATGTTGCTTTTTTTAGCTAACAAAATAAACTAAGTGGCACTTCGAAGAATAAACATTACTCACGATTAAATAGAATTATAACTGTTCCTATTTTTAACGGTGCCAAGGACGGAAAAGTTAATTGCGGTATAAAAGCGCGGTCGCTGAATTTTATAGCAAAATAAAACGTAACGCCTTACGTTACGGAGACATTCGGGAGCTATCTTAAAAGTGATACTTAAACGTTTTGCATTATAAATGTACTGAAAAGTAGGTACATCTCTTTAACAATCACTTTTTTCCTATAATTTCTTTTCTTACTTATCGTAGTCACGATGGCCGAGTGTTTGGGTGATCGGAATTCGAGTCGAGAGATTCGAATACGATACCCGGGTAGGCTCGTACCAACGAGTTTTTTTTTTCAATTTATGAGTTTTTAAAAAAATGTCTTGGTTGAAAGGTGAGTCTAAGGGCCTTAATTGCTTAGATCTCAGTCTACCCGAGTAAAGAGAACGTGAAGATACATTTTTTTTTAATTTCAACAAATAAAGTTGCGATTGAAGTTACATACGAAAACAACGGCCTGAAGGACATTGCCGAACATTAGCCCCTCCCATTTGGAAATGCTATAAACGCCATGCTTGGATTAGCCATCGCAGTATCAGATATCTCATACTCTAGACGCTACTGCTCGCTACCAGACACTTCTAGGCAGACAAGAAGCTTAATACTAGTTACAATGTCACATGAGTCACGATAGCGGAGTCGTTAGGTGGTCGGAATTTCGAGTCAAGAAACTCGATTTCTATCCCCAAGTGGCAGGCTCGTACTAATGGGTTTTTCAATAAAAATATGCTTTGGGGGTAGACTGAGGTCCAGATAATTAAGTCGTTTTGGTCAACCTCTCACTGAAAACATTTTTTTGTCAACGTCACGGGTGGTGAGCTTGTCGCTGTCTTTAGGTCCAAGCTAAGGGTATAAATCTTACATCAGTTTTGAAAAACTCATTGGTATGAGCCTACCGACCGGCGATCGAAATCGGGACTCTTGACTTAAATTCCGATCACCCATCCACTCTGCTATCCGGACTTGTGTACCGCAATTGATTCAGTGAATGAAGATGGAGATAGGGGACATTTGTTAGGCTGTAAAGATGGGTATTTCTCCATGTCGTTAAAGTGTTAGAATTGACCACCCCCTTTCTACGCATGGTTGTCGTAAAAGACTACTAAAGCCTTCATTAACCTAATTGTAACTGATCGCGGAACAACCATTTCGAAAATTACCAGATTGAAATTAAGCACCGCTAACGGGCTGAAGCGTCTAATATATAAGGTATCTGGTATTACGTTCGCCAATCACATTTTTTAATAGATAAATGGGTATACTGTTGACCGCTATCGAGCATGGAGGCATAGATGAAGTCTATAGTGGAGCCAGTTTACTTATGCGATGCCTGTGAACTCGCACCGTGAGGAGATTAAAGTACTATTACTTTCGGAAATTGAGACGCCGTAAGAGCGTTCCACTTTCTGTCCGTACGTGGCGCATTATGATACATCTACATCCGCCATCGTCATAACAGCTTATCGGAAATCGACTGCCGAACACAGGCTTCCCCAAAAAATTGCCACAAAGAGCGGTCCTGTGCCATCTGCATTCATCGATTCTTCGAAACATTATGCAGGTTGTCGCTTCATCTTGTGGGGGGTCGTCCTACACTGCATTTGCCTGTACGAAGTTGCAACTCAAGAATCTATCTTCCCCAGCAGTTGTCAATTCTACGAGCTCTGTGGCCGGCCCAGTGCCACTTCAACTTGCAATGTAAGTTATATCCCGATACTTATAATGGTGTTGTGATTATGATGCGCATCAACAAACTCCCCGAAGTAAAGTCTGTAGAACACCGAGAGACAGGCGACCAAATGTAGCGGTTATGGCAAATCTTTCTCATGGTACAAGTCTATGTCCTGCAATGGAATTTTACGTACGATGATCAAATCAGCACGTCATTAAATACAACATTTGAAGAAGTAAATTTAGCTCCAAGCCATGATGAAATTGAAAGCCATCAAATAAATAATGTACGATAAAACATAATATGCATATCGTAAATGGTAGTGAGGATACGATTCATCGCTTTAACGACAACCAATAAAATATATTATGAGCAATATACTTTGATATGTTTGAGGAACATATGTAATGTATGTACCTACAGGTGTGTTTATAGTGTCCTTATCAAATTACGTTTAAGTTAAAAAAATATGTTTATGGCCTTTTATTTTTAATGGATCAGCTATATTGCTATCGAATCAGATTATCAGTGTTGACTGCCGAAAAATGCCGAGATCGCGATCCCAAAAATACCAGACCAATATTCAGCAGACCAGAGATGCACCAGTAACGTTAAAGATAGGAGGTGTCTGGTATTAAATCCGTTATTTATGTGTGTATGCTTTGCTCAAATAAAAAATATTGTTACATACAATTTCTTGCTATATTATTAAGTCCCATTTTTCAAAGTCAAATCAAATCCAAAACATTAAAACGGGTGATGGGCAACAGGGTCAAAGGTGGGAGATGTGTGATACTGAAATAAAAATATTTCTTCACGCCATTCATAGACAATGAATTCCATTCGATCCACTTTCAACCGAAGACATTTTTTTGAATAACGTGGCAGGTGTTGTACTTGTCGCCGTCTTTATGTTTAAGCCAACGATGTAAATCATACATACCTTTTCAAAAAAACTTTGGTACGGCACTACCACCAAGGGATCGAACTCGGGCCTCTTAACTCGAATTTCAATCACCCAAACACTCGGCAGTCGTGGCTATTAAATCATTCATTCATCAATAATAAATATTACATCCATTACAATACAGCAGTGGTATACGTTTCGAGGTTCTTTCCATTCGGAGCTATAAATTAGACTAACGGTTCTCGAGCAGCCAACGAATGGGGTTTATCCCCACCGGCACTGTAACCAGATCTCGCCAATTAAAAATTTAGAAGCAGATCTGATTCTATGTGTATTACGGTGTATAGAATTAGTTCAAGCAATCTTCTAGGTGTACTGGAACGACCACCGTATCGAGGGCCAATTATATTTCTAGATGTGTCTTCGTTTTCCATCCGCTTTAACAGTATCTTCTGATCCTTTGGCAATTGAACCCGATTGTCAGTAAATGGTGTTACAATATTATTACGATTAAATTATGTTCCTTCATGAGTTTTCTCCGAACTGGGATAGACAGGTGTTTAAATAATTAACTCGTTTCGAATCAACTTTCACAGAAGTTTATTTGGGTGAACGTGACGGGTGGTGAGTCCATCGCCATCTTAGTATCGTAGTGAAAGGTACAATGTACAAATATGTACATATATTTGTAGAAATAAATAAATATATTCGCGTAATTCCCAATACAGGGGTCTCTAGACAGAGGTACAACTAAGTCCCTTCCTTCCTCCCGTCCCACCTTCCACCGAAAATATTTTCGGGACAACGTGACAGGTGGTGAGCCCGTCACCGTCTTTATGTCCAAGCCAACGATATAATTCGTACATAAGTTTTTGGTTTTTTTACGAGCCTGCCACCTGGGGATCGAACTCGGGTCTCTTGACTCGAAATTCCGACCTCCCAACCACTATCGTGACTTTATGTAAAAAATATTTAAATATACTTATAAACATCCATGACAAGAGTATAAACAGTCATATTCATAACACAAACGTTTGCTCCTAGCGGGACTCGAGCCCGGAACCTTTAGCTTCTCATGTAGCATCACTAGTCAACTAAATTATCGATTTCAGGGATTGTTTTCTGCGATATTAACAAATTTTCCGGTGATAAACATGCAATTTAAAACAGTATTTTCCAAGAAACAACTGTGTATTTTTAGATTAGCTCCTTTGAAAATATAACATTAAAAAAAGTTATAAAAATAACTTTCCTTTTTTTATGGTCTTCAGCATGACCACGCAGATCGCTCGAGACTATAAACCACAAACATAAATCCTTACTGTCTGTCTGTGATTTATTTGCCGAGTTACCACAATGAATCCTTTCACAAAATAAAGCGCATTCACTGACCCCAGAGACTACAAGTTAGACGTGGCATAAGCGCCCCGTTAACAGGCCAACGCCTACGGACTTCCGAGACAGAGTTGTTAATAAACATTTCCCAATATTTATACTTTTGCACCATTTCCCAATGGTGCAAAAGTATAAATGTGTCGGTGCAATCATCACCAACAACGACCTGTAAATTTTAATATTTAAGATTTTATGCACACATATATATATATATATATATATATATATATATATATATATATATATATATATATATATATATATATATATATATATATATATATATATATATATATATATGTGTGCATAAAAATCTTAAATATATATATATATATATATATATATATATATATATATATACACATATATACATATATATATATATATATATATACTTAAACAAATATTTTTGTGTGGATTACCCACTCGATTCATCACACTAACCGCGCTTTACGGGATCCGAAATCGCAACCCTTCGAAGGCAGTGTCACTACGGTCTAGGCTTTCGGGCAGCATATAATTATCATTACTCTACTTGAGTTTTTTAAATAACAATATTTTGTATAATTGTGCCGCGTGCCGAAGAATAAGGCCACCCCCACCTTTGACGGGTAATCTCGTAAGCGACTATGGTAAAAGCCTTGCACATGCAATTGGCTACCGACGGATGGCAGAATAGCTATTAATATTATAAAAATACCATTATTATTAAAAAAATACGAGACCAAAATTTTGAAGATTGGTGTCGCGCGAAATTTAGCAGCAGCGTCTAAGGTGCAAATTATCTGGTACTGTCATCGCCAAACCGCGTGCCAGGCTTGGCGATCAGGGAAAACTTTCCCGTATGACAGAGATAATTCTTTGTTGTACATAGTATTATAGAGTTACTTATTACAATTTCGGAAAACTTAAAACTACAAACGATGGTCATGTCGCTTTAAGCAATTTCTGCCTGACAAACCGGGTATTATATTACCGGGGTATACATATTAAAGGAACATTTGCTCTATTAAAAAGGATAGGTGCAATTCTAATACAACATTTATTTAACAATTAAAAATATTTCATTATATAACTAAATAATATATAGATAAATTTACTATATACAAATATACTAACTATCCCTGTATTGGGAATTGCATGAAGTATTTATTTTTTATTTAAATATATACACATACATAATTACTGTAGCGGATGATGTGGTGCAGGCAAAGGGTAGCTACCGGCCGGGTCGGGTGATCGTGACCTGGAGGACGTCTCCTCCACTAAGTGTTTTTTTTTTTTTTTTTTTTGATAACCGTGGAGGAAAATGCTTTAAGCACGAACGTTTCCTGACCGGGAGGCCACTGAAACGAACAGTGTCGGACTCGGATCTCAGAAGGAGAAACATACCGACTAAAAACCATCCACGGATGCTGTTGGCCCGGAGGCCTTACAGCGTCATTCGAGGAGACCTGCGAGAACGAAGGCCCGCAGGTAAAAAGAAGAAAAGAGACAACGTCGTGACGCACTCGAACCCTGTAACGAAGCGAAGACCTTCGACATACGGGAGGGGAGGGTGAGAGGCCCTGGGGCCCTCGTGTTGGGAGTGGGTCGGTTTTCGAACGGTTACCCGAGACATTCTCGTGTGAACCGTGAAACATGGGACCGCGAATCTGACTGCGAACTGTGTGTAGTGTACCTACTGCGTTCGTGTGTTGTTGAGATTACGGGGACGCGGCCCCGAATCTTTTGTTTGATTTGGTGATGACGTCGTCATCATCAATCAAGACGTGCTTTGGTCGTCTATCGAATCGGGTGATAATTGGGGAAGGGGTGTAGTTTCAGACCCGCCACTAACGGATTTGGGTGATCCTTAATTTTTTCGAAATATCTTGACGATATTTCTTTAAAAAGGCCGCCACCGAGGGATCTCGAGATCTCTATGGAGATCTGCGCTCCTCATGTATTGGGGTGCGTTTGTAGCACGCCTCATGAACTTGTTTTGATGAATTGAGTGCTCTCAGATATGACCTAGGTGCGTGCGCGAACGCGACACACGCATAGGACATTATCGGCCGAACACAGGTCCTATATAGTAACAATTTTTGTCTTAGCGACATTTTGCTACGATGGCTTGTGAGACTGTAAAGTCGACCGGAAACGAAGGCCGCTTTGTCTCTGACATGTTTAATGTGTTGTCCGAAGGATAACCTACGGTCTAGGACGACCCCTAGGTATTTCACCTTCTTAACCCACGGGATGGGTTTATCGAACATTGATATCAGGTTTTGGAATTTGGATTTGAGTGTGCGCTTTACACGCGAAGGTTTCCGGGGAGTCCTCTTCCTAGAGAAGAGTACGGCCTGGCTTTTTTCCAGGGTTCACATCAATTCTCCAGGTCCTAAACCAGTGGCTTAGCTCACTGATCGCGTTCCGGAGACGGATGTAGATCCTGCATTCATTTGTATCGGTGGTGAAGAGCGTGGTGTCGTCGGCGAATAATGTCAACTCCACTCCGGCCGTCTTTGGGATATCGCTGGTGTATAGCGAGTATAGGGTCGGGGAGAGAACTGAACTCCTGCGGAACACCAGCCCTTATGGGTCTGCTGTCGGACAGACCCTCCACTTTGAAGCGGAAGGTGCGATTTGACAAGTAGTCTTGTATGATGTGTACAAGTCTGTCTGGCACTTTTTGAGCATACAGCTTATAAATTAAGCCGTTGTGCCAGACTTTGTCAAATGCCTTCGCGACATCGAAGAATAGGGCCCCACCATTGAGATGGCTTTGGGTCGGTTGAGGTTTCGAGTATGTGCTCCGTGAGGCGGTGCACTTGCTGAGTACTAGAGTGTTTGGCTCGAAACCAAACTGCTCGTCGGGAATTAGGTTATGGGATTTGACGCAGTCATTCAGTCTAGCGATGATGACGCGTTCATAGACTTTCCCCAGAGAACTGAGGAGGCTTATGGGCCAGTAACTCGAGGCCTGGTTTTTAGGCTTTCCAGATTTGTGGATGCCACATCGTGAGCCTCTTCCAGGCGTCCGGGAAGGAGCTACTGGAGAGGAGGGCGTTGAAAATTGCTACTAAGAGCAAGAGAAGGGCGTTTGGGAGGGCCTTTGAGGAGCTTGTTGGAGATACCATCAGCTCCTGAGCTTTTTGGTCTTGAGGTTCCGGACTATGTCTCGAACCTCCTCCAACGTGGTAGGTGGCAGCGGATCACCCGTCGGCGGCAGGGCGGCTCTACGGGTTATTTTCGGCGTCCACCTTCTGAAGGTGGACCGGATCTGTTGGCTGGGAGCTGGAGAGCATTGAAGCTCTAGGCTGTCGGCTAAGCAATCGGCCTTTTCCCTATCCTCAAAAGCTACGGTGCGACCGTCGGAGCTGATCAGGGGCGGCATCGTCGAGACAGTTTCTGACTTCAGAGCCCTCGCCAGTTGCCAGTAGGCACTGTGTGATGGCGAGATATCCTTCATCAGTTTGTCCCATCTGTCACTCCTGAGTTCAGCCATGCGCCCTTGACCTCTCTCTGAGGCGGCGCATCCTGACTCGATTGTCGTCAGACCTGTATCGATCGTATGCCTCGTAGCAGCATTTTTCTCTCAGCAGCCGTCTAATATCCTCCGGCAGCTCATAGCGGCGATCATTCGCCACCTTGACCTGCCTAGAGGATGCTTCGACGGCGGCCTTTAAGTGAGAGGTGAGGTGGTTCACAGCAGCAAAGGCCATTTCCTTTGAGGAGATGGCATCTGGGATGCTGTCTAACTCTTAAAGTGCCTGTATTCTCTAGATAAATCTCGAGCTTACGCCAGTCCGTCAGGTCGGAAGTGCGGAGAGCTTAACGTTGAGCAATGTGGCGTTGCGGTGAGAGGATGTGACCAGATCTGGCGTTGCGGTGAGTCGAGATGTATAGTCACAGTGCCAGAGGAGAAGGGACACATAGATTATATACATAGATATACATAGATTATACGATATTAGAGTATGAGAGAGTGCATGAGTGGACGCATGAATAAGCTCGATGCTAAACGAGACGCGCTCAAGGCTCGATCACCTACAGCCATCACCTACGCCTATGCCGGAGGGTGCTGACTGAGCACACGAACGTTGCCTCGCAATAGTCATAGATCCAAGGTCGCTGTGGCCGAAATCGGTCGGGATATATACATATACATCTAACACCTTATATTGAATTTTAAAATCGATATGCCTCTTTAATTATAATTAGAATCATTACATTACAGAATTTTAAAATTTATATTTCAACCTATGTACGATTCATATCGTTGGCTTGGACATAAAGATGGTGATGGACTCACCACCTGTCACGTTGTCCCAAAATATCTTCGGTGGAAGGTGGATCGAAAAGTCAAGTAATTGTCGAGACCTCTGTCTACCCCTGTATTGGGAATGGCGGAAGATACATTATATATTGAATTTTAAAGTCCTCTCATTAAAATGGGTCTAATTTTTTTTGAACGCAGTATAGATTTTCAAAGGGTAAGATTATCACTTTTATGTCTAATTTACTGTACCACATTCTAGCAAATAAATAATTATTACATTAGTTAAAAGAGCCTGTCAATACTATGGAATGCAAAATAAATATTTAAATATACTTATAAACATCCATGACAAGAGTATAAACAGTCATATTCATAACACAAACGTTTGTCTTGAAGCGGGACTCGAGCCCGGAACCTTTAGCTTCTCATGTAGCATCACTAGTCAACTAAATTATCGATTTCAGGGATTGTTTTCTGCGATATTAACAAATTTTCCGGAGATAAACATGCAATTTAAAACAGTATTTTCCAAGAAACAACTGTGTATTTTTAGATTAGCTCCTTTGAAAATATAACATTAAAAAAAGTTATAAAAATAACTTTCCTTTTTTTATGGTCTTCAGCATGACCACGCAGATCGCTCGAGACTATAAACCACAAACATAAATCCTTACTGTCTGTCTGTGATTTATTTGCCGAGTTACCACAATGAATCCTTTCACAGAATAAAGCGCATTCACTGACCCCAGAGACTACAAGTTAGACGTGGCATAAGCGCCCCGTTAACAGGCCAACGCCTACGGACTTCCGAGACAGAGTTGTTAATAAACATTTCCCAACGTGTGTGTATGTAAATATATACACAATATTTTGTATAATTGTGCCGCGTGCCGAAGAATAAGGCCACCCTACCTTGACGGGTAATCTCGTAAGCGACTATGGTAAAAGCCTTGCACATGCAATTGGCTACCGACGATTGCAGAATAGCTATTAATATTATAAAATACCATTATTATTAAAAAAATACGAGACCAAAATTTTGAAGATTGGTGCCGCGCGAAATTTAGCAGCAGCGTCTAAGGTGCAAATTATCTGGTACTGTCATCGCCAAACCGCGTGCCAGGCTTGGCGATCAGGGAAAACTTTCCGTATGATAGAGATAATTTTGTTGTACATAGTATTATAGAGTTACTTATTACAATTTTCGGAAAACTTAAACTACAAACGATGGTCATGTCGCTTAAGCAATTTCTGCCTGACAAACCGGGTATTATATTACCGGGGTATAGATATACATAGATTATATACATAGATATACATAGATTATATACATAGATATACATAGATTATATACATAGATATACATAGATTATATACATAGATATACATAGATTATATACATAGATATACATAGATTATATACATAGATATACATAGATTATATACATAGATATACATAGATTATATACATAGATATACATAGATTATATACATAGATATACATAGATTATATACATAGATATACATAGATTATATACATAGATATACATAGATTATATACATAGATATACATAGATTATATACATAGATATACATAGATTATATACATAGATATACATAGATTATATACATAGATATACATAGATTATATACATAGATATACATAGATTATATACATAGATATACATAGATTATATACATAGATATACATAGATTATATACATAGATATACATAGATTATATACATAGATATACATAGATTATATACATAGATATACATAGATTATATACATAGATATACATAGATTATACGATATTAGAGTATGAGAGAGTGCATGAGTGGACGCATGAATAAGCTCGATGCTAAACGAGACGCGCTCAAGGCTCGATCACCTACAGCCATCACCTACGCCTATGCCGGAGGGTGCTGACTGAGCACACGAACGTTGCTCGCAATAGTCATAGATCCAAGGTCGCTGTGGCCGAAATCGGTCGGGATATATACATATATATATATATATATATATATATATATATATATATATATATATATATATATATATATATATATATATATATATATATATATATATATATATATATATATATATATATATATATATATATATATATATATATATATATATATATATATATATATATATATATATATATATATATATATATATATATATATATATATATATATATATATATATATATATATATATATATATATATATATATATATATATATATATATATATATATATATATATATATATATATATATATATATATATATATATATATATATATATATATATATATATATATATATACACATACATAATGACTGTAGCGGATGATGTGGTGCAGGCAAAGGGTAGCTACCGGCCGGGTCGGGTGATCGGGACCTGGAGGACGTCTCCTCCACTAAGTGTGCGCTATCGGTAATCGTATATCGTCGATGTGTTTCCTGAATCCGCCACTAGCTTCTTATGTGGAGACCTAGATGTCGCCACATCACTCCCCCGCTGAGACTGGAGGTCGGAAGTGCGGAGAGCTTAACGTTGAGCAATCTGGCGTTGCGGTGAGAGGATGTGACCAGATCTGGCGTTGCGGTGAGTCGAGATGTATAGTCACAGTGCCTGAGGAGAAGGGACACATAGATTATATACATAGATATACATAGATTATACGGTATTAGAGTATGAGAGAGTGCATGAGTGGACGCATGAATAAGCTCGATGCTAAACGAGACGCGCTCAAGGCTCGATCACCTACAGCCATCACCAACGCCTATGCCGGAGGGGTGCTGACTGAGCACACGAACGCCGCTTGCAATAGTCATAGATCCAAGGTCGCTGTGGCCGAAATCGGTCGGGATATATACATATACATCTAACACCTTATATTTATATTGAATTTTAAAATCGATATGCCTCTTTTAATTATAATTAGAATCATTACATTACAGAATTTTAAAATTTATATTTCAACCTATGTACGATTCATATCGTTGGCTTGGACATAAAGACGGCGATGGACTCACCACCTGTCACGTTGTCCCAAAAATATCTTCGGTGGAAGGTGGATCGAAAAGTCAAGTAATTGTCGAGACCTCTGTCTACCCCTGTATTGGGAATGGCGAGAAGATACATTATATATTGAATTTTAAAGTCCTCTCATTAAAATGGGTCTAATTTTTTGAACGCAGTATAGATTTTCAAAGGGTAAGATTATCACTTTTATGTCTAATTTACTGTACCACATTCTAGCAAATAAATAATTATTAAATTAGTTAAAAGAGCCTGTCAATACTATGGAATGCAAAATAAATATTTAAATATTTCCTTCATATTTTAAAATGCAAACCTCTCCACAAACCTAAACTATTCTACCCTCTGACCCCGTAAACTTGTTAGATGACTCAGTGAATGCAAATCTCTGCTATTTTCGTCATCTGCTGACTCGAAGAGGAAAATTTACATAATTAAATAAGACGAGCTTTATCTTAGAGGACCAAAATATAAAATGACTGAGACTAATTGTTACAGAAACTCAGTTATGTTTATCCGTGAGAAACGTACGCACTATAAGGGGTAGACAGAGGTCTAGATGATTAAGCCCTTTCGACACACCTTCCAGCGAAGATATTTTTGGGATAATGTGAAAGGTGGTGAGTCCGTCATCGTCGTTATGTATAAGCCAAGGATATAAATCGTACATAAGGTTTTGAAAAACCCATTGGTACGAGTCTGCCACCTGGGGATCGAACTTGCGTCTTTTGACTCAAATCCCGATTACCCAAACGGTTATTGTGGCGTTATCAAAGAAGTTACGAATTACGCTGCTATATCACAAAAGGCAGTGTTGTAACCGCGTGAGAATCTCTGAAGGTATCCTCTTTTAATCATATTAAAGAATTAGAACCTTTTTGAAAGTAAGAAGGAATAACAAAACAGACAATCAAAGCTTATTTTTGAATAAAAAAAATATCAACCATTACAAGCCCGCTCAAAGTTTGTAACGCCAATTACTAGAGTACGTAGGGGAAGTAACTCATTCATGGGGTGGTGTGTATGCTTCTACAACAAAATCCAGGATTTTGTGTGTAAAAACTGGTGTGTGTAAAAGCAATAGGCATGTTTCAGCAGTAACAGTTTCCACGCTTTTATTACAAAAAAAAACTTTACAAAAAGGGTACTTACATTATAAATGAATATGGTTTCTTACATTATGAATGAATAAATTAATGACATTAACTCCTGAAAATGATCACTCCCGTGCTTTTTCTAATTAATAAAAAAAGAGAAAACTTACGGAGTTTATTTCCCATGTTTTTTATCCGGAAGAGGTTGAGGTATCATTACGAAACGTACAAACACGGTAATCGATGGATGTAATGTATGTCGCTTGTATCGATGAATAAATCATTTTATTTGATGAAAGTCTTGTAAAATAATCAAATTTCATTTATATCATTATAATCGTAATACCAGAAAAACTATTTAATTCTTTGTTGACATATTACAATCGAATGAGAAGTCTAGAATATTTATAATACGGTACATATTTCAAATTTCATTGTACTTGAAAATCGAAACGAATTTTCAGTACGGGGTTGTGGAACACCACAAACAGATACAGTTATATGTTTGGAATTATGAGTAGTAATCCTAGCTGAACTTAAAAAGGAAAAAAATAAAATAAACAACACACACACTTACATCACTTGTATAAAATGTCACGGCCACGTCATGGCCGGCTGCTTGTTGTAACTATGAACGACGAAGAAAAGTAAGCTCTCGCGAAATATTTTTATTTGTGCCAACCCTAGATTTCTCTCGCACAATAGACGAAAACCGCCTGAAGCTTTGCACGTTTGACCTGAATAACTACGAGCAGCAACAGGACTCGCAGAGCAACCCTCGCTTTGTAGTTGGCTACTAATTATAAAGACGCTGATTTAAAGAAAAAAAAATTAGCACTCACAATCGTAGGAAGTGGCGGCAGGAAATTTTAGTCACTTCAACACGTGTAGTCAATTTTAAAAGAAATAAATGTAACATTTAAGTTTGTTTAAATCGAATAAATCGTCATATACTTCTCTAACAGCCTATTATAGTTAACTTTTCTGAAACAAAAACCAAAAGCTGGCATTATATTTCTCAAATCGCAAATTCAGAATTTAATAAAGCCTGACCACACTAACAAGCAAGTCCACCAAACGTACGTGACTTGCCGACGGCGGCTTTTTCTAGCAATTCTCTATTTTCTAAAGTAGTCAGACTTTTGTCTCTTGCAAAGAATGTAACCTATTTCTATCTATAAAGGTAATTTAAGTAAAAAATAACACATGGAAGTAGGATATAACATATTTTCAGCAGCTTAAGATAAGTATCGCAATACGACTTCTAACTTACTTAACGGCATGTAAAAGCCCACTGTAGGACATTCAGGTAGGTCTTACAAATAAAGAAGCTTTGCCAAAATCGCTACGCTTGGCAAGCGGATAGACAATTGCAGTACTAGAATGTTTTCTGTAAAGTAATAATTCAGTGAATAAATACATATATAGGGACAACATCAACATTTTGGTATTGCAGGTGTTCATGGGGGGTGGTAATCACTTACCACCACGTGAGCCACCTGTTCGTTTGCCTCCCTATTCTATAAAAAAATTGCTCCGATCTGAAGTAAACAACTAAAGCACTTGTGTTATGGAATCAGAAACAACGAAAGTACCACAAAAACACAGATCTGAGAAAACAAGGATAATTGTGTTTTCCACATTGGGCAAGCCGGGAATCGAACGCCAGAGCTGGTGACCATGAAAACCGGTGTGTACATGCGTTGCTCGTCACGGAGGACTTCAAAAGACTGCTGCCTGTCACGGATTTGCTTAAGTTTTGTGTGGTATTTTACAAAATGATTATCATCTCGAAAAATACCACATAAAACCCAACATCTAAAGCTATTCTTATTTTAAGAGATTCTACGATACCCATCCCTTAGTCACATCCTACGATACTCAGAGAAAGAAACGTACACAAAAATGCGTGCGTTCCTACGTTGACACCAGACATTACAGGAAAGGGAAGGGAATATAAAATAATAAATAATCAAGTAAAGGCAAGTAGAGGTGTGTGATCAAAGTGAGGTAATTAGCAAAACTTGAAACTTAATTGGTAATAAATAACTTTCAAATAATTTTCACATACCATCTAGTAGTATGCTTTTAAAGCAAAACAGAAAAACGCTTTAAGGTTATAATTTAATTCTCTCGATATTGTTCCCCATACTACAATAAATTTAAACAAGAAACCTCACTCTAATAAAATATCTTGGTAATAGGCATTTAAATCACAGCACTCGTTACAAATCCATACATTTATTCGGTGAAAAAAATTACACGCGTATGAAAGATATGGTAAATTGAGCGATGAAAGGAATGTTCTTTATTATTAACAAATTCTTTTTTACATTACAATTGTTAAATAAATATAATATTCAAATGTTACCTATATAACATATCTTCATGCCATTCCCAATACAGGGGTAGACAGTGGTCTAGATAATTAAATCGTTTGGACCCATCTTCCACCGAATATTTTTGGGACTACGTGACAGGTGGGGAGCCCGTCGCCGTTTCAATGTCCAAGCCAATGATATAATTCGTACGTACGTAAGTTTTTTTAAACACTCATTAGTACGAGCCTGCCACCTGGGGATCGAACTCGGGTCTCTTGACTCGATATTTCGGCCACCCAAGCACTCCGAAACCTTGGGGCTATCGACACCATGAAAACCCATGAAAACACCGTGTACATCACTCGTCCACGGAGGTCGCTATGAAAACAGGTACGTATCAAAATGTCTATTTTAATATAAAGCACTCCTTTAAATACAGTAAGATAAAGAGAAAACCGCAGCGGAAAGCTATTCACATGTCAGATCTCTGTTAAGTATACTTAAAACAAGACAAGTTGCAACTAAAGCGTTTGAAAACAGTTTGTTGGATACTTCAAGTATTATTTAAAAATGTTCAGTTACGAATTTGGGCAAATTTAATGGAAAAATAAAGTTGCTAAAAATTATGTTGTTTTTAACTTTAAATTTACAAATGTTAAACTAGTTTCAACTATTATTGAATTGAAGTATGTGTAATTCTAATTATTTCATTAATGACCCGATAGCCTAGTTGCTAATGACCCTGCTTTCGAAGTTTAGGGCTGTAGGTTTGAGTCCTTGGGGTCAAAATATTTAACTATCTAAATATGTACCTATGTCAGTATGTTGTATATTACTTCACTTGGACACTAAGGTGGCGATGGGCACACGACCTGTTACGTTGTCCCAAACAGGCTTCGGTTAAAGGCGAAAGGACATACTGTTTAATCTTCTACTATCTACCCCAGGTGTGTGGAATGTGAATAAAAAAGTAACAGATTTGTTTCCGACTGCGCCTTCATACTTAGCTCAATATTTCTATATTTTGGCTAGGTACTATATTATTTTCTGAGTAAAAAGTATATTTAAAAATAAAAATCCAAAGCATTTAGGAATTTACAATAGCTGTAAACTGCGTCTCTTTTTTTCCCTTACTTTATTAACTTCTCGTGGTTCGCGTTTGTACGCGGTTCGGAAAGTGAATAAAAAGCTAAAGTACGACGATATGACTTCATTTCGGAGCAACAGCCGCTATACAACCTGTCAGGGTAAAGCTCTGCGATACGCAAAGGCAACCCGTGACGCCTCAAAGCCTTTATGACACAGCGTAATGCTATTGTATACGTGGAAAAACAAAGTTTAACAAACTAAGACATCAAATTGTCATTTTTAGAAGTTTGTTTTACCGAATTAAAAAAGAGGTTAAACAATTTTGATGTGTGTACTTTATATTTATTTCACAAATTGACAAAGTTAAATGTATGGTAGGTTTGATGACCTAGCTACCTGAGGTCTCGGGTTTAGAAGACAGTTCAACGAACAAAAGCGATTTTTCTATTTTGTCTTAGGCCTGGGTGTTTGTGGTGAGGAGTCTTTCGTTGTTACTGGTCCCATAATAATAATTCTTTATGTACTTTTGGAACAGAGCAATGAATGAGAGCCTCTGTGTAACTAATTAAAATATAACAAGCTTGATCATTTAGATGGTGGTGAGGAGGTATTAAACTGCTCATAATGTTCTGTCATGTTAGAAGGTTTCACTGCAGAAATCCTGCACCACTATCCAATATTTTTTCAGTCACTTCATGCATAATTCCAAAGCAGACAATTACACATAATATGTGCACCAAGTTGATTTATTTATTTCTGATTATAATTGTATATTCTGATTATATAATATATAAAAATAAAAAAAATATCTTCACGCACTTCCCAATACAGGGTAGACACAGGTCGAGACTAGACAATTAAGTCCCTTCGACCCACCTTCCACCGAAGATGTTTTCGGGACAACGTGACAGGTGGTGAGCCCGTCGCCGTCTTTATGTCCAAGCCAACGCTATTCGTACATAAGTTTTTGAAAAACCCATTGGTACGAGCCTACCAACTGGGGATCTAACTAGGGTCTATTGACTCGAAATCCCAATCACCCAACCACTCGGCTATCGTGACTTATTTAAATTATTCTGATTATGGTGTCGTTATAGAACATTAAGCCTTCAAAATGCTATTGGCTATGGACACATAGTTGGATAACCATCTAGACCAGTTACTTAACCACCACTACTTTTAGTAAACTGGTGACGGGCAGTAGCGTCTACGAGTACGTGCAAAACTATTATTACTTTAATTGCCTAGCCGCCGAGAGGCCCGCAGTGGAGTTTAACATATGTGTATGTATGTGTGTAATTATGATTGATTCTTAAAACATACATTCAATTTGAACTTTCCAAAAGGCTTACTAGCCAAGGTAGCCGTTTGTCTGAACGATCGAAGTTGGTTGGTTTGCCAAGCCAATGATAACAGTAATTGATAAATATCGTATGTACTATTTGTTTCGATAGCTTGACCCAAAAACGGCGACAGACTTATTTGTCACATTTGCCCAAATAAGCTCCAGTGAAATATGGGACGAAAAGTATTAATTATATAATTATTAGAATGTGTGCGAATTTTACTTCCTTAATACATACATATAAACATACGCGTCAACAAATAATTATATATTGCATAAGATTGGACAAAAGGAGCCACCGTGAATATTGTGATGGTGACTAATGCATAGTACAGCGCTCTTTACTTGTCTGTGTCAAGTAATCGAAGGTGGATTTTTGGATGAAGACATAAGATAATCAGCATTCTAATCATTTGTTTATCTACTACTTTAATTTTAACCGGGAACCTACGGGTCAACAATCAGTCACTAAACCATCACTGCTAAATCATCGCCTGCTTCTCAAATATCTTCACGCCATTCCCAATACAGGGGTAGACAGAGGCCTCGACAATTAAGTCTTTTCGACCCACCTTCCACCGAAGACATTTTTGGGACGTGACAGTTGGTAAAGCCGTCGCCGTCTTTATGTCCAAGCCAACGATATGAATCTACATAAGTTCTTGAAAAAACCCATTGGTACGCGTCTGCTACCTCGGGATCGACCTCGGGTCCCTCGACTCGAATTTCGATCACCCAACCACTCGGTTGTCGTGACTATAATATAATATGTAAATGCTTCTAACTTTTTTTATAGAAAAGGCCGGCAAACGAGCAGGCGGCACACGTGATGGTAAGTGATTACCGCCGCCCATGAACACCCGCAATACCAGAGGCATAGCAGATGCGTTGCCGACCTAGAGTGCCCCCCCCCCCCAAATTGGGTTTAAAACAAAAAAGAAATACTTAAGGTAAATATTTTTCACGTATTTCCCTATGCATTGATGACCTTGTCGCCGTCGTTATGTCCAAGGCAACGATATAAATTGTACGTAAGTTTTTTTAAAAACTCTCTTGAATCAAATTCCGATCACGCAACCACTTGGCTATCGTGACTTCCACTTTTCTGAGCAATAAATTCAGCGCAAACGTTTTATTTCTTTTTCTGTTTTGAGAAAAACTGAGCAAAGGTAAAGAAAAATTATGAGTCGTAAAGGAAATGGAGCGCCTATAAAGAAACAAGGGGTTTGTTAAATATTAAAAATTGTACTCAAGCATTACCGTGCAGCCAAACATTATTAGCAGTGGTGTATTGGTGTGAGAAATTACTATTCCTTTCTTCCTCACCAATTTCTTCATTGGAATAGGCGAAAAAGGGAAAATCCATTACTACCGATAACCGGCAGAAGAACTATCACGAAAAATACGCAGACATACATACAGTTTATTTACAATTTAAATTCCAAAACATCTCTTAGAGAAAAATTTTAAGAAAAACATTTACAAAATATGTGAAACTAATGACTAATTCGTACATATAACTCAATTTCTAAAACATTAGAGCTGTGAAGCATTTAGTACAATAACATCACCTATAACTTTATGATCCCTTTATGGCAAAATTTAAAAACACCAACACTCCTAAGAGCCCCTTGTAAAAAGAGAGATTTAAAATTTCACTTATGCATGCAGAGTGAGAGTACAGAGTTGCTCGGAGATAAGAACGTTGCTACCGAACGTCAGAGTCCGAGGGTTCGCGCTTCAAATTAAGCCTACGCCATTTGATATTTAAAATTTCTCATTAATAACAAAAACGCACGACTTACAGGCTTTAAAATATAATAAAAATTGCATTATAATATTGCATCGTTAGCTTGGGCACTAAGAAGGCGAGATCCTCACCACCTGTCAAGTTGTCCCAAATAACCTTTGTTGAAAAGTGAGTGGAAAGGACTTTATTATTTAGACATGGCCTACTCTATCTATACTACCTATACGGGATATTCCATAAAGAAAAGGAATAAGAAAAAGCATACTAAAACACTTGTAAATAACTCTAATATAAGCAAAAGTTATGCTCAAACTTATGCCTACTTCTGCTCAAAATTTCACTCATACCGTTTTTAATCAAAAACTTCATTATGTATGACGCTCCTGGGGGGGGGGGGGTTGTTAGAATTAATTAACAGAGAGTTATTCAGGGCGTACCCTCATAATGAACTTAATTCATTTTCACTTCCAGGACCCATGATAGCTACGGACAAACTCATCCTAATTTTTTAGTATTTAGAAATATTCAGATTATTCATCGCGGCTAAATTTTTTGACTGCTTTTAAAATATAATTTTTACTTGCGATTGTGGCCTGTATGACATTTTAATTCATTGTTGCACAATTGTACACATTTAATTTATTAAAAATGTTCAATAAATATGCTTTTACGGTATATTTAAACTTATTGAGGTACAAGTGTAAATTAAAAAAGTTTATTTATGATACCTGGAAGTTGGTCTCTAATAAATAAACATATACATAGATAGGGACAACGTACCATAGTTCTGTTCCCAAAAGTAGGTATCTTGAGCACTTGTCTTATGGAATCAGAAATAACGAACATACCACAAACACCCAGAACCGAGGAAATGCAGAAAAAGTATTTTGTTCTTGGACCAAAAATCACACCGGTACCTCAAAGCTGGCGACACTATAAAATCTGATGCTTGTTTTTTGCGTAGTGTACGCCACTCGTTTAAGGATGTGGATTTCGTTTATAATCAAGTTTAATGTTATGTACGGCCACATAGCTCGTAGAACTGAAAACCGTTGGAGAAGATAGGTTCTTGAGTGGCAACTTCGTACAGGCAAACGCAGTGTAGGAAAACCCCCCCACGAGATAGTGTGACCACTTGCAAAACGTTCCGGGAAGTCGATGGATACAGGTGGCTGAGGAACGTTCACTGAGGGAAGTTTTTGGGGAGCATGTATGTTCTGCAGAGGACTGTTGATAAAGAAGAAGAAGAATAGGATATAGGCCACTCCAATATGGAAGATTTTCTATACTTTTTGCGATTGGTAGTCGCAGTACCTGACATCATGTATCTTAGATGCTGTCTTTTGATTTTTGATCAGGTATCTTATAGATTTTATGTTTATCCAGTCTATCGCTAATCCATCTGCTAAGCGTAGCGATTACGGCAAACTTTCCTTGCGGATATTCTGCCCTGCTGTGAAGTTAGATAGACCGTTATATATGTAGGTGTTTATAGCTTTCTAATTGTAGTTAGCTATTTACAATTCAAAAAACTTTGTGCGTCTGTCTAAACTAAAGTAAATAGTGATGAGCAGAATACAAACAAATAATTGTGGACATGGTATTGTAACTCAAAAAGTACTTATTTTATTAAGTGTACAAGTTAATTGAGCAAGTTATGGAACAAAATTTGCTCGATTAACTTGTACATTGTTAATAATCATTTAAGAGTCAATGTTAGTTTTTATTTGCACATTCTTGCCAATACCGAGGTAATCAGATCTCTAGCCAATATAGTCCTTTCGTGTCCCATTATATCGGAGCCTATTTGGGACAACGTGATAGCTAGTGAACCTATATTAACATCCAACTAAGATTAGAAAATCTTACATAAATGTAATCATCCATGACTCGAACACAAATACTATTTTCATCACACATATGTTTTCCGCTAGCGTGATTCGAACATGAACCAATAGAAAACTCAAGCTTAGAAGACACTACTAACAAAACCGTCGGGTCGTCACATCGTATCGAGCCCTTGGAAATAATAATCACCCAAAGGAACCTATTTTCTTTATACGTTTTTGATAATAAATATCATGAACATATAATGTTATTTACAAACTGTTCCCAAGTTTCCGTAGTGTAGCGGTTATCACGTGTGCTTCACACGCACAAGGTCCCCGGTTCGATCCCGGGCGGAAACAGTTTTTTTTATATTTTGTAATTAAATATTTGATTACAAAATTTCATTCGACTGTCTGTAAAAAAATGTTGTCATTTGTATAACATTATTAATTTTAAATATATTTCTGATTTTACAAAATTTTCTGTTAAAATATTTGTGGAATGAACAGTATTCGGACTTAAAAAAGCAACATCCTTAAATCAATGATAAACTTTATCAAGAATCTAATGAAAGCAATAGTTTCAACTACGGCCCATAAAATAAATTCCATAAAATAAATAGAAGAACAAAACAAGTTTGGAGGGCAACAGATTAAGGCAATTAATTCCTAATCTACGCCCCATTTCAAACTCTCAACACAAGATCCATCTCTCATTGATGATGTTTGTTGATGCTAAACTTTGTTTAGTTCTTGAAGGTCCAGTATGGATAACTGTTAATATATTCAAGGAGATTCGTTTCCAATTTTGCAATGATGGAGATATCATCAATTTCTTGATTATCTACGGTCACGGGGATTTCCAAAATCTTATCAAATCATTTATGTATTATATAATTATATTCATCGAATGTCATTTTAATGTAGGTTCTGAGGTTCTTCTAATGGAGAAGAAACATGCGAAAGAAACTTCACTGGTATCCCCTTTTATAAAAATGTATAAAAAAGGATTACAATATTGAACATAGAATAATTAGAAACAGCATGTGAGCGATTAATTCATTCCCTGGGGTTATTATCATTAATGTATTTACAGTAAGTTTATAATATGATATTAATAGACCAATTATATATGACATATGTCTTCTAACTTCATATACATAACATATCCCATGTCCCCGGTTCGATCCCTGGCGGAAACAGTTTTTTTTATATTTTGTAATTAAATATTTGATTATAAAATTTCTTTTGGCTGTCTGTAAAAAAAAAATTTCATTTCTATTACATAATTACATATAATATAAATAAAATATCTTCACGCAATTCCCAATACAGAGGTAGACAGAGGTCTAGACAATTAAGTCCCTTTGACCCACCTTCCACCAACGATATTTTCGGGACAACGTGACAGGTAGTGAGCCCGTCGCCGCCTTTATGTCCACCACTCGGCTATCGTGACTTCTACGTGACTATTACATTATTAATTTTAAATATACTTCTGATTTCACTAAATTTTCAGTCAAAATATATAGAATAAACAGTATTCAGACTTAAGGAAGGGACATCGTTAAATCAATGATAAACTTTATCAAGAATCTAATGAAAGCGATAGTTTCAACTGCGGCCTACTTAAATAGGAGAACGAGTTTGGAGGGCAACAGATTAAGGCAATTAATTCCTAATCTACGCCCTATTTCGAACTCGCAACACGGGATCAATCTTTCTTTGATGCTGTTTGTTGACGTTGAATTTAGTTCAATATATATATGTATATGTATATATATATATATATATATATATATATATATATATATATATATATATATATATATATATATATGTATATATATATATATATATATATATATATATATATATATATATATATATATATATATATATATATATATATATATATATATATATATATATATATATATATATATATATATATATATATATATATATATATATATATATATATATATATATATATATATATATATATAATAAAGTCAAAGGTGTAAGGTGTCTGGTGCTGCGAAAACTTATTCGCTTGCTAAGCGTAGTTATTAAAGTAAACCCTATTATAAGGGAGAGGTCTAGTAGTGGATCTTGATGGGCTGTTTATATTAAATGGGCTTATAAAAGGGATACCAGTGAAGTTTTTCGCATGTTTCTTCTCCATTAGAAGAACCTCATAACCTACATTAAAATGACATTCGATGAATATAATTATATAATACATAAATGATTTGATAAGATTTTGGAAATCCCCGTGACCGTAGATAATCAAGAAATTGATGATATCTCCATCATTGCAAAATTGGAAACGAATCTCCTTGAATATATTAACAGTTAACCATACTGGACCTTCAAGAACTAAACAAAGTTTATCATCAACAAACATCATCAATGAGAGATGGATCTTGTGTTGAGAGTTTGAAATGGGGCGTAGATTAGGAATTAATTGCCTTAATCTGTTGCCCTCCAAACTTGTTTTGTTCTTCTATTTATTTTATGGAATTTATTTTATGGGCCGTAGTTGAAACTATTGCTTTCATTAGATTCTTGATAAAGTTTATCATTGATTTAAGGATGTTGCTTTTTTAAGTCCGAATACTGTTCATTCCACAAATATTTTAACAGAAAATTTTGTAAAATCAGAAATATATTTAAAATTAATAATGTTATACAAATGACAACATTTTTTTACAGACAGTCGAATGAAATTTTGTAATCAAATATTTAATTACAAAATATAAAAACTGTTTCCGCCCGGGATCGAACTGGGACCTTGTGCGTGTGAAGCACACGTGATAACCGCTACACTACGGAAACTTGGGAACAGTTTGTAAATAACATTATATGTTCATGATATTTATTATCAAAAACGTATAAAGAAAATAGGTTCCTTTGGGTGATTATTATTTCCAAGGGCTCGATACGATGTGACGACCCGACGGTTTTGTTAGTAGTGTCTTATAAGCTTGAGTTTTCTATTGGTTCATGTTCGAATCACGCTAGCGGAAAACATATGTGTGATGAAAGTAGTATTTGTGTTCGAGTCATGGATGATTACATTTATGTAAGATTTTCTAATCTTAGTTGGACGTTAATATAGGTTCACTAGCTATCACGTTGTCCCAAATAGGCTCCGATATAATGGGACACGAAAGGACTATATTGGCTAGAGATCTGATTACCTCGGTATTGGCAAGAATGTGCAAATAAAACTAATATTGACTCTATAAACACCTACATATATAACGGTCTATCTAACTTCACAGCAGGGCAGAATATCTGCAAGGAAAGTTTGCCGTAATCGCTACGCTTGGCAGATGGATTAGCGATAGACTGGATAAACATAAAATCTATAAGATACCTGATCAAAATGAAAAGACAGCATCTAAGATACATGATGTCTTTCTTATATATATATATATATATATATATACATATATATATATATATATATATATATATATATATATATATATATATATATATATATATATATATATATATATATATATATATATATATATATATATATATATATATATATATATATATATATATATATATATATATATATATATATATATATATATATATATATATATATATATATATATATATATATATATATATATATATATATATATATATATATATATATATATATATATATATATATATATATATATATATATATATATATATATATATATATATATATATATATATATATATATATATATATATATATATATATGTATATATATATATGATACATATATAGATAGGTACATCAACATCACTTATATTGCTCCGATACCAATGTAAGATGCTAAAGCACTTGAGGTATGGGAATCGAAAACAACGAAGGCACCACAAACACCCAGACCCGAGAAAATGTAGAAAAAGTGGTTTTTCTACATTGACCCTACCGGGAATCGAACCCGGGACCTCGAGATGGCGACACATTGAAAACCAGTGTTTACGCCACTCGTCCACGGAGGTCGTCAAAAATATATATACTACTGAACATAGGCCTCCCTCAAAGATTTCCACAAAGAACGTTCCGAGCCACCTGCACCTCTCGTCTCCCCGCAATGTTGTGCAGGTCATCAGTCCACCTTGCGGGAACGTTCTACACAGCGCTTGCCAGAACGTGCCATTCGAGACCTTTTCCCCAACGTTTGTCAGTGTTGCGAGCTATGTGACCAGCCCATAGCTATTTCAGCGTGCTAATACTAATGGGTATGGCTTCAATATCTTTACAGTGGTACACTCTTGTCAGAGTTGTGGTGCCTCCCAAAATTACAAATATGATGAGTGATTGATGAATGATTTCTTTATTTTATTTTCTTAAAATATCGCAATACCCGAGTGTTTGGGTGATTGGAGTTCGAGTTAATAGTCCAGAGTTTGATCATGCTTTTAAAAACTTATGCACGACTTATGTCGTTGGCTTGGACATAAAGGCAGCAACAGGCTCACCTGTCACGTTGTACCAAACAGTCTTCGGTGAAAGGTACCTTTTCGACCTCTGTAACCCTGTATTGGAAATGGCGTGAAGAGTTTCATATTTTTTTCTAACCAGTTTTCCTTTTCTTTCCAACATTCTATCGAAAGTCCATTAAAATTATTGTTTACCGATAGAATATGAGAATTCAATAACACTCAATTCGTATTTCTCTAAAAGAATAAAAATCAAATAAATTTTATTACGTGCCTCGTATTTTGTTTAGAATAAGTTCCCTAAAGTAGAATAGATTGAACGAGCGCGCTTCAGTTTCATTATTAACATAATATCATACATATTATTACTACTTTTACCCGATTACTTCAAAAGATAGTAATTTACATAAGATATTTCTTTGAATAAAAATATGTCTTCACGTCATTCCTATATTGGGGTTGTCAGAGGTCACTTAAGTTCTTTCGACCCACTTTTGGAACTACGTGACAGGTGGTGAGCAATGGAAACCGCATGGGATTGGCATACTCTTACGCCGTTACGTCATTTGTTGACAAAATGGAAAAAATATTTTATTCATTACGCGTGTCATAAGTTTCTTTTCCGACATAACTCATTTAAAAGAGATGATAGTAAAAATTTTAGGCTTTCGAGATGTCATTATCTATCTCTTGAGTTTCTTTAAGAGGGTTGTACAGTAGGGGCTCGGAGATATTGTTATGCATTCATCTATCTTTGGGAAGCACTTGACCCTTGAAAAAGCGTCGAGGCCATTATGCGGATCCGGGAAGAGCTCTCAAGACACGAATCCCTTTAACTCGAAATTTTGTCCAACAAGATCCGCAGTTATGTATGAACATGATACTAAAAATGGCAGAAGTTAAACTTTGTAATATATTTCGAGACTGGTTGAACCGCGCAACTTAGTTTGCAACACATTGATGAAATAAATCATAATAATAAATTAAATATTTCCATGCAATTTCCCATACGGGGGTAGGCAGAGGTCTAGACAAAGAAACCGATGCACATTACACAGAAGCTAATTTAGGACAACGTCACAGGTGGTGAGCTCTGCACCTTCCAATCTTACGACAAAAAAACTTTGATGCTATTAAACATCAATACACACATAGGAACATCTATGACACGACGCAAACATTCATACTCGTCACACAAATGTGCCCCCAGAAGGATTCGAACTCTTAACCTTTAGCTTTGTGGGCATTAAAGCATGAGAATTAAATAACACTCAATTCGTATTTCTCTAAAAGAATAAAAATCAAATAAACTTTATTACGTGCCTCGTATATTGCTTACAATAAGATCCCTAAAGCAGAATAGATTGAACGAACGCGCTTCAGTTTCATTATATACATGTCGCAGAATCAAGATAAGGCAAAAATTTTGGTACCACCGCCATCTATTAAAATACTTCGGAAACGTCAAGTGGTGCGCTTGAGTGGGGTCGATACAGGAAGTGACAGAGCGGATTTGACTACTATGTGTTGTCAATGTCATTTGACTTCTGACATAAAGTGTCTTCAGAATATTCTCAGGGCACTTAGAAAACTGGCTGTATCGAATTAACTGCGTTTTCTCCCATTTAGATCAGTTTTCTGATATGACTCACGACGGATTTAGCAATGAGTTGCCACACGTAGACTACCCTTCGCCAACATACATAATATTATACATATTTTTACTACTTTTACCCGATCGCTTCAAAAGGATAGTAATTTATATAGGACATTTCTTTGAATAAAAAAATGTCTTTACGCAATTCCCAATATCGGGGTTAACGGAGGTCCAGACAATTAAGTTCTTTAGACCCACCTTTCACTGAAGATACTTTTGGGATAACGTGACAGGCGGTGAGACCGGGAAACCCCAAGGGGTTGGTATATTCTTACACCGTTACATCACGTCATTCGGTTACAAGAGCAAACTTATTACTCGTTGCATTAATTTATTTTCCAACCGAATTAATTTAAAAGAGATGACAGTAAAAATTTTAGGCTTTCGAGATGTCGTTATTTAACCCTTGTGTTTCTTAAGGAGGGTTGTACAGAAGGGGCTCGGAGATATTGTTATGCATTCATCTATCTTTGGGAAGCACTTGACCCTTGAAAAAGCGTCGAGGCCATTATGCGAATCCGGGAAGAGCTCTCAAGACACGAATCCCTTTAACTCGTAATTTTGTCCAACAAAGTATAAGACGTTATCCGCAGTTATGTACGAACATGATACTAAAAATTGCAGAAGTTACATTTCGTAACTTATTTTGAGACTTGTTGAAACGCGCTACTTAGTTTGCGCCACATTAATAAAATTAAGAATAATAAATTAAATATCTCCATGCAATTTCCCATACTGGGGTAGGCAGAGGTCTAGATAAAGAAATTGTTTCGATGCACACTACGCAGAAGGTAATTTAGGACAACGTCACAGGTGGTGAGCTTATCGCCGTCACCTTCCAAGCTTACGACAAATGAATTTTAGATGCTATTAAACATCAATACACACATAGGAACATCTATGACACGACGCAAACATTCATACTCATCACACAAATGTGCCCCCAGAAGGATTCGAACCTTTAACACTTAGCTTTGTGGGCACGGTTGCTTCAAACTAGGCTATCGGGTCCTTTAATATTGCTTCAAGTACAACGAAATATTTTCGAGATATTTAGACAATTAATTTCTTTCGACCCACCTTCAACCGAAGACATGTTCATGGGCGGCGGTAATCACTTACCATCACGTGTGCCACCTGCTTGTTTGCCTCCCTTTTCTTAAAAAAAAAAACTTTTGAAAAAGAAAAGTGCTTAGTTTTATGAGCGTGTCTATGACCTTTAACATTTTAAGTTAGAAAATCATGAATTTGTAACATTCATCTCTCCTATTATTACTTAATACGTTTAATTCGTTTAATACGTTTAATTCTACGTTATTATATATTTATGTGTACAATATATATAAAAACAAATAAATAAATATATAGATAAAAGTCTCTAAAATGTGATAATTACCATACGAAATTTACTAGTTTAGGAAGATAATTTTAGTTGGTACTATTAAACGTTTTCTAAATTTCGCACTCCACAAACATGCTATAATTATACAGAGTTACAGAAACATAACTAAACGCACCTAATCACGAATTGTGCCGGTTAAATTAATTTCTAAATCATCTAACCAATTTCAATTTAGTACGGAATGTGTCGTCCATTGAACAATTATACGACATATCTCTAATGGATTTATAATGTTCAATTATCACTTATCAACAATACGAAAATATTACCTACCGCAACGTCAGTAAGTAGTGCTAATTGGAATATTTAATTTAATGTAATAAAGTAATAGGTTTTGAATTGAAAGTTATTTGTTATTTTTATGTATCATTAATAAAGGCGGTAAATTTTTCATACGCACATCCTACGTAAATTGTCAGTACCGTATCTAGAGCACGTGGAAACGAACTAATTAAGCTTATTCTTAGATTCAAGCTTGTGTTTGTGTTCTTAATTTGATTTAAAAAAAGTAGTTTATAGTTGTGATTCTCGATGATAGATGTCACTACATTACAATTAAGATAAGATAACAAATGACTCAGTACATTTGATATGTTGTTTGGAAGGAACCAATAAAGCATGCGCTAAACTGCTACTGAGTAAGTGATGCTGTATGCTACGCATACTCGTATCATAAGTGCCTTCAGTTATATACGTATTAACTATGGTGAGTACACAAGGAGTCTCGTATACCTCAGTCGTTTATTTTTTCACTAATGACCCAAAATAAAAAATGAATATTTAAAAACGAAAACGTAGTAACACCCTATTATTATAAGTTTAAGTCGCGGTAGCCCAGTTACTGGGTGGTCGGAATTTCGAATCAAGAGACCCGTGTTCCATCCCCATTCGGTGGCTTTTTGCCCAATTGGGTTTTTCAAAAACTTATGTATAAACTTACGTTAACTTATGCTAAATAACTTCTTATATCGTTGGCTTAGACATAAAGTCGGCGACGGGCTCAGCACCTTTCACGTTGTCCCGGAAATATCTTCAGATGGTGGGTCGAAGGGACGTAATTGTCTAGACTAGACTTCTGTCTACCCCTGTATTGGGAACTGCGTGAAGATAGATACCCTATTATTAATTAAATGTATTCTAAAACTTAACACGTACACATGTAGCATGTGACGTGAATAGACGAAGTCTGAGTATCGAATTTCTTATATTTTGTCAATTCATAAAGATAGCATCCTTTCCGGATGCTATCTTTATGAATTATAATACTCGGCCACGGCGATGGAATTCTGACTACCTTCAAGAAGTGAACATTAACTGAGTATGGAGTGGCCTGCTCCCAGTCCCCGACTTTAACCCGATCTAGCGTGCTTGGGTAAGCTATGAAGATGTGTGAGACACCGAAACTCTCTCCCGATTATGCTTCAAGAACTTTAAGTCGCTCTCGTAGAGCATTCATCTAGAGAATATTCTCCGCCATCGTATAAGAATCTTGGTGTACAGTATGCCGAAATACTTTACCGCAGTGATTAGAATATGAGGCGGTAATACGGTAAGTCCAAAAACTTTACAAAATATTAGTGATAAAATAAAAAAAAATGTTTTTGCTATAAGTTATTAAAATAGTAACTTATACGAGAACATCTTATTACTTTCGTCCAAGAAACATTTAATAGTCTATCAAATACTGTTTATTCCATTAAATTAACAGTTTTGAGATATTCAGGTATCTTGACCTGACTTTATTTCGTTTTTCCGAGTGTAGTTATAGAATCCAACTGGGTTCCATATTTATTAATTTATAGTTAATGTTACGACACCGAGTGGATAAAACGAATGGGTAATCCATTGTTTAATTCATGTGTCCATTCTATTGCTACATTTATACTATTTAATTAACACAACGCTAAGTGCCAACATGTTTAATTATAATTAAAATTCGGTCTATTGTGGTGTGTATTTAATTATATCGTTAAACTTAGAAAGTAAACGGAAGTATCTCTCTCAAATAATATCTGAGGGAGATGAGAGTACGGGATTTTTGAAATAAAGTGAAAGGTGCAAGGTGTCTGGTGCTGCGAAAACCAATTCACTTGCTAAGCGTGGTGATTAAGGTAAACCCTCCTGTTAGGGCCTGGGCTGTTATGATTACGATGAGTGTAGTATAACGTCCACCACGCTTATCCAAGGTCCGTTGGTAGACTTTTCCTCCCCAACACCTGGGAAAAAGTGATCCCCATCAGCAAAAATTAATTTCAAAAAATAAATTTAATATTCAGTTTCGCCGACAACCTTCTTCACTAAATTACAACATTACAGTTCTGTAATTCAATTCGTCGGCAAGCCAGAGATGACCGACGGACTTAAATACACTGTGACATGTATAATGATCCCTTTTACCCGTTGGATATAAAACCTTAAAAACAATAATAGGGGCTTCATTAAAATTTTAAATTACAATACCGGGTTGGATACAGAACCGCGTATAATACTGTAGTTTATTTTAAAGTGGTACGTCTTTGTATAAATTGTAACATTAATTAATATTCAAGTCGGAGGTTATGCGGTGCTTAGGTTAGATTAAACAATGTTGTGGTTCAACTGTTTGAGGTTTGTAAGTAAATGTAAATTACACTAAACCTTTGCGAGCCTCACCTTGATATCACATGGACATAAATAAAATATAAAGTAATTATATGATCTTTCTTTAACGATTGAAGATTCTGTTTTACTGAAAAGTTTTTTTCGGTTTCTGTTGGTTGGGCGTTTTATATATTTGGAATGAATTTACCTGAGAGGTTGTAAATTAATGTATTAATTTTTTTTATCATGATTCATTTTCCCAGTACTGGGGTCTGTTGAACCCATTTTTTTAATTTGGTCTATTACAAGATTTTACTGTCTGATTTACTGTTACAAGTTTTTTATAGTTAGTTAGGGTCTTGTTTACATTCTTGATGGTCGTTTAGACCTCATAACTTAAGTGATTAATTCTTATACGTGTGTAGATGACCAAGCCTTGCTTGACATTAATAAAAAAAATTGTATTTAATTAATTTTATTTTATTTATAACTATCTATTAATATCTTCAAGCAATTCCCAATACAGGGGAAGACAGAGGTCTAGTCTAGACAATTAAGTCCCTTAGACCCACCTTCCACCGAAGATACTTTCGGTGTGACAGGTGGTGAGCTCGTCGACGTCTTTATGCCCAAGCCAACAATATAATTCGTACAAAAGTAAAACCCATTGTTACGAGCCTGCCACCAGCGGATCGAACTCAGGGGTCTTGATTCGAAATTCCGACCAATTTATGATTATGATTTTCTTAAAAGCGTAATCTATAAATATATTTATATATATATAAGATTAGGGGATGCGACCGTGTATTGTGACACATAAACAGAAATAAAATGTTAATAAAATATTACCAAACTTAAAAAGTAACATGACATTTCTTTAGAACGCTGAGATAAATTACTTTGAACCACTAAATGTGTCTCGACAGACTTTTGAGTTAATCTTTTATACGTTGCTTGGATACAGTGACTAACCTAAATTTTCAAAAACTCTTAAATCAAAGTTACTTGACCTTCACTTTTGCGATAACTACTTTGTCGTCAGCCAGTGTTCGTATTGCAGAGACTTCTTAATTAAGTCACGATAGCCGAGTGGATGCGTGATTGGACTTTGAGTTGAGACCCAAGTTTAATCGTAAGGAGGCAGGCGCGTAAAAATGTCTTCGGTTGAAGGTGGGTCGAAAGAAATTAATTGTTTAAATCTCTGTCTACACCTGTATAGGGAATGGCGTGAAGATATTTCGTTGTACATGAAGCAATAATAAAGGACCCGATAGCCTAGTTTGAAGCAACAGTGCCCACAAAGCTAAGCGTTAAGTGTTCGAATCCTTCTGGGGGCACATTTGTGTGATGAGTATGAATGTTTGTGTCGTGTCATAGATGTTCTCATGTGTGTATTAATGTTTAATAGCATCTAAAATTCATTTGTCGTAAGCTTGGAAGGTGACGGTGATAAGCTCACCACCTGTGACGTTGTCCTAAATTAGCTTCTGTGTAGTGTGCATCGAAACAATTTCTTTATCTAGACCTCTGCCTACCCCAGTATGGGAAATTGCATGGAGATATTTAATTTATTATTCTTAATTTTATTAATGTGGCGCAAACTAAGTTGCGAGTTTCAACAAGTCTCAAATTAAGTTACGAAATGTAACTTCTGCAATTTTTAGTATCATGTTCGTACATAACTGCGGCCGACGTTTTATATTTTGTTGGACAAAATTACGAGTAAAAGGGATTCGTGTCTTGAGAGCTCTTCCCGGATCCGCATAATGGCCTCGACGCTTTTTCAAGGGTCAAGTGCTTCCCAAAGATAGATGAATGCATAACAATATCTCCGAGCCCCTTCTGTACAACCCTCCTTAAGAAACACAAGGGTTAGATAACGACATCTCGAAAGCTAAAATTTTTACTGTCATCTCTTTTAAATTAATTCGGTGGGAAAATAAATTAATGCAACGAGTAATAAGTTTGCTCTTGTAACCGAATGACGTGATGTAACGGTGTAAGAATATACCAATTCCTTGGGGTTTCCCGGTCTCACCGCCTGTCACGTTATCCCAAAAGTATCTTCAGTGAAAGGTGGGTCTAAAGAACTTAATTGTCTGGACCTCCGTTAACCCCAATATTGGGAATTGTGTAAAGACATTTTTTTATTCAAAGAAATGTCCTATATAAATTACTATCCTTTTGAAGCGATCGGGTAAAAGTAGTAAAAATATGTATAATATTATGTATGTTGGCGAAGGGTAGTCCACGTGTGGCAACTCATTGCTAAATCCGTCGTGAGTCATATCAGAAAACTGATCTAAATGGGAGAAAACGCAGTTAATTCGATACAGCCAGTTTTCTAAGTGCCCTGAGAATATTCTGAAGACACTTTATATCAGAAGTCAAATGACCTTGACAACACATAGTAGTCAAATCCGCTCTGTCACTTCCTGTATCGACCCCACTCAAGCGCACCACTTGACGTTTCCGAAGTCTTTTAATAGATGGCGGTGTAACCAAAATTGTTGCCTTATCTTGATTCTGCGACATGTATATAATGAAACTGAAGCGCGTTCGTTCAATCTATTCTGCTTTAGGGATCTTATTGTAAGCAATATACGAGGCACGTAATAAAGTTTATTTGATTTTTATTCTTTTAGAGAAATACGAATTGAGTGTTATTTAATTCTCATGCTTTAATGGTTAAAAATTATTTTCAAGGAAAAGCTGGTTAGAATAACATAAAATTATTCACGCCGTTCCCAACACAGGGTTAGTCAGAGGACAATTAAATCCTTATTGTTAGTTATCCGAACTACCTTTCACCGAAGACTATTTGGGACAACGTGACAGGTGAGCCTATTGCTAAATCGTGTATAAGTTATCCTGTATAACCTGATCGAACTCGGGTCTATTGACTCAAATTCCAATCAAACAAACACTCGGGAATCGTGACATTTTGAGAATAAAACTGAAGAAATCATTCAACAATTACTCATCATTTCTGTCATTTTGGGAGGCACCACAGCTCTGACAAGAGTGCCTCACTGTACATTAATTTAAGCCATACCTATTGGGATCAGCACGTTGAAGCAGCAATGAGCCGGCCACATTGCTAGCACAACTAACAACCGTTGGGGAAGAAAAGAGCTCTTGCGCTTTCCAGAACAAGGGTGCCTCGAGTGGCACCCTTGTTCTGGAAAGTGCAATGTAGGACGACCCTATTTTTATGCTATTTGAATATGCCAGCCCCATCATACCCTGATATAAAGATTTGAATCAACATTCATTTATAAAACCTGAACTCCACAATCGAGAGATAGAATCATTAATGCTGCATAACCATGGCAAATATGCTTTTCGCTGCTTCAGAGTTTGGTTCAGCTAAAATCAAAAATATCAGATCAAAATTCAAGAGACCGGTGATGGACAACATTTATCATACATGATATCTGGTACAGATATTAGCCGCAACAAACAGACTGATATGGAAAATTTTTCATAATTTATTGTTTTATGTAAGTAACGTATATAATTTTTATGCATTTAGTGAAAAGCTGTTAATTTGGAATTAAAAACAGACCACTTCAATTTTATCTATACGTAAACAGATTTCCAGGTGAAAAACTTTTTAATTTTTACTTGTAACTAACTATACAAGTTTTACATAACTAATTTTATGGACCGTAAAAAGTATTTAAACAATGACATATAAACAATACCTTTCTACAAAGATGACTGCCGGAATACGGTCAGTAAATAAATTCGGTTATAGGCGATACAGGTTAATGTCATTTAAACGTAAACGGTTTACGGTGTGTTTGTTTTTGTTCCAAGTTCTATGTGGTATACTTCTTTTGTTTTTGTCTGTCTATCTGTCTGTTTGTTCCGGTTAATCTTTGAAATGGTTGGACCGATTTTGACGGGACTTTCACTGGCAGATAACTGATGTTATAATGCAAATTTTAATGTAGAAAAATAATTAGGTTTCGGCGTAACGTGTTAAGATGCGGGTAAAGCCGCGGGGGCAGCTAGTTAAATATATATATATATATATATATATATACATATATATATATATATATATATATATATATATATATATATATATATATATATATATATATATATATATATATATATATATATATATATATATATATATATATATATATATATATATATATATATATATATATATATATATATATATATATATATATATATATATATGTATATATATATATAATAAGTCAAACATGTACAAGTGTGCAACAATGAATTTATTTTTAAAGCTGTCAAAAAACATTGCAGCGCTGAATAATACTGAATATTTCAAAATACTAAAAGAATTAGGATGTTATAATAGTTATCGCACTTTTTACCAAGGTAAAACGACGTTTTAGGGTTTTTTATTTAGTCGTTTTATGCGACGAGAAGAAAGAAAGGTGGTTAATTCATACACCTATACCAACTTAAATATACGTTAGATATGTTTTTCTATACCTTTATTACGACATTCAATTCAAGTGACCCGAGTTCGAACTCTAGGCATTAGGCTTGTACCAACGGGTTTTCTTAAAAGATTATGTACGACTTATATCATTGGCTATTGGTAATTTGGTCCAACTAACATTTAGTCGCATTAAATCTTAAATTAAATGTGCAAACTTTTGAAAAATAAAAGTGAATGAATGAATGAATGAATTAATATACTTTTTTTGTCGACCACAAAAAGGATACACAAAAGTGACAAAGGGTACAAAATTTTTAGACATGCACAATTTGGCGACCTCGCTCGCTCGATCGCTTCATAGCGATCTCTTCCAGGCAAGCAATGGCGTGAAGGAAAAGATTGCAACGAAGGTGGTGCAATAGCAATATACAATATAAAAATAAAAATGAAAAAAGAGATACATACAATAATATATACATATTTAAATACTCATAATTATATACATACATACATATATACATGCATGAATACATAATATATACAGATACTAGACCCAAAACAATGTATTCAATATAAATAATTGTAATGCAGTAAATACAATATAAATATCAATAACGCAGTATTACATCCTAATGGTATTCAGGTGATTGAGACATATAATGCTCTCGTACTAATTTTTTAAAGGTGCCAATAGATTGCGCTTCACGAATTCCCTTCAATGGCAGGGAATTCCACAATTTGATTGCCTGTATTGTAAATGATTTTTCATAGAATTTCGTTTTGTGATTTGGCACCTTTAAAATAAGCTTCCTAGAAGAGCGTAAATCTTCCCCTGGAAGCCCCACAAACTTAAACTTCTCCTTTAAATAAGGTGTAGTAGAGACATGAAACAAGACAAAATAGAAAGAATATGCAAATTCTGCTATGAATGCTAGTATTTTGAAGTCTATCAAGCTTATTTAATTGGTCCTCAGTTATATCAATATAGCTGACGTCAGCATAATCGAGAATTGGAAGGAGAAGAGTCTGTGCGAGCATAATTTTTGTAAAGTGCTTAGTTTACCAAAATTATGCTCTGGGGACTGTTTGTAGGGACTTTATTATATATATATATATATATATATATATATATATATATATATATATATATATATATATATATATATATATATATATATATATATATATATATATATATATATATATATATATATATATATATATATACATATATATATATATATATATATATATATATATATATATATATATATATATATATATATATATATACATATATATATATATATATATACATATATATATATATATATATATATATATATATATATACATATATATATATATATAATAAAGTCAAAGGTGTAAGGTGTCTGGTGCTGCGAAAACTAATTCGCTTGCTAAGCGTAGTTATTAAAGTAAACCCTCTTATAAGGGAGAGGTCTAGTAGTGGATTTTGATGGGCTGTTGAGATTACGATGCGACCAGTATGATGTCCACCACGCTACTCCAAAGCGGGTGGGCAGATCTTCTCCCCAACACCTGGGTGGAAGTGTTTTCCTCCGGCGTCAATAATTACAAAAATGAATTTAATATTTAGTTTCCAGGAAGAGGATTTATGTATTATTCTTTTTTATCTTCTCGCATTATCCCAGAACTATAGGTTTCTACACAATTAAATCCATTAACCCCCTTTCCAAGAAGCTTATTTGAGTCAACGTGACAGGTGGTAAGCTGATCCCAGTCTCGATTATTATTATGATATATTACTCTAAATAATATGATCTAGTTAATAATATATAGTGTTGATTAAAGCAAACTAATTTTGTTTATTAAAGTTTTTTAGTTAGCTATGATCTTGTTTTGATTATTGATTATCGTCCAAATACCTCATAACTTTAGTGACCAAATCTTGTATATATATAAATTTATACAATAATATCTCTGAAAGATTAATTATATTATGTGTCTTTATAAGTATCTAGATAACCAAGGTTTCCTTAGCATCAATAAGAAATATAATATTTAAATTTCTTACATTTCTTTAAGGAAACGAATTTTCTTAAAAGTTGAATCTATAAATATTTTATATATACAAGATTAGCCGCCTCTGATACACATATAAAAAAATTATCAATAAAATTTTACCACAGTTAAAAAATACATAACAATTATACATACATTTCTTTATAGAAAGTCGAGAAAAATTGTCAAAAAATGTCACGATAGCCGAGTGGTTGGGTGGTCGGAAATTCGTGTCGAGAGACCCGAGTTCGATCCCCAGGTGGCAGGCTTTTACCAATGGGTTGTTCAAAAACTTATGTACGAATTATATCGTTGGCTTGGACATAAAGACGGCGATGGGCTCACCACCTGCCACGTTGTCCCGAAAATATCTTCGGTGGAAGGTGGGTCGAAGGGACTTAATTGTCTAGACTAGAAGACCACTGTCTACCCCTGTATTGGGAATGGCGTGAAGATTTGAGAAAAATCGCTTTGAGTTACGAAACGTGTTTCGAAAGACTTTTGAGTTAATCTTTTATACTTCGCTTGGGTACAGTGACTAATTCAATTTTTAAAAACTCTTAAATCAAAGTTACCTGACCTTCACTTTTGTGATATTAAGTTTATCGTCAGCTAGTATAAGTCTAGTAGGTAGACGTACTTATACTAGCTGATTTAATAAAGACAATTTAATATACTTTTTTATTTAAAGACCTCATTGTTTCACCGTAAAAAAGGAAAAGAAAGAGCGGACTTCATGCCTACTGGCAACCTCTGCCAGTCAACCCGTGGCGTGGCGAGATATGGTGTTTCAATTAAAAAAATATTAAGGTCATAATTTAGGACAACCTGTAAATAAACATAAATAAATACATATCACAGATCATCACACATAAATTCTATAATTATAGGATGGGTTGTTGCGGGTTCGAATCCCTCTAGGAACACTTATGTGATGAATATGAATCTTTGTGTCGTGTCATGGATGTTCATATGTGTCTATGAAATTTTGTATAAATGAATGGTGATAAAGTCACACACCTGTGACGTTTTCCTAAATGTGCTGCGGTCTAACATGGACTGAAACGACTTATTTGTCTAGACCTCTGCCTACCCTTGTATGGGAAATTGCGTGGAGATATTTAATTTATTATTATGATTAATTCACCAGGCGCAAACTAAGTTGCGTGGTTCAACAAGTTTCGAAATAAGTTACAAAGTTTAACTTCTCCCATTTTATGATACTATAATCATGTTCGTATATAATCGCGGACAACGTCTTATATTTTGTTGAACAAAATTACGGGTTAAAAGGATTCGTGTCTTGAGAGCTCTTCCTGGATCCGCATAATAGCCTCGACGCTTTTTCAAGGGTCAAGTGCTTCCCAAAGACAGATGAATCATAACAATATCTCCGAGCCCCTACTGTACAACCCTCTTAAAGAACCACAAGGGTTAGCCAATGACATCTCGAAAGGCTAAAATTTTTACTTTCATCTCTTTTAATTAATTCGGTCGGTAAATATTTTTTTTTCCATTTTGAACCAACTGCCGTCATGTGACAGCGTAAGAATATACCAACCCCATGGGGTTTCCCAGCCTCACCACCCGTCACGTTGTCCCAAAAGTATCTGGACATCTCTCAACCCCAATACTGGGAATGGCGTGAAGACATTTTTTTTTATTCAAACAAATATCCTATGTAAATTATTATCCTTTTGATGCAATCGGGTAAAAGTAGTAAAAATATGTATGATATTATGTAAATAAAGAAAACTGAAGCGCGTTCCACTTTAGGGATCTTATTCTAAGCAATATACGAGGCACGTAATAAAGTTTATTTGATTTTTATTCTTTTAGAGATATACGAATTGAGTTTTATTGAATTCTCATATTTTATCTGTAAATAATTATGTTTATGGACTTTTATCAGAATGTGATAAAATTGTAAAAAAAGGAAAAACTGGTTAGAAAAAAATATAAAATTCTTCACGCCATTTCCAGTACAGGGTTAGACAGAGGTCTAGACAATTAAATCGACCTACCATTCACGGAAGCCTGTTTGGGACAACGTGACAGGTGGGCTTTTCGCCATCTTTATGTCCAAGCAAACGATATAAATCGTGCCTAAGTTTTTAAAAGCCCGTTCGAACTTGGGTCTTTTGACTCGAATCCCAATCACCCAAAAAATCGGGTATCGTGACATTTTAAGAAAAAAAAATATTTAAAATTATTAATCAATCACTCATCATATTTATCTTTTTGCGAGGCACCACAGCTCAGACAAGACTGTCCCACTGTAAAGATATTTAAACCATACCCATTAGTATCAGCACGCTGAAGTGGCAATGGGCCGGCCACATAACTCGCAACACTGACAACCGTTGGGGAAGAAAAGGTCTCAAATGGCACGTTCTGGCAAGCGCTGTGTAAAACGTTCCCGCAAGGTGGACTGATGACCTGCACAACATTGCGGGTAGTCGATGGATGCTGGTGGCTCGGGACGTTCTTTGTGGAAATTTTTGAGGTAGGCCAATGTTCAGTAGTGGATTTTCCATAGACTGGAAAGAAGAGAAGATATTTAAAGAGTTTTTATATGTTATGTGCAATACCGGAGGAATAGCGGATGCGTTGCCGGCCTTTGGTATAGGCTCTTTTCTTGAAAGTTCCTAAGTTGTATCGGTCCGGAAAAACCGCTGACGGCAGCTCATTCCACAAAGTGCAAGTGCGTGGCAGAAAATTCCGCAAAAACGCACTGTGGTGGAATGCAAAGTATCAAGGTGGTGTTGATGAAATCTTTGGTTACGCCGTAAAGTATTATGGTGAAATTCAGCGGCTGGGATTAATCCGAACAATTCCTCGGAGCACTCCAAAGAAAATGCAAAGAGATGCAACATCTCTTCGCAAAGCCAGGGGATCTAGCCGATTAGATACAGTATGATCGTAGACAATTCGAGCAGCTCTTCTTTGGATAAGAATATATATAATAATATAATTTCTATCTATGTCTAATATAATATGATTTTGGCAATTCCTAAGATCGTGGACTAACAAGTCGATTATATCTCCACCATTGCAAAATTAGAAACAAATCTCCTTGAATATATTAACAGGTAAGCTTATCGAACCCTCAAGAACTATGTTCAATGTCAACAAACAGCTTAAAAGAAAGATCGATCTCATGTTGCGAGTTCGAAATGGGGCGTAGATTAGGAATTAATTGCCTTAATCTGTTGCCCTCAAAACTCGTTCTGAAATTTATTTTATGGGCCGAATTTGAAACTATTGCTTTCATTAGATTCTTGATAAAGTTTATCATTGATTTAAAGATGTAGCTTCCTTAATGTAGACTTTGTATATATTAGATAACAAACTAATTGGACTATAATTTTCAATGTCATCCCGCTCCCTTTTCTTGTGTAGAAGTATAATTGTACTTTTTGTCCACTGTGATGGCAAAGATTCCGTTCTTAAGATGATATTATAAATTTTTGTGAGTTTTCTTAAGTTTTCGGATGAGAAATTTTTATCATTTCGTTTGTTATATGATCACGCCCAGGTGACTTATTGCTCTTTAAACTGTGAACAGCTTTTTTATGCCTGATCGTATAAAAACTGGAATATTGTCAATTTCATCATCTTCTAATTTCGTGGTTGGATACTGGGCATTTGCTTCTGCTGCGTAGAGAGTGCTGTAAAAGTCCGTTGCAATTTGGATAATGCATTTTCTTATAGTTTTTTGCTTACCTGTTTTGTTCTTATGCAATATTTATTGATATTTAAAGAAAAAATTATGTTAATATTTACAATACTTATTAACTAAAAACTATTATAATCGTTTTGTTCTTAATAATTGGTATCCATTGTTTAGACTCAACCAGTTCTTTAAAAGCTTTTTTACTCCGCCTGACATTTTTATGTGAGTGTTGTAAGTCCGAATACTTTTCATTCCATATATTTTAATAAAAAATTAAGTGAAATCAGGAGTATTTTAAATTTAGTAATGTAATAAAAATGGCAATAACTTTTTTTTTACAGACAGACGAAAGAAATTTTCTAATCAAATATTTAATTACAAAATATAAAAAAATTGTTTCCGCCCGGGATCGAACCGTGTGAAGCACACGTGTAAACCACTACACTACGGAAATTTAATGACAGTGTTTGAAAATTAATTCTAGTATTCGTAAACCATACTTTACAGATGGTGGGATAAACATCTCAAAGTTTCAGACCAAATTAGCAGACTGGCAAGGGGCAGTAGAGTCTAAGGTGACAAGATGTCTGGTACTGCAATCGCCAATCCACTTGCTAAGCGTGGCGATTATGGAAAATATGTGATCATACGAAAGCCGCGATAGCCGAGTGGTTGCGTGATGGGTGATCGATGAATTCGAGTCTAGAGACTCGAGTCGAGGGAGAGTTCGATCCCCAGGCGGTAGGCTTGTTCTAATAGGTTTTTCAAAACTTGTGTACGATTTATATCGTTGGCTTGGGCATAAAGACGGCAACACCGCCTGTCACGTTGCCCAAAACGTGTTTTCGGTGAAAGGTGGGTCAAACGCACTTTATTGGCTAGACCTCTGTCTACCCTAATATTGGGAACGGCGTGAAGAAAGAAAAATTATTTCATTGTGCGCCCTTTTTTTACGAAGATGTAATGGACGCACAACATGAAGCTTAATATGAAACAATTAAAGAAGAAAAAAATACAGAATTTGTGCGCTGCATTTTCCGTAAACGAGGTTGGCCGCTCAGGATCTCACTGTGCCGGAATCTCATCCGATACTGCACTGGTTTACAATGTCGTGACAGTTGGATGCCATATTAATTATAACATATATATGTTACATATTGTTTATATATACATAAATGATTAATAAGCAATTCCATATTTCTTATCTTCTTTGAGTAACTGTCTGTTCCAAGTTCAAATAGATAAAGTGTATAAATGGCAGAATGATAGTAATAAAGCTAAATGTTATATCTTCGTTGTTTCTGATTTCATAACACAAGTGCTTACTTTGGGATCAGAGCAATGTAGGTATGTGATGTTGTCTCTATCTATGTATGTATGTAACTTATTACCGGTGATTTATTTATAGGATTAGGCTGAAAAACAAGTTAACAGTCGATGGGCTGATAAATCCAGCCATAAGTAGCTACTGCGGCCCCTCAAAATCTACATACAATTTCGAAGATGAGAACTAAGATGAAATAAATTTAAATAATAAATAAATACATAGACACAGAAATTTTGTATTATCGACGATCAGTCCTATGTATGTGTGGTGATTAACAACTGGTATAGATTCACATTAGCATGCTACTTGGTTTTGTAAACAATAATGACTATGTGCTAAAATATTTATTAGTTTATTGCACTTGATATGGCTTGAGTGAATATGTATTAGTTTGGTTTTTGTACATTTATTACTAGACCTAAATCATGAGCCCACCTGGAGAATTGTGATACGTCTTCTTGTAATTTATTACTGGCGATTTCTATATCTTTATCGCCATAAAGCAGGCAGGTGTCATCAGCGTACTGATACAAACTACAGTTTTTGATTATATTCTCTAGTTCATTGACGTATGTTAGGTAATGCAGAGGCCCTAGCACTGACCATTGTGCAGTGCCGGTCATCATAGGTATCTTATTACTAAGATAATTATCTACTTTAACTTGATAATATCCATTGCCTAAATAATCTTTATACCATCTTAATAGAGGTCCTCTGATACCCGAGTTGTGAAGCTTCTTTATAAGAGAATCATGATTCAAAGAATCAAATGCCTTGCTTAAATCAATGGACACTGCCAGCACATAATTATTTTCATCTAAATATTGATTTACTTCATGAGTGAATTTTGACAATAACTGTGTTGTAGACTTTTTTGGTTGAAACCCATACTGCGAGTAAGCAATTATTTGGTGGTTATGATAAAAATTGTGCTACTCTTTACATACGAATTTCTCAATAACTTTATCAATTACTGGGATAATCGTGATAGTATAATACAATGAGATGACTACCGGAATACGGTCATGAAATAAATTCGGTAATAGGCTATTACCTAATTAGGTTAATTTCATTTAAACGTAAACGGCTTACTGTGTTTGTTTTTGTTCCAAGTTATTTGTGGTGTTTTTGTTTTGTTTTTGTCTGTCTATCTGACTGTTTGTTGTGGCTAGTCTCTGAAATGGCTGGACCGATTTCGACGGAACCTTCACTGGCAGATAACTCATTTATAAGGCTAATTTTAATTTAGAAAAATAATTAGGGTTCCGCGTTAAGTGTTTAGTTAAATTAGGGTTCCGCCTAAAGTTAAATGTCATACCGGCCACAATCGCAAGTAAAAGTTATATTTTGAAGTCAGTCAAAAAATTTAGCCGCGCAGAAAAGTACTGAATATTTCTAAACACTAAAAGAATTAGGATGAGTTGGACACCCCCCCAGGAGCGTCACCCATAATGAAGTTTTTGATTAAAAACGGAATGTTTTTCTCGGAATAGCACTTGATGCGAGGCTTCAATGGGGTCCCCATATATCCCAACTTGCGAGTACGTTAAGCTCTGCAGCATAAGCTGTAAGAAAAATGAGGCTTTTAACTGATGTACATACGGCTAGACTTGTTTATTTTAGTTACTTCCATAGCATAATGTCATATGGTATTCTGCTATGGGGTCATGCAGCTGACGTAGTAACAGTATTAGTTTTACAAAAGAGGGCCATACGAGCTGTATATTGTCTAAATTCCCGAGCAACTCTTATAGAGAAATTTAAAGAAATTAATATTTTAACACTGGCCTCTCAATACATATATGAAAATTTAAGGTATGTGCATAAAAACATTAATACTTTTAGCAAGACTTCTGATGTACATAATGTAAATACTAGGAACAAACACAAGCTTGTAACACCGGTTACTAGACTTCATAGAGTAAGTAACTCGTTCATAGGGCTTCTTTAGTTACGCTTCTACAACAAAGTCCCGGTAAATATGCAAAGCCTGTCTATTAACAGGTTTAAGAAATTTATTAAAGAAAAGCTTTATGGGAAGGGTTATTATAATATTAATGAATATATTAATAACAGTAAACACTGGGAATGAGGTGATCGCTCCCAAGCTATTTCTAGAAAATTATATTTGCATAATGCATTATATTGTTAAAAATATTGACCAAAAAAGAGGATACCTACGGAGTTTCTTTCGCCTGTTTTTTTTTTCCGTTAGAGGAACCTCATTACGAAACGGTGGTAGATTAAAAAGGACGATCGATAAACGAATGTATGTTCTTATGTCGATGAATATTCTTATTTAGTAGTCTTATTTGATTTGATTTGAATGAGTGAAATTTTGAGCAATAGTTGCTGTTTACCTTTTAATTCTTCAAGTAAACATAACTTTGGCTTATATTCGAGTTATTTACAAGTGGTGCAACACTTGTAAATAACTCGAACTATGACTATGAACTATGATTTTTGTTATTTGTCTTCTTTACGGAATATCCCGTATAGGTAGGATAGGTAGAGTAGGCAATGTCTAAATAATAAAGTCCTTTCGACAAACTTTTCAACGAAGGATATTTGGGACAACTTGACAGGTGGTGAGAATCTCGTCTTCTTAGATTAGAATGCAATTTTTATTATATTTTAAAGCTTGTAAGTCGTGCGATTTTAGTTATTAATAGTCACGATAGCCGAGTGGTTGGGTGATCGGGATTACGAGTCAAGCGACCCGAGTTCGATCCCCAAGGCTCGTACCAATGGGTGTTTTCAAAAACTTATGTACGAATTATATCGTTGGCTTGACCATAAAGACGGCGACGGGCACGCCACCTGTCACGTTGTCCCGAAAATAACTTCGGTGGAAGGTGAGTCAAAGGGACTTAATTGTCTAGACTAGCCCTCTGTCTACCCCTGTATTGGGAATTGCGTGAAGATTTTTATTTATTATTATTATTTATTTACAAGTTTGTAGAACAAAAAAAATTAATGTAAATTCAATACATTTCCATAAATATTTTCTATTAAATATTTTTCTTAAATTTTTTCTCTAAGAGATGTTTTGTAATTTAAATTGTAAATAAACTTCATGGCTCTCTTTTACAAAATAAATACTTTCTTCTACAACAGCGTGGCCCTGTAGTAAAATACCATATCACATTATGCTATGCTATGGAAACAACTAAAATAAACAATTCTGACAGTGTTTGCATCAGTAAGGCATCTGCATTTCCTTACAGCATATGAAAGAAAGAAGGAAAAAATAAATGTTGCTAATAATGTTGGGCTGCATACTAATGCTTGAGTACAATTTTTAATATTTAGCAAAGCCCTTGTTCCTTTATAGGCGCTCCATTTCCTTTACGACTCATAATTTTTCTTTACCTTTGCTCAGTTGAAACCGAAAAAAAAAAGAAATAAAACGTTTGCGCTGAATTTATTGCTCACGATAGCCAAGTGAATGTGTGATCGGAATTTGGTTTGAGACTTAGTTCGATATCGGTGTATCAAAACTTACGTAGCATTTATATCGATGGCTTGGACATAATAACGGCGACAGGCTGTATTGGGATCTACCACAGTATTAAGAAATACGTGAGGAATATTAACCTAAATACTAAAGGTTCTTTTTTGTTTAACATTTGTAACCCTTTTAATAGTCCTATGTATGTATTAAGAAAGTAAAATTCGCACACATCTTTATAATTATATAATTAATACTTTTCATCCCATATTTTATTGGAGCTTATTTGGGAGAATGTGACAGGTGGTAACTCTGTCGCGGTTTTTGGGTCAAGCCATCGAAACAAATAGTACATACGATATTTATCAATGATTGTTATCATTGGCTTGGCAAACCAACCAACTTCGATAGTTCAACCAAACGGCTACCTTGGCTAGTTAGCTTTTGAGAAAATTCAAATTGAATGCATGTTTTGAGGATCAATCATAATCACACATACATAAACTGCGGCCCTTACACTTAATCGAGGGTTTGCTATTATTGACAATTATATAAGGCGACTGGGCGATTGCAGTAACAAAAGTTTTGCAAATAGACGGTACTACCCGTCACCGTATTTAAAGTAGTGCTGGTTAAGTTTAACTGGTCTAGATGACATGATGAACATGACAGAACGTTGTCAGCAGTTTAACACCTCCTCACCACAGTCTAGATGATCAATAATAAATAAATAAATAAAAATCTTCACGCAATTCCCAATACAGGGGTAGACAGAGGTCTAGTCTAGACAATTAAGTCCCTTCGATCCACCTTCCACCGAAGATATTTTCGGGACAACGTGACAGTTGGTGAGCCCGACGCCGTCTTTAACATAATTTTTATGTAATTTTATTATTCCATTAAATGTACAAATTAGTAACTGAAATTTTTTTAAATTATACTTTAAGTATCCAACAAAATGTTTTCAAATGATTTTGTTGTACCTTGTCTTGTTTTAAGTATACTTAACAGAGATCTGACATGTGAATAGTTTTCCGCTGCGGGTTTCTCTTTATCTTACTGTAGTTCACGGAGTGCTTTATATTGAAATAGACATTTTGAAACGTTTTTCATTGCGACCTCCGTGGACGAGTGGTGTACACGCGGGATTTCATGGTGTCGCTTTCCCCAAGGTCCCAGTTTCAGAGTGGTTGGGTGGTCGGAATTTCGAGTCAAAAGACCCGAGTTCGATCCCCAGGTGGCAGGCTCGTATCAATGGGTTTTTTAAAAAACTTATGTACGTACGAATTATATAGTTGGCTTGGACATTGAGTCGGCGACGGGCTCACCACATGCACGTGTCACACAAAAATATCTTCAGTGGAAGATGGGTCCGAACGATTTAATTATCTAGAACGATTTAATTGTCTACCCCTGAATTTGGAATGACGTGAAGATATATTATTATTTCAATATTGTTATTATTTCAATATTGTTTTTATTTTACCATTGTAATGTAAAAAGAATTTCTTAATAATAAGGAACATTCCTTTCACCGCTCAATTAACCAAACCTTTCATATGCGTATAATTTTTTTCACCGAATAAATGTAAGGATTTGTAACGAGCGATGTGATTTAAATGCCTATTACCAAGATATTTTACTAGAGTGAGGTTTCTTGTTTAAATTTATTGTAGTATGGGGAACAATATCGAGTGAATTTAATTATATGCTTTAAGCGTTTTTCTTTTTACTTTTACAGCATGCTACTAGATATATATATATATATATATATATATATATATATATATATATATATATATATATATATATATATATATATATATATATATATATATATATATATATATATATATATATATATATATATATATATATATATGTATATATATATATATATGTATATTTTAAAGGTGCCAAAAGAATATGCAAATTCTGCTATGAATGCTAGTATTTTGAAGTCTATCAAGCTTATTTAATTGGTCCTCAGTTATATCAATATAGCTGACGTCAGCATAATCAAGAATTGGAAGGAGAAGAGTCTGTGCGAGCATAATTTTTGTAAAATGCTTAGTTTTATGTGCGTGTCTTTCACCTTTTCAGTTAGAAAGTCATGAATTTGTAACATTCATCTCTCCTATTTCTATTTAAGGGGTACGTTTAATCCTTACTTCGCAGCACCAGACACCTTACACCTGGGACTTTGATATATATATATATATATATATATATATATATATATATATATATATATATATATATATATATATATATATATATATATATATATATATATATATGTATATATATAAATATACATATATATATATATATATATAAATATACATATATATATATATATATATATATATAAATATACATATATATATATATATATATAAATATACATATATATATATATATATATATATATATATATATATATATATATATATATATATATATATATATATATATATATATATATATATATATATATATATATATATATATATATATATATATATATATATATATATATATATAAATATATATATATGTATATATATAAATATACATATATGTATATATATAAATATACATATATATATATACATATATACATATATATATATATATATATATATATATATATATATATATATATATATATATATATATATATATATATATATATATATATATATATATATATATATATATATATATATATATATATATATATATATATATATATAAATAAAATATGTGTAGTATATAAATTAATGGAACTTTTAAAATTCCCTAATTACCTCACTTTGATCACGGACCTCTCCCTCCATTTCCTTAATTATTTATTATTTTATATTCCCTTCCCTTTTCTTTAATATTTGGTTTCGACGTAGGAACGCGCGCATCTTTCTGTACGATTCTTTCTCTGTGTATCGTATGATGCGACTAAGTGATGGGTACACCGGTTTTCATGGTCACCAGCTCTGACGTTCGATTTCCGGCTTGCCCAATGTAGAAAACACAATTTTCTACGTTTTCTCGGATCTGGGTATTTGTGGTACTTTCGCTGTTTCTGATTCCATAACACTAGGACTTTAGTTGTTTACTTCAGATCGGAGCAAATTTTTTATAGAAAAGGGAGGCAAACGACCCGGTGGCTCACGTGATGGTAAGTGATTACCGCTGCCCATGAACACCCGCAATACCAGAGGCATAGCAGATGCGTTGCCAGCCTTAGAGTACCCCCCGGATTGGGGGAGGGGGTGTATGGGCCTCCGGTTAATAGATTAGATTCTTTGCAAAAGACAAAAGTGTGACTACTTTAGAAAATAGAGGATTGCCAGAAAAAGCGGCTGTCGGCAAGTCACGTACGTTTGGTGGACTAGTTTGATAGATTGGTCAGGCTTTTATTAAATTCTGAATTTGCGATTTGATAAATATAAAGGCAGCTTTGGTTTTTTTTTTAGAAAAGTTTATGTTCACCATAATAGGCTGTTGGAGAAGTATATGTCGATATATTCGATTTTAATAGAGTCTAATATTATGTTTTATTTTTTTTTAAACCTGTCGAGCCTTTATCCCAGTTGATAGATGCCTTCTAAGCTACGGTTTGCGGGTTCAAATCTTTCTAGGTACAAACATTTGTGTCGAAATTTGTGTTTGAATGTTTTACCCGAGTCATGGATGTAAACCAACAAAATGTGTACGAAATAAATCATTCGATATCGAAAGGTGGGTAAAAAGGAAATAAATTGTCTACCCCAGTATTGGAAATGACGAAAAGATATTTTTATTTAGTCACGTTTAACTAATAAATTACATGTCTGCATGCCCCAAGTAAACTAATAAGCACATGTTGAAGTGACTAAAATGTCCTGCCGCCACTTCCTCCGTTGGTGAGAGCAAATTTATTTTTTCTAATAAGCACGGAAGTGATCATTTTTAGGAGTTAATGACATTAGTTTATTCATTTATAATGTAAGAAACCATACTCATTTATAATGTAAGTGCCCTTTTTGTACAGTTTTTTTTTGTAATAAATGCTTAGAAACTGTTACTGATGAAACATGCCTATTGCTTTTATACATACCAGTGCCAGGATTTTGTTGTAGAAGCATACACACCAACCCATGAATGAGTTACTTACTCTATGTACTGTAGTAACTGGCGTTACAAACTTTGAGCGGGCTTGTAATGGTTGATATTTTTTTATTCAAGAATAAGCTTTGATTGTCTGTTTTGTTATTCCTTCTTACTTTCAAAAAGGTTTCGAATTCTTTAATATGATGAAAAAGAGGATACCTGCGGAGATTCTCCCGCTGTTACTACACTGCTTTTTGTGATATAGCAGCGTAATTCGTAAGTTCTTTGATAATGCCACAATAGCCGTTTAGGGTAATTCGGATTTGAGTCTAAAGACCCAAGTTCAAACCTAACCTGGCAGACTCGTACCGTAAGGTTAAAGCCTTATGTACGATTTATATCATTAGCTTGTACATAACGACGGCAGACGAACTCACCACCTTTCACATTATCGCTAAAATATCTTCGCTGGAAGGTGGGTCAAAAGGAGTTAATCCCTGTCTACCCTTTATAGTGCGTAGGTTTCTCACAGATAAACATAACTGAGTTTCTGTAACAATTAGTCTCAGTCATTTTTAACTGTGGTCCTCTAAGATAAAGCTCGTCTTATTTAATTATGTAAATTTTCCTCTTCGTGTCAGCAGATGACGAAAATAGAAGAGATTTGAATTCACTGAGTGATCTAACAAGTTTACGGGGTCAGAGGGTAGAATAGTTTTGGTTTGTGGAGGGGTTTACATTTTAAAATATGAAAAAAAATTTTAAGTCACGATAGCCGAGTGGTTGGATGGTCGGAATTTCGAGTCAAGAGACTCGAGTTCGATCCTCAAGTGGCCATACCAATGGGTTTTTCTAAAAACCTATGTACAAAGTATATCGTTGGCTTGGACATAAAGACGGCGACAGGCTCACCACCTGTCACGTTATCCCGAAAATATCTTCGGTGGAAGGTGGGTCTAAGGGACGTAAATGTCTAGACTAGACCTCTGTCTACCCCTGTATTGGGAATTGCGTGAAGATATTTAATATAATTAATTTTAAGAAATATTTAAATATTTATTTATTTTGCATTTCACAGTATTGACAGGCTCTTTGAACTAATTTGATAATTATTTATTTGTTAAAAGTCACAACTATTTGATAAAAGTCACAAACAAAAGAGGGAATTTCGAGTCAAGAGAGTTCAATCCCCAGGTGGCAGTACCAATGAGTTTTTCAAAAACTTATGTACGAATTTCATCGTTGGCTTGGACATAAAGGCGGCGACGGGCTCACCACCTGTCACGTTCTCCCGAAAATATCTTCGGTGGAAGGTGGGTCAAATTGTCTAGACTTGTCCTCTGTCTACCCCTGTATTGGGAATTGTGTGAAGATATTTATATTTATTTATTTATTTTATTTATGGCCAAACCACGTTAACCAATAAATGTCTTCGGTGGCAGATGGATCAAAAGTAATTCATCGCCTGTTAATGGCGTAAAGAAATTTTTTTATTGCGGTATCAGACATCTTCCACCTTTGACCCCGTTGCCCGTCACCCGGTTTTAATGTTTTGGATTTGATTTCACTTTAAAAAATGAGTTAAGAAATTATTAATATAGCAAGAAATTATATGTAACAATATTTTTTTATTTGAGCAAAGCATACATACATATATAACGGATTTAATACCAGACACCTTAAATGTTACTGGTGCATCACCGGTCTGCTGAATATTGGTCTGGTATTTTTGGGATTGCGATCTCGGCATTTTTCGGTAGCCAACACTGATAATCCAATTCGATAGCTGTTCCATTTGTAAATAAATAAATATTAAATCCAAAACATACTTTTTTAAACTGAAACGTAATTTGATAAGGACACTATAAACAAACCTGTAGGTACAACCATTACATACGTTCCTCAAACATGTCAAAGTATATTGCTTATAATATAATTTATTGGGTATCGTTTTCGATGAATCGTATCCTCACTACCATTTACGACATGCATATTATGTTTTATCGTGCATTATTTATTTGATGGCTTTCAATTTCATCATGGCTCCAAGCCAGCCAGATAGCGAGCTAAATTTACTTATTCAATAGTTGTATTTAATGACGTGCTGATTTGATTAACATACGTAACCGTAAAATTCCACAGCAGCCTTCTCCCATAACTAGGATTAGACATAAACGCTGCATGGTGGTGTGCCAGTCGGAAGTCTTCATAATTTACTTTGGAGAGTGTGCTGATGAGACCCATAATTTCAGGGTGCAGGTGCATTGCCGGCTATTACCCATACCTGGTAGATATTCTGAACATACGGACTATGCGCTTCCGATAGTCATGCGCAGGGCCAGGGAATGGAATGCGTTTCCGGCGTCTGAATTTTCGTATGTACCCAGGTCTAAGTAAACCTTATCCTCTTCAAGGTGCGAGTTCACAGGCAAATCGTAAGTTAACTGGCTCCACCATAGACTTCATCTGTGCCGCCATGCTCGATGGAGGTTAAGAGTTTTTCCAATTATTATTTGAAAAAAGGTAATTGGCAATTGTAATACCAGATACCTAATATATTAGACGCTTCAGCACGTTGCAGGTACGTTAATTTCAATCTGGTACTTTCCGAGATGCTTGTTCCACGATCAGTCTATTACCATTACGTTACTCTTTTTTTATTCAAAAGGGAGGCAAACGAGCAGGTAGCTCATAGTGATGGTAAGTGATTACCGCCGCTCATGAACACCCGCATTACCAGAGGTATAGTAGATGCATTGCCGGCCTTAGAGTGCCCCCGAATTGGTTGAGGGGGGTGTGTGGGCCTCCGGTTACCTGCACTCACTTGACGAAACGCAGAAAATTGTTAGACTTCTACTTCACGCCGGTATTCTGCGAGGTCGTGGTACTTCGCCGGTCGAGCCGGTACATTCATGCAACAACAAGCTGATGCGTGGCTCTACCACTGTTAAAACTAATATAGTATGGATGGTAAAAATTAAACAATTTCAATTATAAATACATGTATAATTGAAATTGTTTAATTTTTACTATCGAGTGTTTTATAAATGCTGTGTATGTTCGTGCCTGACTATCCGTATGATTCATGAAAGCAGAAGCTAAACAGCTGGGGCCACTAACTTGAAATTTTTGCAATTTTATTAAGGCATGTCGTTTGGAAATTTTCCCTAAGGAGGGTAAAAAAGTTAAACGATGAATACAATTTTTAAAGAAAGAAATAAACATATCAAGCGTTTCGGCATTGTTTTAAAAATTTTACCCATCGGAGAGAGAAATGAGGGTTGGAATAAAAGAAAACAAGTTACAGTAAAAAGATATGAAGAAGAATTTCTTCATATCTTTTTACTGTATTTATTATACTTAGCATTTTGTCTCCGTAATCAGTATTAACATTGTAAATCTGAATGTGACTCTTTCTGTTCTTCTGTTACGGTTTCGTGGCTAAAGGTTTGATTAAAGAATGGCTATCCCAATTTACATTTTACGTCTAGAAGTAGATTGAACCCTTTATAAGGACATAGGATACTTTTTATCGCGATAATACAGTTGTACGAAACAAAAGCTAGTAGCTATGTCAAACCTGATTTTAGTATCAGTCAATTCTTATTTTATTTAAAACAAAAGAATATCTTCACGCCATTTCTAATTACTGGGGTAGACAGGCGATCTAGACAATCAAATCATTTCTCTTTCCCTTCCGTTCGATTACCACCTGGGAATCGAACTCCAGACTCACAATCCAATCACCCAACCACTATCGTGACAAGGCTTCTTAAATCTATTTTAATAACAGTTTAATGTATGACTTCTACTTCTACTTTTTCTTCTTTACGGTCTATGAAAAGTTCATTGCTAAATAAAGGGCTCCCCTATTTTTTTAATGGATAAAATTTATTATCCAAAAATTATATTACAATCCTGATTAAATTATATTAGGAATAAATCTATATGTCGCAACCCAATATTTTTATCAAATTATACAAATAGCTCTACTATGTCGTTCAAAAAACTTCATTTAAAATATTTCTGCATCTTCATCCAAGGTTGCAAAATTTGATGACTTATAATTTGTCAAATTTACATTAAATGCTGCAACGTAATGTTCTGTAAGGAGCGGTCCATACCCACCTGCATCCTTCGACTGCCTGCAACATTTTGCAAGTCGGCATTCTATATTTTGGGGGTCATCGTTCACTACCGTTTGCTTAAATGACGCTGCCCCTCGAGAACCTATTTGGCCAAATAGTTATCGTTTCGTTGAGATATCTTTTTAACGAGTAGGTGGCACACGTGATGGTAAGTGATTACCGCCGTGCATGAACATCTGCAATACCGGAGGAATAGCAGATGCGTTGCCGGCCTTTGAGAAAGGTATAGGCTCTTTTTTTTGAAGGTCCTTAAGTCGTATCGGTCCGAAAAAACCGCTGACGGCAGCACATTCCATAAAGTGCAAGTGCGTGGCAGAAAATTCCGCGAAAAGCGCACAGTGGTGGAATGCCATGCATGCCGTAACATACGATGGTGAAATTCAGCGGCTAGGATTAGGCCGAACAATTTCTCGGAGCACTATCCGTAGTAGATCTTGTAGAAAATACGAAGAGATACATCATCTCGTCGCAAAGCCGGGGGATCTAGCCGATCGGATAGAGTATGGTCGTCGACGATTCGAACCGCTCTTCGTTGGATACGGTCAAATGGCAGGAGCTGACACTGTGATACCCCCGCCCAGAAATAAGAACAGTATTCCAAAGAGGCCGAACCTGCGCCTTATAAAGTTGCAAGCGGTGGGCCGGCATGAAGTACTGTCGTGCTCTACTGAGCACGCCAAGCTTTTTAAAGGCCAATTTGGCCTTCCCTTCCAAATGATCGCGAAACTGAACGTTGTTCGAAATGTCGACGACAAGGATTCCGATGCTGGCTGAGGCAACTAGGGGAGTGCTCTCAAAACGAGTTGATACGACGAAGGGTTTTTTTGCGGTAAACGCGCAAACTTGTGTCTTTTTAGGGTTGAACTGAACTAAATTTAGTCGGCCCCAGTCCGAGATTTTGTCTAACAAAATCTCGACTTTACACACAAATTTGTTCCGGTACGCGTCGATGTGTTCCCGATAAATATTGGCACGGCTGGTGTATAGGGCATCGCCAGTACTATCATCTGCATAGTAATGGATGTTACTAATTTGTAACAAATCATTGATATGCAGAAGAAACAGGGTTGGCGTTAGCACACAGCCTTGTGGGACACCAGCGTTCACAGACTTGGAGTCCGAGCATGCACCGTCAACTACGACCCCGATGTCAACGAGAAAATTAGTGACCCAATTAAAAAATTTCTCGGGAAACCCATATGATGGAAGCTTCGAGAAGAGCGCTTTGTGCCATACCCGATCAAAGGCTTTCGCTATGTCCAAACTAACTGTCAGGGCCTCACCCTTGCTCTCTAGTGCCTCCGCCCATCGATTAGTGAGGTACACAAGAAGATCACCAGCCGAGCGACCTCGACGGAAGCCGTACTTTCGGTCACTGATCAACTGTTGCTCCTCTAAGTACTTCAAGAGCTGACAGTTTATAATGGACTCCATTATTTTGGACAAGGAAGTGATGGCGATCGGTCTGTAGGTACCCGGATCTGAGTGGTCGTCTTTGTTAGGGATCGGGTACACATGTCATCGGGACGATGCTTTCAAAGTAGGTGTACCGGAAAAGACGCGTTAAAACCGGTGCCAACTCTGGAGAAAATATCCTTAGCACAATATGGGGGACACCATCGGCCCCACTCGACTTTTGGATGTCCAGAGAGAGGAGTGCTTTTCGCACTGAGCTCTGAAAGAAGCGGATGTCCGGAATAGAGCACTCACTGCACGCGTCAGAGGGTTGTCCTCCCTGTGCAGAGATGGTAGTGATGGCTGACTGAAATTCCCTTGGACAGCCTTGACGAGGGACCAGAACGCACGAGTTCCCGAAGGAATACGTACCAGTTTCTCGCCAATTCTGCCCATGTGCTCGGACTTTGCCGCAGTTATTACTCTTTTGAAGGACCTGGCGGCAGAGTTATACTCCTTCTTAAAAACACTAGTTTTTGATATATCCACCAATTCAAAATTAAGCTAAAAAAATTTCTCATTGATGCATAAATGCAACATGGCAATATCAACCGAGAAACCTCCTTCCTATAACGCATTGTACGGTTATTTACAAAATTGTTTGTATGCTTCTGTTGTGTCGGTATGTTTATCAATATAAACCGTGTTGATAGACATATTAGTATCGCATTCATATTTTGATTTTCCTTTTTTTTTCGTTTTTGTTTATTATTATTATTACTAATCCATTTAAATTGATAATTGATAGTTGTTACCACACACAATTACGTATAAGGTTATATTTAATGTCTTATATTGTATTTTTTTTTGCTGCTTTTTTTCTTTATTTTAATTTTTGTATTATAATTATATAGAAAGTTTAGGCTTTTTTCGTTTTATCGAAGGACTTGACTACAGGTAACAGCTGTGCTACGTTCGTGACATCAATGAATAGGTTTCTTGGCTGAAAATCAGCGTTGTGTGAGGCCATACTCACACAACACATGCTGAGCCAACCCCTTTTCTGCACAATGCGACCTTTTTATATTTTAAACTCAATATGTACTTATACTTTCATGTGTATGAACTGTTTGTGCTGTATAAATGTTTTTTCTATTTCTGTTATTATATTCTTGAATCCCAACACGCCTATGCTTTAACCCAGGACCGGTAGCACTGCTGCTTTTGGCGAGATGCCTTTCTGCAGGAACCACCAAACCAAGGTTTTGATCTACCACTGTTGGGCACCACAGAGGAAGGAACGAAGAGTTTCATTCCTTGGAGCACCACATCGGCGATGGAATTTGCAACGGCATCGGAACTATCTAGCGAGAAGCAAACCTACCCCCATGGATAGGATGCAAAAAAGACGGCATCCCTTCCCAGTCCGCCCACATGTAGTGTCACTCATGGCGGTGGCCTGCACATCGCGACCGTAATGGGCTCATGATGGGCTCTTTACTCAGAATCAGGTAGTGGTTCGATGAACCCAAAGGGGCATCAACAGAGACCACATAGCCGTCCGGATGAGAGGTTAGCAGAAGATCCAGCAGGGAAGGTGTATGATCCTCCACATCCGGAACCCGCCTTGGCGAAGTAACCAGTTGTGTCAGATCATATGCTAAGACAAAGTCAAAAACAGATCGTACCCATTCGGCGTGGTGGGCGTTGAAGTCGCCGAGTACCACGGAATCCGCAGCCATTTGGATGTGGTCGATGAGTCGGTCAGTTTCGGTATTACCGCTGTGGGACCTATAGAGGCAACCATAGACGCGAGGGTGGTAGTCGCTGTCTATGCGTAGCCAAAGGGTGGACAGGTCCCTACCTTCGAGGCTGCCGAGGCGTTGAGAACATATATCCTCTCTGACGTACACACAAAGTCCGGCCCGAGGGACAAAAGAATGTTCTAGTTTGTGCCCCGGGTAGGAAAGATAAGAGGTATCCGCCGGAGAGGATATCTACGTATCGGTAAGAAAAAGCAAGGCCGGCTTTGCCGTCTCCAGATGCTAGTGGACGGCATCAAGATTAGAGTGGAATCCCCTGATATTGCAAAAATCCACACACAGAACAAATGGTACTTTCCCGTAGTTTGCATATTTAATTTAAGATTTAATGCGACTGAATGTTAGTTGGACCAAATTACTTTGTTATTGTGCCGGAGGGCTTCTTTCCTCACAAATGTAAATAGACTTTTTTTCTTTTCAGGTTTACGTCTCATTAATTTATATTTTTGTTGGTGAATAATTTTCTGCCAGTATTTTTCTGACACCTCCAATTAATTTCTGTAATATTTGCTGTCTTTGTAATAAAATAGTTTTTATATAAAGATTCTATAACTACACTCGGAACAACGAAATAAAGTCAGGTCAAGATACCTGAATATCTCAAAAATGTTAATCTAATGGAATAAACAGTGATTGATAGACTTAGTATTACCGCCACATATTCTAATCACTGCGGTTAAGTATTTCGGCATACTGTACACCAAGATTCTTATACGATGGTGAAGAATATTCTCTCATTCCTCTACGAGAGCGACTTAAAGTTCTTGAAGCATAATTGGGAGAGACTTTCTATGTCTCACTCATCTTCATAGCTCAACCCACCAAGCATGCTAGATCGGGTTAAAGTCGGGGGCTGGGAGCGGGCCACTCCACACACAGTTAATGTTTACTTCTTGAAGGTAGTCAGAATTCCATCGCCGAGGCCGAGTATTATAATTCATAAAGATAGCATCCTTTCCCTAATTGACAAAATATAAGAAATTCGATACTCAGACTTCGTCTATTCACGTCACATGCTACATGTGTACGTGTTAAGTTTTAGAATACATTTAATTAATAATAGGATATATGATATATGATATATGATATATGATATATGATATATGATATATGATATATGATATATGATATATGATATATGATATATGATATATGATATATGATATATGATATATGATATATGATATATGATATATGATATATGATATATGATATATGATATATGATATATGATATATGATATATGATATATGATATATGATATATGATATATGATATATGATATATGATATATGATATATGATATATGATATATGATATATGATATATGATATATGATATATGATATATGATATATGATATATGATATATGATATATGATATATGATATATGATATATGATATATGATATATGATATATGATATATGATATATGATATATGATATATGATATATGATATATGATATATGATATATGATATATGATATATGATATATGATATATGATATATGATATATGATATATGATATATGATATATGATATATGATATATGATATATGATATATGATATATGATATATGATATATGATATATGATATATGATATATGATATATGATATATGATATATGATATATGATATATGATATATGATATATGATATATGATATATGATATATGATATATGATATATGATATATGATATATGATATATGATATATGATATATGATATATGATATATGATATATGATATATGATATATGATATATGATATATGATATATGATATATGATATATGATATATGATATATGATATATGATATATGATATATGATATATGATATATGATATATGATATATGATATATGATATATGATATATGATATATGATATATGATATATGATATATGATATATGATATATGATATATGATATATGATATATGATATATGATATATGATATATGATATATGATATATGATATATGATATATGATATATGATATATGATATATGATATATGATATATGATATATGATATATGATATATGATATATGATATATGATATATGATATATGATATATGATATATGATATATGATATATGATATATGATATATGATATATGATATATGATATATGATATATGATATATGATATATGATATATGATATATGATATATGATATATGATATATGATATATGATATATGATATATGATATATGATATATGATATATGATATATGATATATGATATATGATATATGATATATGATATATGATATATGATATATGATATATGATATATGATATATGATATATGATATATGATATATGATATATGATATATGATATATGATATATGATATATGATATATGATATATGATATATGATATATGATATATGATATATGATATATGATATATGATATATGATATATGATATATGATATATGATATATGATATATGATATATGATATATGATATATGATATATGATATATGATATATGATATATGATATATGATATATGATATATGATATATGATATATGATATATGATATATGATATATGATATATGATATATGATATATGATATATGATATATGATATATGATATATGATATATGATATATGATATATGATATATGATATATGATATATGATATATGATATATGATATATGATATATGATATATGATATATGATATATGATATATGATATATGATATATGATATATGATATATGATATATGATATATGATATATGATATATGATATATGATATATGATATATGATATATGATATATGATATATGATATATGATATATGATATATGATATATGATATATGATATATGATATATGATATATGATATATGATATATGATATATGATATATGATATATGATATATGATATATGATATATGATATATGATATATGATATATGATATATGATATATGATATATGATATATGATATATGATATATGATATATGATATATGATATATGATATATGATATATGATATATGATATATGATATATGATATATGATATATGATATATGATATATGATATATGATATATGATATATGATATATGATATATGATATATGATATATGATATATGATATATGATATATGATATATGATATATGATATATGATATATGATATATGATATATGATATATGATATATGATATATGATATATGATATATGATATATGATATATGATATATGATATATGATATATGATATATGATATATGATATATGATATATGATATATGATATATGATATATGATATATGATATATGATATATGATATATGATATATGATATATGATATATGATATATGATATATGATATATGATATATGATATATGATATATGATATATGATATATGATATATGATATATGATATATGATATATGATATATGATATATGATATATGATATATGATATATGATATATGATATATGATATATGATATATGATATATGATATATGATATATGATATATGATATATGATATATGATATATGATATATGATATATGATATATGATATATGATATATGATATATGATATATGATATATGATATATGATATATGATATATGATATATGATATATGATATATGATATATGATATATGATATATGATATATGATATATGATATATGATATATGATATATGATATATGATATATGATATATGATATATGATATATGATATATGATATATGATATATGATATATGATATATGATATATGATATATGATATATGATATATGATATATGATATATGATATATGATATATGATATATGATATATGATATATGATATATGATATATGATATATGATATATGATATATGATATATGATATATGATATATGATATATGATATATGATATATGATATATGATATATGATATATGATATATGATATATGATATATGATATATGATATATGATATATGATATATGATATATGATATATGATATATGATATATGATATATGATATATGATATATGATATATGATATATGATATATGATATATGATATATGATATATGATATATGATATATGATATATGATATATGATATATGATATATGATATATGATATATGATATATGATATATGATATATGATATATGATATATGATATTACTAATAAAGGTATAGCAAAATATATCTTATGTATATTTAAATGGGTATCAGTGTACGAATTAACCACCTTTCTTTCTTCTCGTAAATGTCGTATAAAACGACTAAATAAAAATCCCTAAAAAGTCGTAATACCTTGGTTAAAATGCCAAAATTAACTAGCGGGAGACAGACAGTAACATCTAACTTACAATGTGTAAGCCACTGAGATCGCCAATCCGCTTGCCAAGCGTTTCGATTATGGCAAATACTACTTAATCTTCATTTCCAGAACCCGTGATAGCTATGGATGTGTTGGACATCCTAATTCTTTTAGTGTTTAGAAATATTCAGTATTATTCTGCGCGGCAAGATTTTTTGACTTTAAAAATAAATTCATTGTTGCACACTTGTACATGTTTAACTTATTAAAAATGTTCGATAAATATATATTTAACTAGCTACTCCCCGCGGCTTTATCCGCATCTTAATAACGCCGAACCTAAATTAGTTTTCTAAATTAAAAGTAGCCTTATAAATGGGTTATCTACCAGTCCCGTGAAAATCGGTCCAGCCATTTCAGAGACTAGCCGGAACAAACAGACAGATAGACAGACAAAAACAAAACAAAAACCCCACAATGAACTTGGATCAAAAACAAACACACAGTAAGCCGTTTTTGTATAAATGACTTTAACCTGTATTGCCTATAACCGAATTTATTTCCTGACCGTATTCCGGCAGTGATTTCTTTATACAAAGGTATTGTTTATAAAGTCATTGTTTAGACACTTTTTACGGTCCATAAAACTGGTTATACCTGGAAATCTGTTTATTTATGCGTATAGATAAAATTGAAGTGGTCTGTTTTTAATTCCAAATTAACAGCTTTTCAATATATGCTTAAAAATTATGAACTTTACTTACATAAAACAATAAATTATTAAAATGTTTCTGTCTGTCTGTTTATTCCGGCTAATGTCTGAATTTCATAGATTTTAACTGGACCTTCTTTGATAGCTGATGTTCTAAGGAGTAAATAAGCTATTTTTATTTGCGGAAAATGTTAGGGTTCCGCGTTAAATGTTAAACCGCGAGCAAAACCACCGAAGGCAAGAATTAAATAATAAGGAAGATAGTAAATATAAATATAATGTAACATAAGTTGTGCTGATCCCAAAGTAAGTACGTTGAACACTTGATCCAGACCCGAGAAAATGTAGAAATATTTTCTACATTGATCCCACCGGGAATCGAACCTGGTACCTCGGAAATGGTGACACTACAAACACTGGTGTTTTGCAGTATACGTTACTCGTCCTCGTATGTCGGACGAATGCGGTTTATAATCATACTTAACATTATACAGATTTTTCAAAAATTGCAAACTAATTGCATACATCAAATAGGATATAACCCTCCTCAGTATGAAAGTACTGTCACAAGTGTACAGCAAGTAAAATCATGATAGCCGAGTGGTTGGGTGGTCGGAATTGCGAGTCAAGAGACCCGAGTTCGATCCCCAGGTGGTAGTCTCGTACAAATGGGTTTTTCAAAAACTTACGTATGAATTATATCGTTGGCTTAGACATAAAGACGGCGACGGGCTCACCACCTGTCACGTTGTCCCGAAAATATCTTCGGTGGAAGGTGGGTCGAAGGAACTTAATTGTCTCGACTAGACCTCTGTCTACCCCTGTATTGGGTATTGCGTGAAGATATTTTATATTTTATTTTTATTTTATTCCCTCGCGGAAGAGTATTACTTTCTGCAGTGAAGTTTAAACGGCAGTTATATATGTAGGTAGGTATCGCTTCTTAATTGTTGATATGTTGCAACGCAAAAAAAAGTTATTAATCGAAAATTTTAGAACTAAATTTGCTGCAGTTGATTATTGCAGTTATTTTTTATGTTCCTGCTCTTACCAATACCGGGGTAATCATATGTCTACACCATTTAGTCCTTACGTGCCACATTTCACCGGAGCCGATGTGAGTAACGTGATAGTCAGTGAGCCAATATTAATGTCCCACCCAATGTTACAATATCTTCCATAAATGTAAACATACATGACTCAAATACATATACCATTTTCATTGCCGCTAGCGTGAATCAAACATGAACTCTTAGCTTAGAAGAAACCACTAACAAAGCCGTCGGGTCGTTACATCGTATCGAGCTGTTGGAAATAATAATAACCCAAAAGAAACATATTTTATTTATATGTATTTGATAATATACATCATGTACACGTAATGTTATTTACTACTGTTCCCAAGTTTCCGTAGTGTAGCGGTTATCACGTATGCTTCACACGCACAAGGTCCCCGGTTCGATCCCGGGCGGAAATAGTTTCTTTTTTTTTATTTTATTTATATTTTGTAATTAAATATTCGATTATAAAATTTCATTCGACTGTCTATAAAAAAAATTGTTGTCATTTCTATTGCATTATTAATTTTAAATTTATTTCTGATTTTACAAAATTTTCTGTTAAAATATATGGAATGAACAGTATTCGGACTTAAAAAAGCAACATCCTTAAATCAATGATAAACTTTATCAAGAATCTAATGAAAGCAATAGTTTCAACTACGGCCCATAAAATAAATTTCATAAAATAAATAGAAGAACAAAACAAGTTTGGATTAAGGCAATTAATTCCTAATCTACGCCCCATTTCAAACTCGCAACACAAGATCCATCTCTCATTGATGATGTTTGTTGATGCTGAACTTTGCTTAGTTCTTGAAGGTCCAGTATGGTTAACTGTTAATATATTCAAGGAGATTCGTTTCCAATTTTGCAATAATGGAGATATCATCAATTTCTTGATTATCTAAGGTCACGGGGATTTCCAAAATCTTATCAAATCATTTATGTATTATATAATTACATTCATGGGTTGTCACTTTAATGTACATTATGAGGTTCCTCTAATGGAGAAAAAACATGCGAAAGAAACTGCACTGGTACCCCTTTTATGTACAGGGTGGGCCAAGAATTCGTTAACATTTAAATGTAACTTACCGCGCAAACTATTGCCGCGCGGGGCGCGGGCGCGGGCGAGGGCACTAGCTCGCTTCTTGGAAATTTTGTCGCAATGTATCGCTTCACGGGGCCGCAACGCGCTTACTGCGTGAAACAGTTTTATTTAAACGACTTTTCGCTCATTACTGTGAGACGCTTATTTCCCATTGAATATGGTTTACACGACTTAAGTCAGTGTCCAAGTGCTCCTTTAATAAAGAAATGGGTGAAGAAGTTCGAAGAGACGGGATCTACACTAAATGTGAAACGAACCGGCGGCCCGCGGACTTTTCGGAGCGAAGAGAACGTGCAGCAAGTTTCCGCTTCTGTTCGACGTGATCCAGATTTATAGACACGCATACGTTCGGCTGCATTAAGGTTATCCCGCACATCATTACGTCGTATTTTGAAATTAGAGTTGAAATTACATCCATATAAGATCCAGCTAGTGCAAGAACTAAACCCTAATGATTTAAATTTGCGTAAGTCATATGCCGAAACAATGTTAACTCGTTTCAGTAGTTTTCACATCTTATTTTCCGACGAAGCCCATTTCCACCTAAATGGACATGTAAACAAACAGAATTGCAGTTATTGGAACAGCGAAAATCCTAAAGCTAAACATGAGAGGCCACTTCACTCTCCTCTCTCTAAGGTAACTGTATGGGTTACAATTTCAGTAAAAGGAATCATTGGACCTTACTTTTTTGAAGATTCTCGAGGCCGTTCAGTTACTGTTAATTCTGCCGAGTATGTGAAAATGTTACGGGAGTTCTTAGCACCGATGCTACTGGAATTTGCTGGCTATAATCGTAACACATGGTTTCAACAAGATGGAGCCACGTGTCACACATCGAACGAGTCCTTGCCGGTGGTTAAAGACATGTTTCCGGAAAAGCTGATATCCAGACGGGGTGACATCCCATGGCCACCCAGAAGTCCAGATCTATCCCCAGCAGACTTCTTTTTATGGGGTTATTTAAAGAGTCGTGTCTACATTGATAAACCGAATACACTGCGTCAACTTAAAGAAAAAATCATCGAAGAGATGTCGGCGATCTCGCGGTCTCTTTGCAGAAGAGTATTCGAAAACTTCAGGACTCGCTTAGATGAGTGCAAAAACCGAAACGGTGGTCATTTAAACGAAATAATTAAAAAATAAAAAAAATAAAATATCTTCACGCAATTCCCAATACAGGGGTAGACAGAGGTCGAGTCTAGACAATTAAGTCCCTTCGACCCACCTTTCACCGAAGATATTTTCGGGACAACGTGACAGGTGGTGAGCCCGTCGCCGCCTTTATGTCCAAGCCAACGATATTCGTACATAAGTTTTTGAAAAACCCATTGGTACGAGCCTACCAACTGGGGTTCGAACTCGGGTCTATTGGTCACTCGGCTATCGTGACTTTTAAAAAAAAATAAGAATAAGAATTAAAAAAAAAATTACAACTAATTAGCTTTCTCGTAAATAAACGATTTCTAAAATATGTTAAATGGTTTTTTCATACGATTCTTTCACATGTTAACTAATTCATGGCCCACCCTGTATAAAAAAAGGATTACAATATTGAACATAGAATAATTAGAAACAGCATGTGAGCGATTAATTCATTCCCTGGGGATATTACCATTAATGTATTTACAGTAAGTTTATAATATGATATTAATAGACCAATTATATATGACATATGTCTTCTAACTTCATATACATAACATATAAAAAGTGTGTCTATATATCTGTGGCCGTAAAACTATGAGAGTCGTTGATTAACTCATTGTATCAATGATTGTATTTTAAATATTACGCAGTATAGTATGTAAATATTATGTAGTTTTCTTTCAAATGTGTAGTGTTCGCGTATGTAGATGGTAGACGGTAGTTAAAATTTTATTTTCCAGAGGATATGCCTAAACTCTATTCTTAATAAGTGGGTACATTGCGAAATTATTAACTGTGGTAAATTTCAAGTGAGGGGCCCATACTCCCGCGAATAACATTTTGCTCATAACCTAAAATAAAATACAAATTTATTTTATTTTATGACACATTTTAATGATTGAATTTCGTTATTATCAACCATCAGAATCCAACTCTTGACAGTTGATTTTTTCAATATGTTTATATTTCCCTATAATTTATTATATTTAATCAAATACCTTCATAGTGAGATACTCTTGTGAGAGTTGTAGTGGTTTCCAAAAATATCATCATCATATGATGATATTTTAACATCAAATATATATACTTTGAAATATTCTCTGTTTTTGTTATTTCTAAAAAAAATTTGGATACCCGAGTGGTTGGGTGATTGAAATTTGATTTATTTTTTTTATTTATTTATTTATTTATTTTTTTGAAAAATATATATCATTAATTACGCGTTGCATAAGTTTATTTTCCGATCGAAATAATTTGAAAGAGATGATAGTAAAAATTTTAGCCTTTCGAGATGTCATTAGCTAACCCTCGTGTTTCTTTAAGAGAGTTGTACAGCAGGGGCTCGGAGATATTGTTATGCATTGATCTATCTTCGGGAAAAGCGTCATTATGCGGATCCGGTAAGAGCTCTCAAGACACGAATCCTTTTAACCCGTAATTTTGTCCAACAAAATATAAGACGTCAAAATAAAAGATTATGTACGAACATGATACTAAAAATGGCAAAAGTTAAACTTTGTGACTTATTTTGAGACTTGTTGAACCGCGCAACATAGTTTGCGCCACATTAATTAAGTTTATCAAAATAACCCGCAACAACCCATCCTATATTTTATGTAATATATGTTTTTATTTGTGATGTTATGTGATGTGTATGTATTTTTTTCTATTTACATTTTGTCCTATTACTATATCTCGGCACGCTACAGGTTAACTGGCAGAAAATGCCAATAGGCAATAAGTGCGCAATAGGCATTTTACATTTATTATTTATTTATCTTCACGCACAGTCCCTGACGGGGTAGCCAGTGAGAACAAATTGCCAAGTATCGTGATACTTATATACTTCTTAGGTTAAATAAATGATAGGGTGAAACAATCGTCTTTGAATAAAAAAAATAAATTCCCTTTATCCTCCCTACTGTACTAATACCAGCTGACGACAAAGTAGTAATTGTAAAAGTGAACGTCAGGTAACTTTATTTAAGAGCTTTTCAAAAATTTAAGTTAGTCACTGTATCTAAGCGACATGTAAAAGATTAACTCAAAAGTCTTTCGAAACACGTGTTGATTTTCCCTTAAGTTATGTATTTTTTAACTATGGTTATATTTTTGTATCATTTTTTTATATGTGTTTCAGAGGTGTAACGGCTTATCTTGTATAAAGAAAAATATTTATATATTTCACTTTTAAGAAAATTCGTTTACTTAAAAACATATAATAAAATGAAATATTATAGTTTCTGCTTCATAAAGACGGCGACGGGCTCACCACCTGTCACGTTATCCCGAAAATATCTTAGGTTGAAGGTGGGTCAAGGGTACTTAATTGTCTAGACTAGACCTCTGTCTACCCCTGTATTGGGAACTGCGTGAAGATATTTCCTGCTTCAGCTTACGACCTGTTACGTTGACACAAATAAGTTTCTTTGGAAGGTGGGTGAATGGATCTAATTGTCTAGAAACCTATCTACCCTACTTCTGGGATAGTGCGTGAAGATAAAAAAGAGTAATACATAAATTATCGCACATCCTCTCAGGCAAATTCATTTCAAATATAAAACGGACAACTAAGTTAAAGAAAGACCATCTCATAACTTATTTACATTTATGTCCAGGTGATATGAAGGTGAGGCTCGCAAAGGTTCAAAGTAATTTACATTTACCTAGAAACCTTAAGCAGTTGAACCACAACATTGTTTAATCTAACCTTATCACCGCATAACTTCAGACTTGAATATTTTTTATTTTTTTTACAGAAAAGGGAGGCAAACGAGCAGGTGGCTCAAGTGATGGTAAGTGATTACCGCCGCCCATGAACACCAGCAATACCAGAGGCTTAGCAGATGCGTTGCCTCCCTTAGAGTGCCCCCCCCCCCGAATTGGGGGAGGGGGGTATGTGGGCCTCCGGTTACCTGCACTCACCAGACGAAACGCAGAATTTTTTTAGACTCTACGCCGGTATTCTGTGAGGTCGTGGTACTTCCCCGGTCGAGCCGGCCCATTCATGCAACAACAAAAGCTGATGCGTGGCTCTACCACTGTTGAATAGTAATGTCAAATTAATTAATGTTACAATTTATATAAAGACGTACCACTTTAAAATAAACTACACTAATATACGTGGTTCCGTATCCAACCCGGTATTTTAATTTAAAATTTTAATGAAGACCCTATCATTGTTTTAAGGTTTATACCTAACGGGCAAAATGGATCATTATACATGTCACAGTGTATTTATGTCCGTCGGTTCTCTCTTGCTTGCCGATGAATTAAATTACAGACCTGAAAGTTAGATATTTGGTGAAGAAGGTTGTCGGCGAAACTGAATATTAAATTAATTTTTTGAAATTAATGTTTGCTGATGGAGATCACTTTTTCCCAGGTGTTGGGGAGGAGAAGTCTACCAACGCACCTTGGATAAGCGTGGTGGACGTTATAATACTCTCATCGTAATCATAACAGCCCATCAAACTCAACAACAAGGCCTCTCCCTTACAGGAGGGTTTACCTTAATCACCACGCTTAGCAAGCGAATTGGTTTTCGCAGCACCAGACATCTTGAACCTTTCACTCTATTGCACCAATTCTCTCTACCTCAGATATTACACATCTACCTCAGATATTATTTGAGAGAGATACTTCCCATTACTCTCTAAGTTTACATAATTAAATACACACCACAATAGACCAATTCATTTCAATTATCATTAAACATGTTGGCACTTAGCAATGTGTTAATTAAATAGTATGAATGTAGTTATATAACGGGCATATGAATTAAACAATGGATTATGCATTCCGTTTGTCTATTCAGGGTTGTAACACTATCTATAAATTAATAAATATGAAACCCAGTAGGATTCTATAAATACACTCCGAACAACAAATTGGTGAAGATATCTGAATGTCTCAAAAACTAATAATGCTAACATAGTAGAATAAACTGTGTTTGATAGACGATAGAAGAAAAATAAAAGCTTGAATCAAAGAATAAGTAGCAAATTAGTTCTATTCTACATGCGCTAGATACCGTACTGACAATTTACGAAGGGCGTACATATAAAAAATTAACCGTCTTTTATTCAGGATACAAATAACAAAATATAACTTCTTTATCTTACCATGTTATTAATTAAATTAAATTAAATACTGCAATAAGCACTACTTAGTTATGTGGCTGAAGGCAGTAGACAACATCATATTGTTTATATGTAATAATTGAACATTATTAATCCATTAGAGATATGTCGTATAATTGTTCAATGGACGACACATTCCGTACTAAATTGAAATTGGTTAGATGATTTAGAAATTAATTTAACCGACACTGTTTTTGGTTAGGTGCGTTTAGTTATGATTCTGTAAGTTTGTACAATTATAGCATGTTTGTGGAGTGCGAAATTTAGAAAATGTATAATAGTACCGACTAAAATTATCTTCCTAAACTAGTTAATTTCGAACGGTAATTGTTATATTTTACATACCTTTATCTATCTATTTCTTTATTAATTTTTATATATATTGTACACATACAAATAAAATAGCGTAGAATTAAACGTACCCTTAAATAATAATAGTAGAGATGAATGTTACAAATTCATGATTTTCTAAATGAAAATGTTAAAGGTCAAAGACACGCTCATAAAACTAAGCACTTTTATTTTTCAAAAGTTTGCACATTTAATTTAAGATTTAATGCGACTGTATGTTAGTTGGACCAAATTACTTTGTTATTGTGCCGGAGACCTTCTTTCCTCACAAATGTAAATCGACTTTTTTTCTTTTCAGGTTACTTCTTAATTTTTATTTGTGTTGGTGAATAATTTTCTGCCAGTATTTTTCTGACAACTCCAATTAATTTCTGTAACAATTGCTGTCTTTGTAATAAAATAGTTTTTATATTAAGATGTTCAATGTCAGAAAGCTATTATATACTAACTAATGTTTTTTTATAGAAAAGGGAGGCACGGGCAGGTGGCACACGTGATGGTAAATGATTACCGCCGCCCATGAACATCAGCAACCGGAAGAATAGCAGATGCGTTGCCGGCCTTTAGAATAAAACAAATATCTTCACACCATTCCCAATACCTGAGGTAGACAGCGTTCCTTTTTGAACCACGTAGCAGGTGGTGAGCCTGTCATAATTATTTTTATTATTTATATCTAAGCCAGGGATATAAGTCGTACATAATCTTAAAAAAAAAACCCGTTGGTACAAGCCTAATGCCTAGAGTTCAAACTCGGTCTCTTGAATTGAATTTCTTTCAACCAACCACTCGGCTATCGTGATACTACTAATAAAGGTATAGAAAAACATATCGTACGTATATTTAAGTTGGTATCGGTGTATGAATTAACCATCTTTCTTTCTTCTCGTAAATGTCGTATAAAACGACTAAATGAGAAACCCCAAAAATTCGTAATGCCTTGATAAATGCTGCTATAACTATCACGAAAACTACTAAGCCAAAATTAAGCAGCGGGAGACAGACAGTAACACTAACTTACAATGTTTAAGCTACTGAGATGGCCAATCCGCTTGCCAAGCGTTGCGACGACTTCCGTGGACGAGCGGCGCACACACCGGTTTAAATGATGTCGCCGGCTCTGAGGTTCCGGGTTCGATTCCCGGTCGGGTCAATGTATAAAACACTACCTAAATTATAACAACGCTCTTAAAAATGCATAAGTAAAAAGATAGATTTACTTATTTTGGATACTAAGACGGTGATATGCTCATCAACTGTCACTTTGTCCCAAATAAGCTTCCGTGTAAAGTGAGTGAAATGGACTTCATTATCTCGACCTCTGCCTACCCCAGTAAGGGATATTACATACAGCAATATAATTACAAATTCATAGTAAAACACACTCATAGTAACAGTCACGATAGCCGGGTTGGGTGGTCGGAATTTCGAGTCAAGAGACCCGAGTTCGAACCCCAGGTAGCTGGCTCGTACCCATCGGTTTTTCAAAAACCTATGTACGAATTATGTCGTTGGCTTGGACATAAAGACGGTGACGGGATCACCACCTGTCACGTTGTCCCGAAAATATCATCGGTGGAAGGTGGGTCAAAGGGACTTAATTGTCTAGACTAGACCTCTGTCTACCCCTGTATTGAGAATTGCGTGAAGATATTTATGTTTATTTATTATTAATAATAGTAAAACACTTGTAAATAACTCGCAAGTAAGCAAGAGTTATGTTAACTTGAAGAATTAAACGCCTACTTTTGCTCTAAATTTCACTCATTCCGTTTTTAATCAAAAACTTCATTATGTGTGACGCTCCTGGGGGGTGTTGTTAGAATTAATGAACCGTCCGACTTATTTAGGGCGTACCCTCATAATGAACTTAATTCATTTTCACTTCCAGATCCCGTGATAGCTACGGACCAACTCATTCAAATATTTTTATTGTTGATACATGATTGTTTACATTCCTTTTACGGTCCTTAAAAGTTGTTACATAAAACTTGTAAAAGTTGATTTTTTTTTATTTTCTTTGTCTGTTTGTTCCGGCTCATCTCTTCATTTAACTGATTTTATCGGGACTTTCACTGGCAGATCGCTGATGTTACGAAGAGTAACTTATGCAATTTTTATTATAGAAAACTATTAAGGGGTTCCGGCTTAAGAGTTAAACCGTGGAAGGTAGCCAGTAAATAATAAATTAACATATACATAGATAGAGACAACATAATAAACATTGCTCTGATCTGGCTTTCTTATTTCTTATTTTATTGGTTCTGGCTCTTCTGTTTTGCTATTTACTATTAAAAAACCGTGTGCGTTTGTACATGACGAGCAGGAAATACAAACAGATAATTTCGAGCATGTGCCATGTGTGGAAATATAAACAGATAATTTCGAGCATGAGCCACCGACCTGATACGACTCGACGACCGGACACCCTATACACAGGTAGTCACAGGTAGAATCCTGCTAGACACAAATTTTTGTGTGACAATTGTAAATTATTTTACTCGAGTCATGTACATTTTTATCTATATTAGACATTGTATTGGCTCACTATCATTAATATTGGCTCACTAACTATCACGTTACTCACTAACTACCACATAGGCTCCGGTGAAATGTGGCACGTAAGGACTAAATGGTCTAGACATCTGTTTACACTGGTATTGGCAAGAACGCGTAGATATTCCGGCAAATTTTGTTATATAATTTATTCAGTTCACTTGCACACTTAATAAATAATAAATAAGTATTTTCACGCAATTCCCAATACAGGGGTTGACAGAGGTCTAGTTAAGTCCCTTCGACCCACCTTTCACCGAAGATAATTTTGGAACAACGTGACAGGTGGTGAGCTATGGAAACCCCAAGGGGTTGGTGTACTCTTACGCCGTTACATCACGTCATTCGCTGACAAAATGGAAAAAATATTTCATTCATTACGCGTTTCATAAGTTTATTTTCGGACCGAATTATTTAAAAGAGATGACAGTAAAAATCTTAGGCTTTCGAGATGTCATTAGCTATCCCTTGTGTTTCTTTAGGAGAGTTGTACAGTAGGGGCTCGGAGATATTGTTATGCATTAATCTATCTTTGGAAAGCACTTGACCCTTGAAAAAGCGTCGAGGCCATTATGCGGATCCGGGAAAAGCTCTCAAGACACGAATCCTTTTAACCCGTAAATTTTGTCCAACAAAATATAAGACGTCGTCCGCGATTATATACTAACATCATACTAAAAATGGCAAAAGTTACATTTCGTAACATATTTTGAGACTAGTTGAACCGCGCAACTTAGGACACTGTTGTGCTGTGGACACGGTTGCTTCAAACTAGTCTATCGGGTCCTTTAATATTGCTTAAAGTACAACGAAATATCTTCACGCCATTCCCTACACAGGTGTAGACAGAGATTTAGACAATTAATTTCTTTCAACCCACGTTAAACCGAAGACATTCTTACGAGCCTGCCTCCTTACGATTAAACTCAAAACCCGATCACGCAACCACTCGGCTATCGTGACTTAATTAAGAGGTCTCTGCTAAACGAACACTGGCTGAAGACAAAGTAGTTATCGCAAAAGTGAAGGTCAAGAAACTTTGATTTAAGAGCTTTTAAAAATTTAGGTTAGTCACTGTACCCAAGCGACGATTAACTCAAAAGTCGGTCGCGACAGGTTTCGTAGTTCAAAGTAATTTATCTCAGCTTTCTAAATAAATGTCATGTTATATTATAATAACATATATAATGTTTTATTAACATTTTATTTGTATTTATGTGTCACAATACACAGGCGCATCATCTAATCTTGTATATATAAATATATTTATAGATTTCGCTTTTAAGAAAATCAATATCATAAATTGATCGGTCAAGAGAACTCAGTTCGATCCCCTGGTGGCAGGCTCGTAACAATGGGTTTTTCAAAAACGTATGTACGAATTATATCGTTGGCTTGGACATAAAGACGTCGACGAGCTCACCACCTGTCACTGTTGTTCAATGTTGTCGGCGAAACTGAATATTAAATTTATTTTTTGAAATTAATGGTTGCTGATGGGGACCAATTATTCTCTGATGTTAGGGAGGAGAAGTCCGCTAACGCACCTTGGATAAGCGTTGCGAACGTTATACTACTCTCATCGTAATCATAGCAGCCCATCAAACCCACCTCAGTAGTGGAGACTACAAGGCCTATCCTTTACAGGATGGTTTACCTTAATCAAGAAAGAAACGCTTAGCAAGCGAATTGGTTTTCGCAGTAACAGACACCTTGTACTTTTTACTGTATGGCAAATATCCACTGCTCTCATCTCCATCAGATATTTTTTGAGAGAGATACTTCTCTTAACTCTCTAATTTTACGAAATAATTAAATACACAGCACAAAAGACCAATTCATTTTAATTATCATTAGACATGTTGGCATTTAGCAATGTGGTAATAAAATAGTATGAATGTAGCAATATAACGGGCATTTGAATTGAACTATGTATTATGCATTCCATTTATCCACTCGGGGTCGTAACATTAACTATAAATTAATAAATATGGAACCCAGTTGGATTCTATAACTAAACTCGTGAACAACGAACTAGGTTCAGGGCAAGATATCTGAATATCTCAAAAACAAAGATGCTCACATAATGCAATAAACTGTGTTTGATAGATGATTAAATGTTTCTTGGAAGAAAGCAATAAGATGTATGAGTTGCTGACTATTTTATTCATAAACCCTAACACAACTTAAAAACATTTTTTACCACTTTAATTTTTTTAAGATTTTTAGGACTTTATATTACCCTACGTATTAAAATCACTGCGGTAGTGCAGTTCACACACTGTATAGTGAGATTTTTATACGATGTTGGGAAATATTCTCCCATTCTTCTATGAGAGACAGTTTTAAGCTCCAGAAACATGATCCGGAGAGGAGAGGAGAAGAGAGGAGATACCGAAATATCTTACACATTTTCCAATCTCGACCCCAAGCATAATCGAACGTGTTAAATTCCGGGCTGGTTGCGGGCCACTCCATGCATAGTTAATGGTTATTTGAAGAAGGTCACAATTCCATTAATACTCTTGTTCTTCCGCCATACCTATAGAGCACAAATCTTGATTCATCAGAATACCTCTAGACTAATCTTAAACACCACAAAATAAGTGTCTTCGGATGTTTCTCAATTTCAAAATACAACGCTTCTGATGTAATCTAGACCTCTCTGATTAGGAACAGAACCCCACTATACCTTTTTTTTTTCAAATCAAATATAATTTATCATAATAATATTTTCGTCTATAAAGACAAACTTGTATCAAAGGAATAAACAATAGAATAATTGTGGCCAACACAAACGAAAAAGAAGAATAAAAAAACAAAGAAAAATTTTCATAGCTAAAACTATTACTTATTAAATTAAATGAAATAGTCTAATGAATAAATTAAATGAAATATCTTCGGATGTGACTGTAGGCGGAAGACAACATGTTCGTATTGTTGATATGTTATAATTGAACATTATAAATCCATTAGAGATATTTCGTATAATTGTTCAATGGACGACACATTCCGTACTAAATTTAAATTGCTTAGATGATTAAGAAATTAATTTAACCGACACAATGTGTGGTTAGGTGCGTTTAGTTATGTTTCTGTAACTCTGTATAATTATAGCATCTTTGTGGCGTGCGAAATTTAGAAAACGTATAATAGTGTCGACTACAATTATTTTCCTAAACTAGTAAATTTTGAATAGTAATTATTAAATTTTAGAGACTTTTATCATTGTATTTATTTAATTATTTATATCTAAGCCAGTGATATAAGTCGTGCATAATCTTTAAAAACCCGTTGGTACAAGACTAATGCTAATGACTAGAGTTCGAACTCGTGTCTCTTGAGTTGAATTTTATTTACCCAACCTCTCGGCTATCGTGATACTACTAATAAAGGTGTGGAAAAACATATCTTACGTATATTTAAGTTGGTATCGGTATATGAATTAACAAATATGTTTAGAAATATGCAGTATTATTAAGCACAGCAAAATTTTTGAACTGCTTTAAAAATAAATTCTTTGTTGCACACTTGTACAAGTTAAACTTATTAAAAATGATCGTTGAATATATATTTAACTAGTAGCCCCCGCGGCTTTACCCGCATCTCAACACTTGACGCGGTACCCTAATTATTTTTCTAAATTAAAAGTAGCCTTATAACATCAGTTATCTGCCAGTGAAAAGTCCCGTAAAAATCGGTCCAGCCATTTCAGAGACTAGCCGGAACAAACAGAGATAGACAGACAAAACAAAAGAAAAATACCACATAGAAACAATTTTTGTTTTGTTTTACATTTACGTAGTACGTAAGCTGTTTACGTTTAAATGGCATTAACCTGTATTGCCTATAACCGAATTTATTTCCTGACCGTATTCCGGCTATCATCTCTTTATAGAAAGGTACTGTTTATATGTCATTGTTTAGATACTTGTACGGTCCATAAAACTAGATATGTATAACTTGTATAGTTAGTTTGTAACAAGTAAAAATTTAAAAATTTTGTCACCTGGAAATCTGTTCATATATACGTATAGATAAAATTCAAGTGTTTATTCCTTAATCTATTTATTATTAGTAATTCGTACATCTAAGTCAATTTCAAAATACAACGCTTCTGATGTAATCTAGACCTCTCTGATTAGGAACAGAACCCCACTATACCTTTTTTTCAAATCAAATATAATTTATCATAATAATATGTTCGTCTATAAAGACAAACTTGTATCAAAGGAATAAACAATAGAATAATTGTGGCCAACACAAACGAAAAAGAAGAATAAATAAATAAGAAAAATTTTCATAGCTAAAACTATTACTTATTAAATTAAATGAAATAGTCTAATGAATAAATTAAATGAAATAGTCTAATGAATAAATTAAATGAAATAGTCTAATGAATAAATTAAATGAAATAGTCTAATGAATAAATTAAATGAAATAGTCTAATGAATAAATTAAATGAAATAGTCTAATGAATAAATTAAATGAAATAGTCTAATGAATAAATTAAATGAAATAGTCTAATGAATAAATTAAATGAAATAGTCTAATGAATAAAACAAATATCTTCACACCATTCCCAATACTTGAGGTAGACAGAGTTCCTTTTTGTACCACTAGGCAGGTGGTGAGCCTATCATCATTTTTTTTATTATTTATATCTAAGCTAGTGATATAAGTCGTGCATAATCTTTAAAAACCCGTTGGTACAAGACTAATGCTAATGACTAGAGTTCGAACTCGTGTCTCTTGAGTTGAATTTTATTTACCCAACCTCTCGGCTATCGTGATACTACTAATAAAGGTGTGGAAAAACATATCTTACGTATATTTAAGTTGGTATCGGTATATGAATTAACAAATATGTTTAGAAATATTCAGTATTATTAAGCGCAGCAAAATTTTTGAACTGCTTTAAAAATAAATTCTTTGTTGCACACTTGTACAAGTTTCACTTATTAAAAATGTTCGATGAATATATATTTAACTAGCAGCCCCCGCGGCTTTACCCGCATCTCAACACTTAACGCGGAACCCTAATTATTTTTCTAAATTAAAAGTAGCCTTATAACATCAGTTATCTGCCAGTGAAAGTCCCGTAAAAATCGGTCCAGCCATTTCAGAGACTAGCCGGAACAAACAGAGAGATAGACAGACAAAAACAAAAGAAAAATACCACATAGAAACAATTTTTGTTTTGTTTTTACATTTACGTAGTACGTAAGCCGTTTACGTTTAAATGGCATTAACCTGTATTGCCTATAACTGAATTTATTTCCTGACCGTATTCCGGCTATCATCTCTTTATAGAAAGGTATTGTTTATATGTCATTGTTTAGATACTTGTACGGTCCATAAAACTAGATATGTATAACTTGTATAGTTAGTTACAAGTAAAAATTTAAAAATTTTGTCACCTGGAAATCTGTTCATATATACGTATAGATAAAATTCAAGTGTTTATTCCTTAATCTATTTATTATTAGTAATTCGTACATCTAAGTCAATTTCTAAAACATTAGAGCTGTGTAGAATTTACTACAATAACATCATCTATAATGCCTTTATAGCAAAATTTTAATATATCCCTACTAACGCTTCTAAGAACCCCTTTCTAAAAAGAGAGATTTAAAAATTCACTTTGCGTGCAGAGTGAGAGTACAGAGTGGCTCGGAGAAAAGAACGTTGCTACCGAACGTCAGAGGCCGCGGGTTCGCGCTTCGAATCAAGCCCATGCCATTTGATATTTGAAATTACTCATTAATAACAAAAATCGCACGACTTACAGGCTTTAAAATATAATAAAAATTGCATTATAATATTACATCGTTAGCTTGGGCACTAAGAAGACGAGATCCTCACCACCTGTCAAGTTGTCCCAAATATCCTTCGTTGAAAAGTTTGTCGAAAGGACTTTATTGTTTAAACATTGCCTACTCCACCTGTCCTACCTATACGAAATATTCCATAAAGAAAATAAATAACAATAATCATAGTGAAACACTTGTAAATAACTCGAATGTAAGCAAAAGTTATGTTTACTTGAAGAATTAAAAGGCCTACTTTTGCTCAAAATTTCACTCAATCCGTTTTTATTCAAAAACTTCATTATGTATGACGCTCCTGGGGGTGTTGTTAGAATTAATGAACCGTCCGAGTTATTCAGGGCGTACCCTCATAATGAACTTAATTCATTTTCACTTCCAGAACCCGTGATAGCTACGGACTCATCCTGATTTTTTTAATGTTTAGAAATATTTAGTATTATTAAGCGCGGCTAAGTTTTTGACTGCCATAAAAATAAAATTTGTCCCAGAAGTTGGTATCTTGATCACTTGTCTTATGGATTCAGAAACAACGAATGTACCACAAATACCCTGACCCGAGGAAATGCAGCGAAAGTATTTTCTTAATTAATCCGACCAGGAGTCGAATCGGTACCTGGCGACACTATAAAAACTGGTGCATGTTTAATGTTATGTAGTTTGTCGCAAGATTGCAAACGAATTATATACATCGAAGAGGACATGTGTCGGCCACATAGCTCGTAGAATTGACAATCGTTGGGGAAGCGGTTCTCGAATTGTAACCTCGTATAGGCAAACGCATTGTAGGACGAACCCATGAGATGCATCGCTCGATGAATTCAGGTGGCTGAGGACCATCCTTGTGGAAAGTTTTGGGGAAGCCCTAAGTTCAGCAGTGGACTCTTGATAGGCTGTAATCTGGATTCCCACTTGTGTTCAGCTATTTACTAATAAAAAATCCGTGTATATGATGTGTGTATGTATATGATGAGCATTTTATTTCAACTCAAAAAGTTGTTAATCTATTAAGTGTATATCATTGAGCAAATTATAATAAATATCTACACGTTCTTGCCAATACCAGTGTAATCAGATGTGTAGACAATTTAGTCCTTTCGTGCCCCATTTCACCGGAGCCTATGTGGGTAATGAGATAGCAGGATTCTAACACGCAACCCTTAGCTAAGTAGACATAAGATCTTCTAAGTTGTCGGGTCGTCACGTCGTGAACATGTTTTATCTACAAATAGCGCTATTAACGGACTGCTCTCAAGTTTCCGTAGTGTAGCGGTTATCACGTGTGCTTCACACGCACAAGGTCCCCGGTTCGATCCCGGGCGGAAACAGTATTTTTATTTTTAGTATTTTTTAATAAATTATTTGATTACAAAATTTCTTTCTACTGTCTGTAAAATAATAAATTTTCATTTCTATTACATTATTAAATTTAAATGTAATTCAGATTTAGAAGTTGTTATTGAAAAAAACGCGACACGTGTTTCAAACACGTGTCGCGTTTTCGGTGGTGGTATATGTTACCTGGTTTGAGTGTAGTGGAGGTGGTGCATTCAGTGGAATTAGTGCACACATCTGTGGAATTAGTGCACGCATCTGTGGGTGGGAGGGTGGTGCTCTTCTTCTCTTCGGACCAGGTAACATATACCTTTTTATATTTTCATGCGGAAGGTTGCGAAGTAATTTTTTCAATAACAACTTTACAATGAATTTCCGCAAAGTAACGCCTGAGTCAATTAACTATCTTAATTCAGATTTCACAAAATTTTCTGTTACATTAAGTAGAATGAACCGTATTCAGTCTCAAAGAATCAATGATAAACTTTATAAAGAATCTAATGAAAGCGATAGTTTGAACTGCGGCCCTACATAAATAGCAGAGCGAGTTTGGAGGACAACAGATTAAGGCAATTAATTCCTAATCTACGCCCCATTTCCAACTGGCAACACAAGACCCATCTTTCATTGATGCTGTTTGTCGATGTTGAACTTTGTTTATTTCTTGAGGGTTCGGTATGTCTAGTTGTTACATTCAATGAGTTCAGTTTCTAATTCTACAATGACGGAGATGTTATTGACTTCTTGGTTATCTACGATCACAAGGATTCCCAAAATCATTTTCGTTTCTAATTCTGCAATGATGGAGATATCATCAACTTCTTGATTATCCTCGGTCAATGGTATTTCCGAAAACATATCAAGTCATTTAGGTACAATTACCGTTGATTGTCATTTTAATCTGCGTTATGAAGTTCTTCTAACTGAGAAGAAACAGGCAAAAGAAACGCGACTGGTATCCCCCTTCTGTGTATTAAAGGATTAAAATATTGAACATAATAAGAAAACGATTGACTCTTACCTTAGGATTATTAATAATATATTAATTCACAGTATAGTACCTTTTTCTAAAGTTTATAGTTAATAGGCTAAGTATATATAACATATGTAAACATCATATACATAATTTATAAAAAGTCTATATGTGTATATACAACATATAAATCTGTGGCCGTAAAACTATGATTATTGTTGATGAATTGACATGAAATTTTGACAAATCATTATATTTTAAGTATTATCATTTATAATATCTTCACAGTGAAACACTCTTATCGGAGTAGTGGTCTTTCCCAAAAATGAGAACATGCTTTCATTTCATTTCATTCATATATACTTTGAAATATTATTTGATTATGCTTTTTCTAAAGAAATCACGATACCCGAGTGGTTAGGTGATCGGAGTTCGTGTCAAGAGACCCGACCTCAATCCCAAGGTGGTTGGTTCGTACCGATGGTATTTTTATTCAAAACCTATGTACGATTTATATAGTGAGTTTGGATATAAAGACGGCGAAAGACTCCACACCTATCACGATCTCCCAAATAGTATTCAGTGAAAGGTAAGTCAAAGGAACTTAATTCTCTTGACCTCCTTGTATTCGGTGGCTTGTAGAATTTTATATTTTTTTCTAACCAGCTTTTCACTTTTTATCCAACATCATCACATTCTGTTAAATGACCATGAATATAATTTTTGTCGATAAAGAATGAGAATTCAATAACACTCAATTCGTATTACACTAAAAAAAAATCTAATAAACTTTATTACGTGCCTCGTACATTGCTAAGAATAAGATCCCTTAAGTGGAATAGATTGAACGAACGCGCTGCAGCTTCATTATTTACATAATATCAGTCACGGTAGCCGAGTTGTTGGGTGGTCGGATTTCGAGTCGAGAGACCCGAGTTCGATCCCCAGGTAGCAGTACCAATGAGTTTTAAAAAAAAACTTATGTATGAATTTCATCGTTGGCTTGGACATAAAGGCGGCGACGGGCTCACCACCTGTCACGTTGTCCCGAAAATATCTTAGGTGGACGGTGGGTCAAAGGGACTTAATTGTCTAGACTTGACCTCTGTATACCCCTGTATTGGGAATTGCGTGAAGATATTTATTTTTATTTTATAATATCATACATATTTTTGCTACTTTTACCCGATTGCTTCAAAAATAGTAATTTACATAAGATATTTCTTTGAATAAAAAACGTTTTCAGGCCATTTCCAATACTGGGGTTGTCAGAAGTCCAGACACTTAAGGTCTTTCATCCCACCATTCACCGAAGATACTTTTGGAACAATATGTGAGCCTGGGCAACCCCATGGGGTTATTATATTCTTACGATTATATTCTAACCCCATGGGGTTACATCATTCGATTACAAAATTTAAAAAATAAGGATTTATTTCTCGTTTCATTAATTTTATTTTCCGACCGAATTAATTTAAAAGAATTGACAGTAAAAGTTTTTGGCTTTCGAGTTGTCATTAGCTAACCCTTGTGTTTCTTTAAGAGGGTTGTACAGTAGGGGCTCGGAGATATTGTTATGCATTCATCTATCTTTGGGAAGCACTTGAGCCTTGAAAAAGCGTCGAGGCCATTATGCGGATCCGGGAAGAGCTCTCAAGACACGAATCCTTTTAACCCGTAATTTTGTCCAACAAAATATAAGACGTCGTCCGCGATTATGTACGAACATGATACTAAAAATGGCAGAAGTTACATTTCGCAACTTATTTTGAGACTTGTTGAACCGCGCAACTTAGTTTGCGTCACTTAATGAAATTAATTATTATAATAAATGAATATTTCTACGCAATTTTTCATACCGGGATAGATATAGGTCTAGACAAAGAAATCGTTTAAATGCACACTACACTACATAAGCTAATTTAGGACAACGTGACAGGTGGTGAGCTTATCACCATAACCTTCCATGCTTACGACAAATGAACTTAGATGCTATTAAACATTAATACACACATATGAACATCTATGACACGACACAATCATTCATACTCATCACACAAATATGCCACATAATATAGAAGGATTCGAACCCTTAACCCTTAGCTTTGTGGGCAAGGTTGCTTCAAACTAGTCTATCGGGTCCTTTAATATTGCTTAAAGTACAACGAAATATCTTCATGCCATTCCCTATACAGGTGTAGACAGAGATTTAGACAATTTCTTTCGACCCACCTTCAACCGAAAACATTTTTACGAGCCTGCCTCCTTACGATTAAACTCGGTTCTCAACTCAAAGTCCGATCACGCAACCAATCGGCTATCGTGACTTAATTAAGAGGTATCTGCTATACTTATACTGGCTGACGACAAAGTAGTTATCGCAAAAATGAAGGTCAAGTAACTTTGATTTAAGAGCATTTAAAAATTTAGGTTAGTCACTGTACCCAAGCGACGTATAAAAGATTAACTTAAAAGTCTGTCGAGGCATGTTTTGAGGTTCAAAGTAATTTATCTCAGCTTTCTAAAGGAATGTCATGTTGTTTTTTAACTTTGGAAATATTTTATTGACATTTTATTTTTAATTATGTGTCACAATATACGGGCGCATCGCCTAATCTTGTATATATAAATATATTTACAGATTTCGCTTTTAAGAAAATCATTATCATAAATTGGACGGAATTTCGAGACAAGACACATGAGTTTGATCCCCTGGTGGCAAGCTCGTATCAATGGGTTTTTTAAAAACATATGTACGATTGTTGGCTTGGACATAAAGACGTCGACGAGCTCACCACCTATCACGTTGTCCCGAAAGTATCTTCGGTGGAAGGTGGATCGAAGAGACTTAATTGTCTAGACTAGACCTCTGTCTTCTCCTGTATTGGGAATTGCGTGAAGATATTTTTTTTTTGTTTATAAATAAAATGTAATTAATTAAACATTAAATTTCTTACTAATGTCAAGCAAGGCTTGGTCATCTAAACACATATAAGAACAAATCACTTAAGTTATGAGGTCTGAACGACCATCAAGAATGAAAACAAGACCCTAACTAACTATAGAAAACTTGTAACAGTAAATCAGACAGAAAAATCTTGTAATGGACCAAATTAAAAAAATGGGTTCGACAGACCCCAGTACTGGGAAAATGAATCATGATAAAAAAAACTAATACATTAATTTACAACCTCTCAGAATGCCCAACCAACAGAAACGGATTTTTTTTCCTGATCAGTAAAATAGAATCTTCATTCGTTAAAGAAAGACCATATCATTACTTATATTACATTTATGTCCAGGTGATATCAAGGTGAGGCTCGCAAAGGTTCAGTGTAATTTACATTTACCTAGAAACCTCAAACAGTTGAACCACAACATTGTTTAATCTAACCTTAGCACCGCATAACCTCTGACTTGAATATTAATTAATGTTACAATTTATACAAAGACGTACCACTTTAAAATAAACTACAGTATTATACGTGGTTCTGTATCCTACCCCGTATTGTAATTTAAAATTGTAATGAAGACCCTGTCATTGTTTTTAAGGTTTCATACCCAACGGGTAAAGAAGATCATTATGCATGTCACAATGTCTTAATGTCCGTCGGTCACCTCTGGCTCGCCGACGAATTGGATTACAGGCCTGAAATGTGGAAATTTTGTGTTGGATATTGTCGGTGAAACTAAATATTAATTTCTCTTATTAAAGGCTGCCGGAGGGGAGCTCTTCCTATCAGCTGTTTGGGAGGAGAAGTCCGCCAACCCACCTTGGAGAAGCGTGGTGGACGTTATACTGCTCTCATCGTTCATCTCATCTATCGGTTTACCATAGTCAAATATCCACTGCTCTCATCTCCCTCAGATATTATTTAAGAGAAATACTTCACTTTACTCTCTAAATTTAACGACATAATTAAATGCACACCACAATAGACCAATTCATTTTAATTATCATTGAACATGTTGGCATTTAGCAATGTGGTAATTAAATAGAATGAATGTAGCAACATAACTATGGATTATGCATTCCATTTATCCATTTGGCGTCGTAACATTAACTATAAATTAATAAATATGGAACCCAGTTGGATTCTATAACGAAACTCGTGAACAACGAACTAGGTTCACGGCAAGATATCTGAATATCTCAAAAACAAAGTATGCTCACATAATGCAATAAACTGTGTTTGATAGACGATTAAATGTTTCTTGGAAGAAAGCAATAAGATGTATGAGTTGCTGACTATTTTATTCATAAACCCTAACACAACTTAAAATATTTTTTTTCACTTCAATTTTTTTAAGATTTTTAGGACTTTATATTGACCACCATTTCTTTGTCCCCAAAACTTTTTTCTGCAATTCTAGAAAGTGTATTTAGGAACATAGAATGGGAACATGTCGGTATAAATATTAACGGGGAACAGCTGAACCACTTAAGATTCGCAGATGACTTAGTTTTAATTGCTGACAGTGCTACTACACTGCGATGTATGCTGCAACAGTTAACGGAAGCAAGTAGAATAGCAGGTCTTACCATTAACAAATCAAAAACAAAAATAATGACAAACAAGGAAGAAATATATAATAGTAGATAACGAAAGCATCGACTACGTTAAAAGCTACATATACCTGGGACAGTTAATATCATTCAGAGACCAAACGGACATGGAAATTGAAAGAAGAGTTGCTTGCGCATGGAAAAGATATTGGTCACTAAAGGAGATACTTAAAAGCAAATATTTTTCAATGGCTGCTAAGAGAAAAGTGCTCAACTTGTGTCTCTTACCTTGTCTGACGTATGGAAGCCTAACGTGAGCACTAAATCAAAAACAACTTTTAAAACTGAGATCATGCCAGCGGGGAATGGAAATAAGCATGATAGGGGAAATCAACATCTTCGTATTGTTGATATATAATAATTGAACATTAAAAATGTTAAAGGTCAAAGATACGTTCATAAAACTAAGAACTTTTCTTTTTCAAAAGTTTGCACATTTAATTTAAGATTTAATGCGACTGAATGTTAATTGGACCAAATTACTTTGTTATTGTGCCGGAGGGCTTCTTTCCTCACAAATGTAAATTGACTTTTTCCTATTCAGTTTACGTGTCATTAATTTATATTTTTGTTGGTGTATAATTTTCTGACAGTATTTTTCTGACAACCTTAATTAATCTTTGTAATATTTGGTCTTTGTTATAAAATAGTTTTTGTATAAAGATTATTAACGCCAAAAAGCTATTATTTACTAATTAAAAAAAATCTTCTCACCAATCCCAATACTGAGGTAGACAGAAAGAGGAGTAGACAATGAAGTCCTTTAGACCTATCTTTCAACAAAAGGTTTTTGGACAACGTGACATGTGGTGAGCCCGTCGCAGTCTTTGCAACCAAACCAATGATATAAAATAGTACGTAGGTTTTGAATGAACTCATTGGTACGAGCCGACCACCAGGGGATCGAATCTTGACTCTGAAGTCCGATCACCCAACTGCCGGCTATCGTACCACTTATAAAGGTACGAGTATTTTGTCAGAAATGGCATTTATAAAATATCAGTAATGTCAGTAAAAATTTGAAGTAATTATTATTGGAGTAAATATTTGAAGTAGTATTAATAAATAGCAATGTGTAAATACCAACTAACATAACATACATGGTAACAATGACCCTGCAGGGCAAAGGCCTCTCCAGATAAGCAGGGTTTGTAATAATAAATGTTCTGTTCTGTTCTCTTCTAATATATTCTGTTCTATTCTGTTCTATTCTGTTCTGTTCTGGTCTGGTCTGGTCTGGTCTAGTCTGGTCTGGTCTGGTCTAGTCTGGTCTAGTCTAGTCTAGTCTAGACTAGACTAGACTAGACCAGACTAAACTAGACCAGACTAGACCAGACTAGACCAGACTAGACTAGACTACACTAGTTTTGAGACAACGTGACAGGCGGTGAGCCTGGGAAATATATTTTTACGCCGTTACATCACATCATTAGGTTATAAAAGGAAATAAAATACTTATTACTCGTTGCTTGAGTTTATTTTCCGACCGAATTAATTTAAAAAAGATGACAGTAAAAACTTTAGACTTTCGAGATGTCATTATCTAACCCATGTGTTTCTTTAAGAGGGTTGTACAATATGGGCTCGGAGATATTAATATGCTTTCATCTATCTTTGGGAAGTGTAAAAGTGTCAAACTTTTACACTTTTGGGAAGCACTTTTAACCCGTAATTATGTCCAACAAAATATAAGACGTTGTCCGCGATTATGTACGAACATGATACTAAAAATGGCAGAAGTTAAACTTTATAACTTATTTTGAGACTTGTTGAACCGCGCAACTTTGTTGCGCCACGTTAATGAAATTAGTCATAATAATAAATGAATATCTCTACACAATTTCCCATACAGTGGTAGGCAGAGGTTCTTATTCATCATAAAAAGTACCCCAAGAAGGATTCGAACCCTTAACCCTTAGCTTTGTGGGCAGGCTTGCTACGAACGAAGTCCGATCACCTAACCACTCCTCTATCGTGACTTAATTAAAAAGTCTCCCTGCTGTACTTATACTGGCCGAATACAAAGTAGTTATCGCAAAAGTGAAGGTCAAGTAACTTTGATTTAAGAGCTTTTAAAAATTGAGGTTAGTCACTGTACCCAAGCGATGTATAAAAAATTAACTCAAAAGTCTTTCGTAGTTCAAAGTAATTTTTCTCGGCTTTCTAAAGAAATTTTACTAAAGACATTTTTTAACTTTGGTAATATTATTAATAAAATTTTTTTGTATTCACGTATCACAATACACGAGTGCATCGTCTAATCTTGTATATATAAATATTTTTATAAATTTCGCTTTAAACAAAAACGTTATCATAAATAAAAATTAATTAATTAAATTTATATTTTTTAACTAATGTCAAGCAAGGCTTCGTCATTAAGACACGAAATATAGTTAGAGTTCTTTCAGAGATGTTAATGTATAAATTTATGAAGATACAAGAATTTATCATTAAAATTATGAGGTATCTGCACGATAATAAAGAATGTAAACATGATTCTAGCTAACTATAAAAAGCTTGTAACGGTAAAAAATATTAAAAATCTTGTAATAGACGAAATTTAAAAAAAGGGGGTAGACAAACCCCTGTTCTGGGAAAATACGTGAAAACAAAACACTAATACATTTATTATCTCACATCCTCTCAGGCAAATTTATTCCAATCATGTAAACACCAACAGAAACAGAAAAATGTTCACAATTTAATTTTTCATAAGTAAAATAGAATCTTCATTCGTTAAAGAAAGACCATATCATTGCTTATATTATATTTATGTCCAGGTGATATCAAGGTGAGGCTCGCAAAGGTTCAGTGTAATTTACATTTACCTAGAAACCTCAAACAGTTGAACCACAACGTTGTTTAATCTAACCATAGCACCGCATAACCTCCAACTTGAATATTAATTAATGTTACAATTTATACAAAGACGTACCACTTTAAAATAAACTACAGTATTATACGTGGTTCTGTATTCAACCCGGAATTGTAATTTAAAATTTTAATGAAGACCCTATCATTGTTTTTTAGGTTTTATACCCAACGTGTAAAATGGATCATTATACATGTCACAATGTATTTATGTCCGTTTGTCATCTCAGGCTTGCCGACGAATTGGTCTACACGCCTGAAATGTGGATATTTGGTGAAGATAGTCGAAACTAAATATTAAATTCATTTTTATAATATTTGGTTGCCGGAGGGTATCACTTCCTCCCAGGTGTTGGCTCCATCACAGCCCGTCAAGCTCCACTACAAGACTTCTCCCTTATATGAGGGTTTACCATAGTTGCCGCGCTTAGCAAGCGAATTGGTTTTCGCAGCACCAGGCACCTTACACCTTTCTTTTATTGCAAAAATCCCCTGATCTTATCTCCCTCAGATATTATTTGAGAGAGCTACTTCCCTTTACTCCCTTAGTTTAACGACATAATTAAATACACACCACAACAGACCAATTCATTTTAATTCTCATTACGCATGTTGGCATTTAGGAATATGTTAATTAAATAGTATGAATGTAGTAATATAAAGGGCATATAAATTGAACAATGGATTATGATTTCCGTTTATCTATTCTGGGTTGTAACACTTTTTTTATATAGCAAAGGCAGGCAAACGAGCAGGTGGCTCACGTGATAGTTAGTGATTACCGCCGCCCATGAACACCCGAAATATCAGAGGCATTGCATGCCTTATGCGTTGCCGGCCTTAGAGTCCCCCCTAGAATTGGGGAGGGTGGTGTGTGTGGGCCCCCGGTTACCTGCACTCACCAGACAAAACGCAGAAGATTGTTAGACTTCTACTTCACGCCAGTATTCTGTGAGGTCGTGGTACTTCCCCGGTCGAGCCGGTCCATTCATGCAACAACAAAAGCTGATGCGTGACTCTACCACTGTTAACTATAAATTAATAAATATGGAACCCAGTTAGATTCTATAAATACACTCGGAACAACGAACTAGGTGAAGATACCTGAATATCTCAAAAACTAATAATGCTAACATAGTAGTATAAACTGTGTTTGATAGAACAAAAATATCAGCATGAATCAAAGAATAAGCAGTAAATTAGTTCTTTTCTACATGCGCTAGATACCGTACTGACAATTTACGTAGGACGTGCGTATAAAAAATTAACCGCCTTTATTAAGGATACAAAAAACAAAATATAACTTCCTTAGCTAACCATTTTACTAATTAAATTAAATTAAAGACTGCAATATGCAGCAGACAGCAATAAGATTGAGAAAAAAGTGTATAAGACGAGTGTGAATGGAAGTGTAGAAAGGGGAAGGCCTAGGCGGACGTTTCGAGACCAAATCAGGGACGTCCTGAAAAAAGGCCAGGTCAAGAGTACCCTAAATCGAAGAGAATGTATGAAGGGAATAATGAAAGTCGACGAAGCGAAACAAGTATGTAAGGATCGTAGCAAGTGGAAAGAAGTGGTCTCTGCCTACCCCTACGGGAAAGAGTCGTGAATATATGTATGCATGTATGTAATAAGCACTACGAAGTGACGTGGCTGAAGGCGGTAGGCAACATCTTCGTATTGTTGATATGTAATAATTGAACATTATAAATCCATTAGAAACATTTCGTATAATTGTTCAATGGACGACATATTCCGTACTAAATTGAAATTGGTTAAATTATTTTAGAAATTAATTTAACCGACACAGTTTGTGGTTAGGTGCGTTTAGTTATGTTTCTGTAACTCTGTATAGTTATAGCATGTTTGTGGCGTGCGAAATTTAGAAAACGTATAATAGTACCGACTAAAATTATCTTCCTACTAGTTTAGTAAATTTCGAATGATAATTATTAAATTTTAGAGACTTTTATCTTTGTGTTTATTTAATTATTTATTTATACATATTGTACACATACATTTATTATAGCGTAGAATTTAACGTTACCCCTAAATAATAATAGGAGAGATGCATGTAGAAACTTTCTAGCTGAAAATGTTAAAGGTCAAAGACACGCTCATAAAACTAAACACTTTTCTTTTTCAAAAGTTTGCACATTTAATTTAAGATTTAATGCGACTGAATGTTAGTTGGACCAAATTACTTTGTTATTTACAGAAAAAATTATGTTAATATTTACAATACTTATTAACTAAAAACTATTATAATCGTAGAGCCCTACTCCTCGTGGCATGGTACCAAGAACGCTGGCTGCATTTCCACGTTGAATGGCTAGACTTAACCGTTGAGCGAGAAAAGAACCAGCCCTCTTGTCACCAGCGGCAACGATAAGTTATTGTGCCGGAGGGCTTCTTTCCTCACAAATGTAAATTGACTTTTTTTCTTTTCCGGTTTACATCTCATTAATTTATATTTTTGTTGATGAATACTTTTCCGCGAAGTCACGATAGCCGAGTTGTTGGGTGGTCGGAATTTCGAGTCGAGAGACCCGAGTTCGATCCCCAGGTGAGTTTTTCAAAAAACTTATGTACGAATTTCATCGTTGGCTTGGATATAAAGGCGGCGACGGGCTCACCACCTGTCACGTTGTCCCGAAAATATCTTCGGTGGAAGGTGGGTCAAAGGGACTTAATTGTCTAGACTTGACCTCTGTCTACCCCTGTATTGGGAATTGCGTGAAGATATTTATATTTTTTTATTTATTTATAATACTTTTCCGCCAGTATTTATCTGACAACTCCAATTAATTTCTGTAATAATTCTTGTCTTTGTAATAAAATAGTTTTATATAAAGATTTTGAATGTCAGAAACCTATTATATACTAATGAATAAAACAAATATCTTCACACCATTCCCAAGACCTGAGGTAGACAGAGTTCCTTTTTGAACCACTTGGCAGGTGGTGAGCCTGTCATCATTGTTTTTATTATTTATATCTAAGCCAGTGACATAAGTCGTACATAACCTTTAAAAAAAAAACTCGTTGGTACAAGCCTAATGCCTAGATTTCGAATTCGGGTCTCTTGAATTGAATTTCATTCACCCAACTATCGTGATACTACTAATAAAGGTATAGAAAAACATAGCTTACGTATATTTAAGGTGGTATCGGTGTATGAATTAACCACCTTTGTTTCTTCTCGTAAATGTCGTATAAAACGACTAAATGAAAAACCCTAAAAAGTCGTAATACCTTGGTAAAAGGTGCGGACTATCCCGAAAACTACTATGCCAAAATTAACTAGCGGGAGACAGACAGTAACATCTAAGTTACAATGTGTAAGCTACTGAGATCTCCAATCAGCTTGCCAAGCGTTTCGATTATGGCAAATACCATTTAATTTTCATTTTCAGAACCCGTGATAGCTATGGACCAACTCATCCCAATTCTTTTAGTGTTTAGAAATATTCAGTATTATTCAGCGCAGCAAAATTTTTTGACTGCTTTAAAAATAAATTCATTGTTGCACACTTGTACATGTTTAACTTATTAAAAATGTTCGATAAATATATATTTATCTAGCAGCCCCCGCGGCTTTACCCGCATCTTAACATTTAACGCGGAACTCTAATTATTTTTCTAAATTAAAAGTAGCCTTATAACATCAGTTATCTGCCAGTGAAAGTCCCGTCATAATCAGTCCAGCCATTTCAGAGACTAGCCGGAACAAACAGACAAATATACAGACAAAAACAATACAAAAACACCACGAAGTTGGAACAAAAACAAACACACAGTAAGCCTTTCACGTTTAAACGACATTAACCTGTATTGCCTATAACCAAATTTATTTCCTGACCGTATTCCGGTAGTCATCTCTTTATAGAAAGGTATCGTTAAAATACCAGCTCCTATTCCCGCGAATGCGTGAGTGAAACCCCCACAAATGGCGAAAAAGACTACAGCGTCGAAAGACGCGGCTCCCGCTGTGTCTAAACCGCAGAGCACAAAGCCTGCGCTTAGCACCCCTCATTCCGATCCAACAACCGTATCGGACATGGCTGACCTTCAACAGGTCCTCCAAATTTTAGGCGCCATTAATATGGCGGAAATCCGGGCCCTCGCCCGTAAAGCGCGCGAGGCCAAAGGCCCAATGGACCTGCTAAAGACCATAACGGAGCACCCTTCCGTCTACGAAGAGCTCCAAAACTTAGTTAGTAAAAAGTGACTCGTTTACTTCCCGAGGTCCCCCTCCCGCAAATAATTCTTCATTTATTTTTGTCTCGCCCATTATGAACGACACAAACATAAGCGAAAGAACAAAACCTAAATCGCTAGCTGTCGGCTTCTTCAACGCATACGGCTTAAAAAAACAGATGGACGAAGTTAGGGAATTTGTCTCAGTCCATCAGCTAGACATAATGTTAGTACAGGAGACCCTACTCAAGTCTAGCATACGCGACCCGAAGATAGCTAACTATCGCTTAGTTAGAAACGACCGCCCCGCTCGCGGGGGCGGTACGTTGATCTATTTCAAGTCTTCGCTACACTGTGTGCCAATTGACCTTCCGTCTCTTGTCAACATGGAAGCTTCCGGTTGCAAGATCGCAATGACAGGCCATCAGCCCATCACTGTGATATCGGCTTATCTCCCGCCTTCGAAAACAATTCTAAGGGGCGACATCGAAGCACTGCTAAATTTAAGCGACTCGGTGTTAATAGCGGGAGACTTAAACAGCAAGCACTATGCTTGGAACGCCGCAAATGAAAATAACAATGGACTCGCCTCCTAACTCTAAGTATAAACCTAAACTTTGATATTATAGGTCCCCTCGAGCCAACTAGAATACCCGCGCAGAGGAACCAGAATCCGGACATTCTCGATATAGCTCTCTTAAAGAATATATTGCTACCTCTTGCGAAAATAGAAGTTCATCACGAACTTAATTCAGACCACCGACCGGTCATAATGCAGCTAGGGCAGCCGCACTCAGAGGTCACTTTGACCAAAACCGTGACAGACTGGCGTAAACTCGAAGAATACCTCGAGTCTACGGATTTCCCGGAGCAAACATACCGGAGGTCATTGATAATAAAGACACGGCACTTGCCGCCGTCGTTCATCTCACCTCTCACCTAAAAACCGCCGTCAGTGTATCCTTCAGGCTGGTCAAAGCGGCAAATGACCGCCGCTTTGAGTTGCCTGCTGAGCTCAGACAACTGTTGAGAGAGAAAAATGCTGCCAATAGGGCATACGACAGGTATAGGACTGACGCAAACCGCGCTAGGATGCGCCAACTCCAAAGGAGGTTAAACAGCGCATGGCTGAGTTGAGGGGGCAAAGATGGGACAAGCTAACGTCGGACATCACGTCTTCGCACACTGCCTACTGGCAGTTGGCGAGGTCGATGAAGTCCGACTCTGTCGTATCTAGGCCTCCCCTGGTCAGTCCCGACGGTTCTGTCGCTTTTGACGATAGGGAAAAAGCCGAATGTTTAGCCGACAGCTTCGAAAGTCAGTGCTCTCCAAGCACACAACCCACAGATCCCGTACACATTCAGAATGTGGACAACTTCGTATCGCGGAAAATGACGCAGCCACTAACGGGTGAACCTCTCCCGCCTACCTCACTCGAAGAGGTTAAGGTCATAATTAAAAACCTTAGGGTACGTAAAGCTCCAGGAGCCGACGGCATCTCAAATAGGTTAGTTAAAACTCTCCCAAATTCGTTGATATTACTATTAATAGCAATCTTCAATGCCCTTCTCACACGTTGCACCTTTCCAGACTTCTGGAAGGAGGCCCACGTAATAGGGATCCATAAACCCGGGAAACCGAAAAAACAGGCCTCTAGCTATAGGCCCAGTCTCCTAAGCGCACTGAGGAAAATCTACGAGGGCATAATTCTGATCCGCCTCAAGGACAGCGCTCAGTCACTAAATGTCATTCCTGATGAGCAGTTTGGCTTTAGAGCTAAGCACTCATGCGTTCAGCAAGTACACCGCCTCACGGAGCACATACTCGAGCGCCTAAATGATAACCCCAAATATAAGGTAGGAGCACTCTTCTTCGATGTCGCGAAAGCGTTCGACAAAGTCTGGCACAATGGCTTGATATACAAGCTATACAACTACGGTATGTCAGACAGGCTTGTGCACATCATACAAGCCTACTTGTCGAATCGCACCTTCCGCTACAATGTCGAGGGCACTCTGTCCTCTAGCAGAGACTTAAAAGCCGGCGTTCCGCAAGGCTCGGTCCTCTCGCCCACACTATACACGCTTTATACGAGCGATATCCCAAAAGATCCAAATAAAAAGGTAGAATTGGCCTTATTCGCCGACGATACCACTCTATACGCTGCGGATCTTAACGCATCGAGAATCTACATTCGCCTCCAAGCCGCGGCCACCGCCTTAAGCGATTGGTTTAGGAAATGGAGGATCGACATAAATTCTGAAAAGAGCAACGCGGTTTTGTACAGCAGAAATCACAAAAACTCGAATCGCCCTAACAGATTCAGTAAAATAACCCTCTTCAACAAACCCATTCCCTGGGTGTCAGAAGTAAAATATCTTGGAGTCACCTTAGACCGTAGACTGAACTTCAAGAAACATATTAAAATTGTCAGGGATAGAGCGGCCTTCATATCCGGCCGCCTCTTTAACCTTACAAATAGCCGCAGCAAAATGATGCTAAAACACAAAATACGCCTATACACAACTTGCGTACGACCCGTCATGTCATACGCCAGTACAGTTTTCGCGCACGTCCCCAAAGTACGTTTAAACTCACTCCAAGTGATTCAAAACCGATTCATGCGCCGCGCAACCGGCGCTCCCGTATATATGCGGAATGTAGATCTGCATCGCGATCTCAAACTGCCTACAATGGCAGCGCTATTTAAAAAGTTCTCCATCGACTACTTCGATAGGACAAACTTACATACAAATCGGCTAGTGGCAGCGTTAGGGAATTACACACCCGCGCGCGATACTCCACCTCAATTGAGGCGCCCGAAATGCGTCATCATAGACGATGATGACGCAATCACCCGTGTCAACAATGCGTATGAGGCCCCGCCTAGGGGGCGTACTTTCGCACACACATAGACACAAGCCGCGTTCTGCGGCTTACACAACCTCGCCATGGTCGTAATTTCACGACTAGCACGAGACTTTCTCGTGGTCGTAGTCGTCACTAAATGGTTAACACAAGGCGATCCGAGAGGAGATTTTCCTCCAAACCAACTGGGGCCCTCGGATCGCATGGCCCCTCCCCCATGTCGGAAGTCTTCTCTTTCGTTCTAGGGGACGCAGCGCTTCGCAGCAGCAGCCATTATTGTCTTCAACTTCTAACATGCGAGCCTCTCCTCGCAAGTCTCCTTAGATGAAGCTGTAAAGGCCTCCGGGCCAACAGCATCCCGTGGATGGTTTTAGTCGGTATGCTTCTCCTTCTGAGATTCGAGCCCGACACTGTTCGTTTCGGTGGCCTCCCGGCCAAGGAACATTCATGCATAAAACATTTCGTCCACGGTTATCAAAAAAAAATCGTTAAAATAATATAAAACTAGTTATATAAAACTTGTATTAGTAGTTAGCTACAAATAAAAATTAAAAAAAATTTTTCACCTGGAAATCTATTTATTTATAAATAAATATCTTCACGCAATTCCCAATACAGGGGTAGACAGAGGTCAAGTCTAGACAATTAAGTCCCTTTGACCCACCTTCTACCGAAGATATTTTTCGGGACAACGTGACAGGTGGTGAGCCTGTCGCCGCCCTTATGTCCAAGCCAACGATGAAATTCGTACATAAATTTTTGAAAAACTCATTGGTACTGCCACCTGGGGATCGAACTCGGGTCTCTCGACTCGAAATTCCGACCACCCAACAACTCGGCTATTAGGTATTGATAAAATGGAAGTGGTCTGTTTTTAATTCTAAATTAACAGCTTTTCAATAAATGCATAAAAAATATATACGTTACTTAAATAAAACAATAAATTATGAAAATTTTTCTATGTCTGTCTGTTTGTTCCGACTAATGTCTGTACCAGACATCATGTATGATAACTGTTGTCCATCACCGGTCTCCTGAATTTTGATCTGATATTTTTTGAAATGTTAATCCACTCTATCGTTAATCTGCCTGCCAAACCTGGCAATTATGACAAACTTGCCCTTGCGGAAGAATATTCTGTTGTGTGTGTGTATATATGGCTGCCTGCTTGTGTTTAACTATTTACTATTAAAAACCGTGTGCTTCTGTATATGATGAGCAGGAAATACAAATAAATAATTGCATGTTATGCAAATCAAAAAGTAGTTAATTTATTAAGTGTGCAAGTTAATTGAAAAAATTATGTAACAAAATTTGAAAAAAATTTCTTGCCAATACCGGTGTAATCAGATGTCTAGACCATTTGGTCCTTATGTGCCACAATTCACCGGAGCCTATGTGGGTTACGTAATAGTTAGTGAGCCAATATTAAGGTCCAAACCAATAATATGCTGTCTTATATAGTTGTAACCATACATAACCCGAGTACAATAACTAAATTAATAATTCATAATTGTCTCACAAATGTTTTTCTCTAGCGGGATTCGAAGCCGCAACCCTTAGCTTAGAAAGCACTACCAACTAGGTCAACGGGTCGTCACGTCTATCACCAATAATCACCCAAAAGAAACCCTTTTTTAAAACCATGTTTTCGAAGACATTAAAATCTACACGTAGTGTTATTTACGCACTGCTTTCATGTTAATCAAGTGAAGTGAAGGTTAAAACATGGAGGTATAGTCTTTTTCCTTCACACTCTTTCCAATATCGTCTAAGATGTAGATAATTTAGTTCATTCGGACCACATTTCACCGAAGCCTTTTTGGGACAAGGTGACAGGTATTAAACTTATTGCCATCTTCATGTCCAACACAACGATACAATATACTTATACTGACGTAAACATCTATTAGCCTATTATAAAAATTCATATTTATGGCATAAATGTATTTCCCTAGCGAGAATCTAACAAGGGTTGCGCCCTTACCTTAGAAGACGTAGAGCCGTCACGTCGTATCGAGTCGTTGGCGAAAATAATCACCCACAAGAAACATGTTTTTAAAACCCCGTTTTTGATAGTATATAAAATATCTACACATATTGTTATTTACAGACTGCTCTCAAGTTTTCGTAGTGTAGCGGTTATCACGTGTGCTTCACACGCACAAGGTCCCCGGTTCGATCCCGGGCGGAAACAGTATTTTTAGTTACATTTTTATATTCTGTAATTAAATATTTGATCATAAAATTTCTTTCGACTGTCTGTAAAAAAATAAATGTCATTTCTATTACATTATTAAATTTAAATATACTTCTGATTTCACAAAATTTTCTGTTAAAATATATGGAATGAACAGTATTCGGACTTAAGGAAGCTACATCTTTAAATCAATGATATACTTTATCAAGAATCTAACGAAAGCGATAGTTTGAACTGCGGCCCTACATAAATAGTAGAACGAGTTTGGAGGGCAACCGATTAAGGCAAATAATTCCTAATCTACGCCCCATTTCCAACTCTCAACATTATTTGCTCAGTAGCAGTTTAGCCCATGCTTTATTGGTTCCTTCCAAACACCATATCAAAAGTAATGAGTCATTTGTTATCTTGCCTTAATTATAGAGCAGTGATACCTATCATCGAGAATCATAACTATACATTACTTTTTTCTTATCTAATTAGGAACACAAAAACAAGTTTGAAACAAATAATAAGCAGTAAATTAGTTCTTTACCGTACTGACAATTTACGTAGGACGTACGTATAAAAAAAATGGCCGCCTTTATTAAGGATACAAAAAACAAAATATAACTTCCTTAGCTAAAATTCTTACTAATTAAATTAAATAAAATAAATATAAGTAACAAGAAACGTTACTGATGTGTCTGATGAATTGTACATTATAAATCCATTAGAGATATTTCGTATAATTATTCAATGGACGACACATTCCGTACTAAATTGAAATTGGTTAGATGATTTAGAAATTAATTTAACCGACACAGTTTGTGGTTAGGTGCGTTTATTTATGTTTCTGTATTTCTGTATAATTATAGCATGTTTGTGGAATGCGAAATGTAGAAAACATACAATAGTATCGACTAAATTTCCTACACTAATTCCCCCCATTAACCTCCCACATTCTGGGGGACTCTAAGGCCGGCGCAACGCATGCTGTGCCTCTGGTAATGCGAGCCACCTGCTCGTTTGCCTCCCTTTTCTATAAAAAAATACTAGTAAATTTCCAATGGTAATTATTATATTTTAGATACTTTTAAAATAAAAATAAAAAAAAAATATCTTCACGCAATTCCCAAAACAGGGGTAGACGAGGTCGAGTCTAGACAATTAAGTCCCTTCGACCCACCTTTCACCGAAGATATTTTCGGGACAACGTGACAGGTGGTGAGCCCGTCGCCGCCTTTATGTCCAAGCCAACGATATTCGTACATAAGTTTTTGCAAAACCCATTGGTACGAGCCTACCAACTGGGGATCGAACTCGGGTCTATTGACTCGAAATTCCGACCACCCAACCACTCGGCTATCGTGACTTTTTAGATACTTTTATCTATCTATTTATTTATTAATTTTTATATATATTGTACACATACAAATAAAATAGCGTAGAATTAAACGTGCCCCTTAAATAATAATAGGAGAGATGAATGTTACAAATTCATGATTTTCTAACTGAAAATGTTAAAGGTCAAAGACACGCTCATAAAACTAAGCACTTTTCTTTTTCAAAAGTTTGCACATTTAATTTAAGATTTAATGCGACTGAATGTTAGTTGGACCAAATTACTTTGTTATTGTGCCGGAGGGCTTCTTTCCTTACAAATGGAAATTTACTTTTTTTTCTTTTCAGGTTTAGGTCTCATTAATTTATATTTTTGTTGGTGTATAATTTTCTGCCAGTATTTTTCTGACAACTCCAATTAATCCCTGTAATAATTCATATTTGTTATAAACTAGTTATTATATAAAGATTTTTACCAACTCTTCCTTCTTCTCATGGATGTCGTGTGAAGTGGCTGAGGGAACAGGCCGAAAAAAGGAGCAATAGCTTCCGAGAAAAGGCTGGATAACCATTAGGAAGATTATTAGACTGAAATATGTCAGCAGACAGACAGTAACGTCTAAAGTACGAAGCATTGAGATCGCCAATTAGCTTGCCAAGCGTTTCGATTATGGAAAATCCTCCACACGCCGATCTCTGAGAATGAGTGGCATGCATACCGCTTATCGTGGTGTCGCCAGCTGTAAGGTTCCACGTTCGAATCGCAGTCAATGTAGAAAACATGTTTTCTACATTTTCTTGGATCTGAGTGTTTTTGGTACCTTATATGTTTCTGAATATCATATTACAAGTGCTTAAGCTAATAGGATCGGACCAATGTATGTGATGTTATCATTGTTTAATTGTATTTATTTTAAGAAATGTAAAGGTGTTAACAAGAAATGTTTGTGTGTAAGTATAGTATACCGTTCGTTTGGACACTAAGGCGGCAATTGGCTTACCATCAGTCACTTTGTCCTAAATATTCTGTGACAGGAGAGTACGAGTATATTGTCAAAAATGGCATTTATAAAATATCAGTAATGCCAGTAACAATTAGAGGTAATAATTATTGGAGTAAATATTTGAAGTAGTATTATTTAATAACAATGTGTAAATGCCCACTAACATATATGGCAACAAGGACCCTGCAGGGCAAAGGCCTCTCTAGATAAGCAGGGTTTGTCATAATCACCATGCAAAGAAAATTAGCGATTGTAATACCAGAAACATTGTGCCTTATACGATACTGTCTATCTTCTAAATTTTGTAAAGACGGTTGTCCAGCCATCTTTCCACAGTGGTAGAGCCAGCTTTTGTTGTTGCATGAATAGGCCGACTCCACCGGGAAAGTACCAAGACCTCACAGAATACCAGCATAAAGTAGAAGTCTAACAAACTTCTTCGTTTCGTCTGGTGAGTGCAGGTAACCGGAGGCCCACACAACCCCCTCCCCCAATTCTGGGCGGGGCTGGGGGGGGGGGCACTCTAAAGGCGCCATCGCATCTGCTATGTCTCTGGCATTGCGAGTGTTCATGGGCGCCGGTAATCACTTACCATTACGTGAGCCTCCTGCTCGTTTGCCTCCCTTTTCTATTAAAAAAGCAAATTGTTTTTCACTTTTCACAAATAAATATATTGTTATATTCCGTTCTATTCTGTTCTGTTCTGTTCTGTTCTGTTCTGTTCTGTTCTGTTCTGGTCTGTTCCGTTCCGTTCCGTTCCGACTTAATTGTCTAGACTAGACCTCTGTATTGGTAATTGCGTGAAGATATTTATTTTATTCATTTTATTATATTTTATTCTATTCTATTCTATTCTCAATAGAATAGAAATTATTCTATTGTATTCTGTCACATATTGTCTTGTCTGGACAATTAAGCACGAGTATATATAAGTACATCGTGACGTGTTTTGAGTGGGAGCACTTGACTATCGTTACTTATTATAAATTTAAACACTATAAATGAATGGGAAAAGTCATACATAGAAAACAAGTACATAAAGAATAACTAGTATTCTAGCTACAAAGCACATAATATTTAGTATTACATAGTCGGTAAAAAAATACAACAGCAAATAATGTGAAATGAGAATGTAAAAACAACAGTGTAGCAATATTGGACATAAAATTATATTCGTCTTATTTGGTAAAACAAATTATCTCTTCTTTTCTTTTCTTTGTATATACACATATAGAACTGCTTCAAGAGGTGGGGGCTGGTGATCCGCTTTACAGAGTATCCTAGAGTAGACACTACTTTCTCATAAGTTCAATTAATAATAAATAAATAAATAAAAGTATAGCACGAATAGATATGAGATTTATGACACGTTTGCGAGCGAACACGCTTCTTATATTTGCTAATGCAAAGCTTTGAAAGCTCAAGTATGCGACGCTTAAGCTTTTACGCCCACTTTTGTACAAGAAATAGTGTAAGGTATTTTAAAGTTAAAGTGGTGTTTAAGTACACGACAGTTTGCGATATATGTAAGATAAATTATCTTTATGAATGGCGTTGGCAATGAAAATTTGGTAGAGACAAGTGGTCGATTTTGCTGCTGCGTGAATGGTTTTTTCCAACTTTTAATGATTCTAGAATAAACAAGAATTAATGATTCTTACCTTTATATACGCAACATTTAAACAAAAGGGTCTTTTCGCAAAAAGTTTCACTCATTTACATAGAAGTTTCCTTAATTAGATCTCTCGGTAGAGAATGCTTCATCGAACTTTGCGAGGGCATGTTTTGGTTGTAGGTTAAACTGAAGCGGATAAATTTATTCTCATAAATCTAAATAAAAAAAAACGAAACGGTTCCTCGAAACTGTCTAATTCTAAATAGGTGCCATATACTAAAATAAAAAATACAATTCTAAACCATAACCCAATAAATATAAAATATAGTCACGATAATCGATAGCTGGATGGAGGCCAGTGAACATTTTCCACTTAAGTTTTAAACCTAGATTTCACGTATTTTTAAATAACATTCTTATTAGGCTACTAACGAAGGTTGACTTTAGGATATGGCGATAAAATAATAAAATAAATATCTTCTCGCCATCCAAATACAGGGTTAGACGGAGGTCTAGACAAATAAGTCTTTTCGCCCCTTCCACCAAAGAGGTTTTTGGGACAACGTGATAGTTGGTGAGCCCGTCGCCGTCTTTATGTCCTAGCGAACGATATCAACATTATAAAATTTATTGAAAAAACCCATTGCCTGAGCCTGCCACCTGGGGATCGAACTGGGGTCTTTTGACTCGAATTCCGATGACCCAAATACCCAGCTATCATGACTTTCGGTATAAGAATCATCAATAAAAGGTCTTATTATTTCCTTAAAATTGATACCTCCTCTGGTTGTCATTGTTCGTGGGCTTCTGTGGAAGGTGGGACTTAATTGTCTAGACAAGACTCCTGTCTACCCTCGTATTGGGAATTGCGTGAAGATATTTATTTTATTTATTTATTTTTTATAATAGTCACGATAGTCGAGTGGTTGGGTGGTCGGAATTTCGAGTCAATAGACCCGGATTCGATCCCCAGTTGGTAGGCTCGTACCAATGAGTTTTTCAAAAACTTATGTACGAATATCGTTGGCTTGGACATAAAGGCGGCGATGGGCTCACCACCTGTCACGTTGTCCCGAAAATATCTTCGGTGAAAGGTGGGTCGAAGGGACTTAATTGTCTAGACTCGACCTCTGTCTACCCCTGTATTGGGAATTGCGTGAAGATATATTTTTTTTATTTATATATATATTTATTTTTTGTAACCGTTCGAAAATACCGCTGATGGCTGATTCCACTACAATTTAATTCTTATTATCATTCATCAAGAAGATATTCAATTAATTTAAGATTATGTCGCGATAACTGTATCATCTCACATTGCATTTAGATTTTTAATTAAAATGATTGTCTCGAATAAAATTGCCTATCAACATACCACAGGGTAATCAATAAACACACACGCCGAGCATATATAATTACGTGATTACGTCACGAGTTATACGAACAAACATTAATCAACGCGCCGTCTGCAACATCTATCATCTGGAGCGTGGCTGTCAAGTTTAAGAAGATAAGTCCCTATTTATGATTACATACACCTCTGTAGTGTTCACGACGTCCGTGGACGAGCGGTGTACACGCCGGTTTTCTACGTGTCGCTTGCTCTGAGCTTCCGGGTTTCTTTCGGGTTAATGTAAAAACACTTTTTCTACATTTTATCGAGTCTGGGTGTTTATGGTTACATCGTTGTTTCCATTTCCATAACACAAGTTCTTAATCTAGTTACTTTGGGATCAGAGCAACTCACTTTAGAGCCTATCAAGAGTCCACTGCTGAACATAGGCCTCCCCCAAAGCTTTCCATAACGAACGGTCCCCATCCATCTTTCTGCAACATTTTGCAAGTCGTTACTCCATATCGTAGGGGATAGTCCTACACTGCGTTTGCCTGTACGAGGTTACCACTCGAGAACCTTTCTTCCCTAACTGTTGTCAGTTCGTCGAGCTATATGGCCGGCCAATTGCCTCTTCAGCGCCGAATCCTCACAGAAATGTCAGTTACGTTAGTTCTGTTGCGCATGTTTTCGTTACGGATTCTATCACGCAAAAAAACACCAATCATATCCCTTCCATAGCACGCTGAGCAACTTTGAGCCTCCTCATACGGCCCGCAGTAAACGTTTCAGATCCATAAGTCATCACTAGCAACACGCGCTGGTTGTAAACTTTCGTCGAGCATATTCGAAGAGAAGATGTGGCGTAGTTTACCGAACGGTATGTTATATAATATATAATGTGATATTATCCCTATGTTTTATATATACGTATATACACATACATAATTAACGACCCGTAAAATCAACTACAAGACCTCTCCCGTAAAGGAAGGTTTACCACAGTACCGCACCTCGCAACTTAGAACTTGCTGCCAGTCATCGGTCAGGTTAATGGTCAATTATGTTTAGTTTTTCAACCTCACCGTCTATCTAAATTCATTGCTAGTTTTGGCTTTTTCTCTTAGTTGCTTTTTACGTCACCCACGCGGCAAGAGAAGGCGTGGAGAATTCTGTCAACATACATCAACTTCAACTTAATTTACATTTCTAGCTTGTTTACCTATATTTGTATATTAGGACTTTTTGATATGTATTTAAATAAGCAATTGTCTATAATTTTTCGCGTTTCAGTAACCACTGTGTAAAAGGGGCTCGATACCCAGACGGGTATAGAATACCACTTTTCCTATATTATCACGGGTCTTGTCGTACCTTCGTTGTTTCTTATTCAATGTCTCAAGTGTTGTAGCTACTTACTTTGCAATGGGAACAGAGTATGTGATGTTGTCCCTAGAAGAGACGATAATAAGTTAATATATAGGGAGGTAAATAGATTACCTCCTTATGTATTAAGTTTTTTCCCCACTATAAAAAGATAAAACCTTCTGTAATGCTGCTGATTAGTTTAGACTAATGCAGATACATATACACACAAATATAATAGTATCTAACATCTGGGGTAACAGCTCTCGATACCAAAGTAAGTTTCATAGACCATTAAAGGAATATAAACAATGAATCATAAACAATAAAGTGTCAATAAAAGAGGTGCCTTTACGTTTTAGTGCTATCTAATAAAATCTGTTATACGTTTTATAAAATTTGCATATAAGTTTCTTTCACGCATTGTTTTAATAGCATAACTGATTCTTTTACAAAGTCTGTTTTTAAATTGTTTTCTTTTGGTTGAACTTCATGGTTAAATCAATTCAATTTCACTTTTACTTATTACATTTTTAATTTTTTTTCTTATAAATACCTGACTGGTTTTGCCCTAATGGCATTACATGGTTTACAACAAATGTTTCTGTTTAATGAAATTAAAAACAAATCACTATGATTTCTAAAAAGAATTCTTTAGCAATGCCATATAACATTACCAGTATTCCTGTTAACCACTTCAACTAAGCCGCAATGCTTGTGTCCGAAGTAGTTTACAATAGTCGAATGATGGGCCCGAACTTACGACATTATGTTTCTCAGCCCGCATTCAAAGGCTAAGGTAAGGCTATTGACGTTTACAAAATTTTCTATCTTTAACAGTGGAAATAGATATGTTGTCTGTAAAATAATAGTACTGAATTAGATTTCAAGTGATTTAAATATAAGCATTATTTTTATTTGATTCACCAACGTTTGTTCAAACACATTCCATCCACTGACATCCATGTACATCATATACGTGACAACCATGAAAATGTAGACTCTGCATGCAAGAGGAGACGAAGATATAAGAATAAGTTATTATTCAAATAATAATAATATAAATAAGTTACAATAAAATATAATAATAAAAAAATTCTGTGGAAAATAAGTCAAAGAGATTAATTAAGTCTGTCTACCCCAGATATAAGACATCACGATAGCCGAGTGGTTGGGTGGTCGGAATTTCGAGTCAAGAGACCGGAGTTCGATCCCCAGGTGGCAGATTCGTACCAATGGGTTTTTCAAAAACTTATGAACGAATTATATCGTTGGCTTGGACATAAAGACGGCGACGGGCTCACCGCCTGTCACGTTGTCCCGAAAATATCTTCGGTGGACGGTGGGTCAAAGGGACTTACTTGTCTAGACTAGACCTATGTCTACCCCTGTATTGGGAATTGCGTGAAGATATTTATTTATATTTATTTGTCTACCCCAGCAAAAATACAAAAAGGTATCTCAATGACAAAAAGAAAAATTTGAATTAATGAAACCTTTGGTGTAATAATGAACTGGTCTATCAATGAATCTGGGTTATCAAGTTACTGTTCGTGAAAAAAATAATTTTTTGTTTTAATTGAACCCCTTAAAAAGAACACAAAAAGCAAAGAATAACTTATTTAGCTAAACTTGTAATTTATTAATTTATGTGAAATATTCGAAGTCACGATAGCCGAGTGGTTGGGTGATCGGAACTTCGAATCAAGAGACCTGAGTTTGATACCCAGGTGGTATGCTCGTATCAATGAGTTTTTCAAAAACTTATGTACGAATTATATCGTTGGCTTGGACATAAAGGCGGCGACGGGCTCACCACCTGTCACGTTGTTGTTGTGGAAGGTGGGTCGAAAAGACTTAATTGTCGAGACCTCTGTCTACCCCTGTATTGGGATTGGCATGAAGATATTTATTTATTTATTTTTATATACTCTAATATCAAATTCGTTGTTATTCTCTGTTTTTTTCGTAGGTAAAGTGTATGGATGTAACCATATGTAATGCATATTTTTTTATACTTGTTTAAAATAATGCTGTGTAATTGTCCTTCTTTATTTATATACACTGTGAAAGATAGTAAATTGACTCAGGCGTTACTTTGCGGAAATTCATTGTAAAGTTGTTATTGAAAAAGTTACTTCGCCACACTCCGCATGCAAATATAAAAAGGTATATGTTACCTGCTCCGAAGAGAAGAAGAGCACCACCCTCCCTCCCACAGATGCGTGCACTAATTCCACTGTATGCACCACCACCACTACACTCAAACCAGGTAACATATACCACCACCGAAAACGCAACACGTGTTTCGCCTCAAAACAAGGCAGATCTCTTCGATTAATTAATTAATTTTTTGGAAAAACCCATTGATTCGAGCCTGCCACCTGGAGATCGAACTCGGGTCTAGACTCTTGACTCGAAATTCCGACCACCCAACCTCTCGGCGTAAATATTTTAATTATGTATAAATATTTTATTTTTTAAACATTACGGAGCTATGAGATATAATCGTTTAAAAAAAGAACATAAAACCTCCTCCTTTTTTGAAGCCGGTTTAAAATGGACGGTGCTGTTTTATTGTAACTTTTAATCTGGTCAGTTCGTAGTACAGTAAATGGAACTGAATTAAGTCCATTATGAGGGTAGGCCGTGTATTACTTGCGGCGTTCCAACATTCCGACAACAGCGCCCTGCGGAGTGACGTTTAATGAAGGTTTTGATTAAAAACAAGATGAGGGAAATGTTGAACATACGCTTTACTATTTCTAACTCTTTCAGGTATGTAAGTTATGTTAATTTAAAATTTAGTTTTTTTCGCACGCATTTCCCTGCAGCCCAGCATAAGCTAGAGGTCTAAATAATTTAATCCTTTCACTGGGGAAATTCAATTTATAAATAATAAATAATAATAAATATCTACACGTAATTCCCAATACAGGAGTAGACAGAGGTCAAGTCTAGACAATTAAGTCCCTTTGACCCACCTTCCACCGAAGAAATTTTTTTGGGACACATGGCAGGTGGTGAGCATGTCGCCGTCTTTATGTCCGATATAATTCGTACATAAGTTTTTAAAAAACCCATTGGTACGAGCCTGCCACTTGGGGATCGAACTCGGGTCTCTTGACTCGAAATTCCGACCACCCAACCACTCGGCTATCGTGACTTTTTTATCGTGACTAATTTAAATAAATTAAATTTAGTTTGATTATGAAAAATGTACAAAAAAAAAAAATTACAAATTTTCATAATACTACATGGCGTATGACAAGGGTCTTAAAAATTTCATCATGCGGATCAGAGACATTGAGGCTCGATAGTCATGAGCAAAAAAATCATCACATAGTTCGAATTAAACTTAAAAATTTATTTTTAATGTAAATTGTAGTCATTCGCAAACCATGAGGTATATATTTTTTTATAGAAAAGAGAGGCAAACGAGCAGGTGGCTCACGTGATGGTAAGTGGTTACCGCCGCCTATGAACACCCGAAATACCAGAGGCATAGCAGATGCGTTGCCGCCCTTAGAGTGCCCCCAGAATTGGGGGGGGGGGCTCCGGTTACCTGCACTCACCAGACGAAACGCAGAAGTTTGTTAGAATTTTACTAATTTACGCCGGTATTCTGTGAGGTCGTGGTACTTCCCCGGTCGAGCCAGCCCATTAATGCAACAACAAAAGCTGATGCGTGGCTCTACCACTGTACTATATATATATATATATATATATATATATATATATATATATATATATATATATATATATATATATATATATATATATATATATATATATATATATATATATATATATATATATATATATATATATATTTACATATACACAAATGACCAACGATAGTGCACTACGTAGTGTACTTACGTTGCCACGGTATGTGGCAATGCATGTACCGTGGCAACCCCCTTACCTCTGAGTCCCCTATGCCCACACTAACTGACACTATAGCGGGTTCGAATCCAATATCGCTATGTCGCAACGTGAGCCGAGAGCAGGCCTTGTCCTTTAAAACTGACCACAATTTGAAGTCTAAATGTTTGAGGTCTGGACAAGTCTTTCAGCTCTTATAAAGTCAGGAACGTTGATTTAAGCCAGGCTTGGGTAGTTTGTGCCTTGTGAGAAATTTGCTGGGGTCAGCTAGAATTAGATAGTGGGGTCAACTATTTATATCAATTATAGGTATTAATTTATGGGTTGTTGTCTCTAATACTACTAAAACAAATATGCCAACATTATGACAGCACAACTGTGATATTTTTACACCTTAATTCTATAAATATAATCATATTCGAAATAATTTACGAAATATACACAAACAAAGAAAAAAACATTGTATCAGTTCCAACAATTCTAATAAAAGAATAATCCCTCGGATTAGACAAGCTTTACTGCGACTGCATAGTGTTACATATAAACACACAATGTCGTTGTCTGTTTATTCAATTTCGAAATCTATATACTCGTGGGAGAGTGAGGAGCTAATAATGTAAGATGCACGTCTTAGTTTACTACTGTAGTAAAATCTTAAATCTTTTTTGATTTCGTTCGGCATTTTACGACGTATGTAAATGAAACATACAATTTTCACTTTCGTTTTGATGTAGTTTCTTTATACTTTAAGAGAAACGAGTATAATGGTAAAAGTATATTGATGCTCATATTCATTTGCAATACAAAAGGGGCTGTACGTTGACTAAAAAAATTATCCTGACGCCATTCCCAATACAGGGGTAAACAGAGAAAAAGACATCTAAATACTTTCGACCCACCTTCCACCGAGGCCTGCCTAACAGATTCTGAGCCCGTAGACGACTTAATGTCCAAACTAACGATATAATTTCTACATAAGTTTTTGAAAAACCCATTGGTACGAGCCTCTCTTGAGACGAAATTCCGAACACCTAACCACTCGGCTATCGTGACTTTGATATTTAATTATACAATTGATTATATTTAAAAAAAGTCACGAGAGCCGAGTGCTTGGGTGATCGGAGTTCGAGTCAAGGCTCGTACCAATAGGTCTTTTTTAGAAACAAACTAAATGACGAAAGGCTAGTACTGCTATTGAGGAAGGATCGAACTCAATCAATCAATCAATATCTTCACGCACAATCCCTGACGGGGTAGCCAGAGAGAACAGATCGCCAAGTGTCACGATCCCTACATACCTCTTTCGCTTCTTTCAGATTCATCATCTTCTTCATACATGCACGTCTAGGTATCCGAGTACTCTTGACCCCTCTTCGATTCCCTTCTTCGAGGATCGAACTCGAGTCTCCTAATTCGAATTTCGCTTCTTCAATCACTCAGCTATTGCGGTTTATGCATAATAATTTACATTTATTTTTATACTTTCTGTCACACCAATATAAAACCTAATGTTTACCGCTTATGATTATTTACGTTATATCGCCTTTTCAATATAACCATCCATTAATCTTCCTCCACCTACCAATGCCGCTCGAGCTTTTAATATTTGTGGAAGAAAATTGAATGTACACCTTTCATTTTATTAATAATATTTGTACAGTAACATGATATATAGAGATTCTTATAGAACAAGGAGCATAAGGGAAAATAAGACGCATTGTTTTTCAAAGATCCGCATGACAATTTGTTGTATAATACTAACTGACACGAAACTGGCGATAGACCTATGGGATCACATTTCCCGTGTGGTTACAGCCTAAGATTATACTACCCCCTTATTTCCCGTGGGTGTGGTAAGAGTTGACTACAGGAAATAACACCTCTAGCTAACTAAAGGGTTTTTCAAAAATTTATATACGAATTTTATCGTTGTCTTAAACATATAGACGGCGACGGGCTCACCACCTGTCATGTTGTCCTGAAATATCTTTGGTGGTAGGTGGGTCAAAGGGACTTAATTGTCCAGACTAGACCTCTGTCTACCCCTGTATTGGGAATTGCGTGAAGATATAATATATACACCTTTGGCTACCGACAGGTGGCGGGATAACCATCTCGAAACCATACGAGACCAAAATTCAATAGATTGGTGACGGGCAGTGGCGTCTACAGTGCGAGGTGTTTGGTTCTGCGATCGCCAATCCACTGTCGTTTAAGGGCTAATCCTTCCTTACGGGAGAGTTATAGGCTGTTTTGTATGTATTTTTGTATGTATATATGTATGTATGCATTAACACCCAATTCAACATGGAGGGGTAATAGTTTATTTAAAAGTTTTTTTATTTTCATATTTCCTCAGTGTTGAATAAAATAGGTAAACAAAAATAGGTAAATAAAATAAAATAGGTAAATAAAATAAAATAGGTAATAAAAAAGGTAAAAGCTAAATTCCAATCAATGAATGCCGGCTTTTTTGGTGTTTTCTAAGGGATAATAATAATACAATATATATAATATATCTTCACGCAATTTCCAATACAGGGGTAGACAGAGGTCTAGTATAGACAATTAAGTCCCTTTGACCCACCTTCCACTGAAGATATTTTCGAAACAACGTGACCGGTGGAGAGTCTGTCGCCGTCTTTATGTCCAAGCAAAAACCCATTGGCACGAGCCTGCCACCTGGAGATCGAACTCGGGTCTCGACTCTTGACTCGAAATTCTGATCACCCAATCTCTCGGCATAATGTTTATTCTAATAGTTAGTTATATAATAGTATGAGTGCGACACCCTCCGTAGACACACACGTTTTTCATGGTATCACCAGCACTAAGATCCCGGTCGTGTCTATGGAAACCAATTTTTCTACATTTACTCGGGTCTGGGTGTTTGTGGTACATTGGTGGTTTCAAATTCAATAACAAAAGTGCTTTAGCTACTTACTTTGGGATCAGAGCAATGTAAGTGATGTTGTCTCTATCAGTGATTTATTTTTGTTCATTTATTAAGGAGTTTCATACTAAGTCGACCTAGTGATGTCTTAGTATTTCATATTCAAGAATATTCCTACACCGATTAGACAAGAATAGAAGGCGTAATTATTTTTTTATTTATTTTATCTTCACCCAATTCCCCATCCAGAGATGGTTTGAGCTCTAAACTCAATGTTTGACCATCAGGCTCACTCGGCTATCGTGACTATCTACCTACTATGTAATAGTTAAATTTCATTTTAAATAAACTATTTTTAAATGATTTACTTTCAAATACAAGTAACATGCCAAACAAAACATAAATTCAAAGCTAGGCTAAATTTCATGAAGCGGATGTCTTTTATTATATAATCGATTAAACGTTTGTTTCTCGTTACAAATCGGACTTTAGTAAACAGATTCAAGAATGATTTTACGTTTTTTTGTTGGAAATATAGTGTTCTTCTTACACGTATTTATTTACAGGAGTAGATTTAAGTTTCTTTGAGTCACTTGATCATTCCGAAGGTCAATAAACTTTTCTATTAAATGTTTTATTAAACATATTAATAATTTATGTATTATATGTAATTTTAATAATTCTATTAGATACAAATTTTTTATCTGAGACCTAGGGTCGCGGAATTTCATAAATGTCTGGAAAGGATTCAAAATTGGCCACGTCATGCGACATTGAGTAATGGAACGTAATACAACATATTTTTAACTTTTTCATTTTCCATTCACCGTCACTTTTCATTCACTCATTTTGGACCTGATGAATCAAATTCTGATATTTTTATAACTTAACCTAATCAAATCAAATTATTTACTACATCGATGTAAATAACATACATTGCATCGATTAATTTAAAATTTTTATACGTTTAAGTTTCGTTTTAAGTTAAGTATTACGTTAAGTTTCTCTAAAGGAGAAGAAACAAGCGAAAAAAACTCCATAGTTTTTTTTTTAACAAACTAAATACTCGTACAATATTGAATGTAATTAGAAATATTGTGGGAGCGATCAACTTATTCCCAGTAGTTTTTCTACATTATCTCGAGTCTGGTTAATTGTTGTACCTTCATTGTTTCTGATTACACAACAAAAAAGCTTCAGGTACATACTTCAGGATGGGCAATTGTTTCTATCTATGTAATTATAGTATAGTGTAACACCAAAAAGCGGCTAAGCGTTGAAAATGCCTTGAAAATTTGAAACCGACAGATGGCGTGTTTACCATCTTAAAAATATATTGCTAAAATTTTGCTGATCGGTGAAGGAAATCGTTGTCAAAGGTGCAAGGATTCTGGTATTGCGATTGTACTGCGTACTTGTCAAACGTGGCGATTATGGGAGAGGGCCTCCCTCCCATACGAGAGAGGGCTATATCCTGCAATTGTTTTTTACAGGCTATTATGATAACGATCACGGTACTATAATAAAACTATAAATAGTGAAAAGGTTGTAAAAGCATTTTAACAAAAAAGTATAAATAAATACATAAGTGCTGAGAGAGAGAGAGAGAGAGAGAGAGTACACTTTATTGTACACCGTAAAAAAATGCTGAGTTCCTGTTAAACACAAACAAAATAGAAAATAATTGCAGCTATAATTTATGTATTGGTATTTACTGCATATATATTTTTGATGTTTTATTTATTTTGTTGTATTTTACGTATTTTTACTTTTATAAGAATATAAACCCACCCAGACGAGAACATATAACAAATACCCCAATAAAAATAATGATTTCCGAGTGGTTGACTGATCACAATACAAATCAGAAGACTCAAGTTCAATACCATAAAAAGACTTGCACCAATAAGGATTTTTGTTTTTTTTTTTTAGTAATAAATAAATGCATATATAGATAGGGACCGCATACATTGATTGACCCGATCCCAATGTAAGAAGCTAAAGCACTTGTGGTATGTAAATCGGAAACAACAAAGGCACCACAAACACCCAGATCCGAGAAAATGTAGAAAAAGTGGGTTTTCTACATTGACCCGACCGGGAATCGAACCCGAAACCTCGAGATCTTGAAAACCGGTGTTTACGCCACTCGTCCACGGTCCAAGGTCGTCAAAATTTTCGAAGCTTTTTTCGACGTTTTGTCCTTTTTGATAATGTGCAAATACTAACATGGCGGTAAACTGACTATCACACTGACCCAAATAAGCGCTGGTAAAAGTAGATTTGGGACCACGGCCGTGATTGAGTTTGTTTGAAAAAACGAACAAGCAGTCTATAATATGTAGACGATATTCTATCGAACTGCTCAAACAGTTGTCAAACTCAAGTTATATACAAGTATTCTAATTAATTTTCGTAGTATTCAAGTCAACGATACGATTCGTACATATGTTTTGGAAAAGTTCAAGTAAAGAAAGAAAAAAATGTTTATTCACAAAGAAACACGGCTTGAAATAAGTAAACTATCGATTTAGAAAAAAAGAGCTTACAAATCATACTATTAACAACATATTATTATTATGTTATAAATAAATATCTTCACGCAATTCCCTATACAGGGGTAGACAGAGGTCTAGACAATTAAGTCCCTTTGACCCACTTTCCACCGAAGATATTTTCGGAACAACGTGACAGGTGGTGAGCCCATTGCCGTCTTTATGTCCGTAATATTCCGATTCCGATTCGTAAATAAGTTTTTGAAAACCCCATTGGAACGAGCCTGCCACCTGGGGATCGAACTCAGGTCTCATGACTCGAAATTCCGACCACCCTACCACTAGGCTATCGCGACTTTTTTTTTTCAATAACATAATAAATATATTCGTATGTATCAAATACAAATACCTATATCTGTATGTATCAAAGCTTCACCTCGACAGCACACTCAGAATAACGCCATGACATGGGTCTATGGTTCGAACTCGTGTCTCTTGATTTACTAGTCGCCCAAACACTCGGCTAGCGGCGAATTTACGATCACCGGCAACCACTCGGCAATTTCACTTACTATATTTTTTAGAATTTAATTATAAACAATTGACTTTTATATTGTAATTTAACTACAGTCAAGTGTACGTCTAAGACTGTTTTACGTGACTAAAGACACGCTTACAAGATTAAAGGCATGCAAATTACCTCCAAGAGCGATGCAATTAGGCGACGTAGTTGTGGAATGTGAAATATTTGTCACGTTTAGCGTGTTTGCACTGACTCACATAATACATCCCTTGTAATGAACTGGTGATAACATAGAAAGAGACTTTAGAGCTTTTAATATGTGGTAATGTACGTTTTGAGGCGGTTACATACGTGTGACTGGTTTCTTTAACTCTTCGTATACAATACAAACCAAGTATGGTTTGTATTTTTCTCTGAAACTAGAAAGCACGAAGCAGAAACTCCTTTAAAATTAATCCCGTAAATAATTATCTCAAGGCAAAAAACAACTGATCTGTGTCACTATTTTTGATTGGTGTCAGTGTATAGCTTTACCTCTCGCTTTAAACCCTACGCAGTAGAGCGACGCACACGCAAGTCTTCAAAGTGTCGCCAGCTCTAAGGTTCCGGTTTAATTTCCGGATGGGGTCATTGTAGTAAAATCACTTTTTTATATTATTTCGGGTTACAGTGTTTGTGGTACCGAAGTGTGTTAGCCATTTACGTAAGTGCTTCAGCTTTCAGCAGTTACTTTCGGATAATTGCTCTTATCGTATCGTATGGTATATTATCCTCGTATGGCTCGTATGGAATATTAACCTTACGTACGATGTTTTTGGCATCGTCGCCATCTACTGTCGCTTTTGCATATGACAGGCGATGCCAAAAACAGGCATAAACAAAGAAAGAGATTTAAAATTTCAACGGATGCGTGTAAGACACAGTGGCCCTGTGGTGAGAACGATGCTACGGTTCGGCAAAGGTTGCGGATTCAGCTTGGCGCCCGAGTCAGTTGACATTTTAAAAACATTTTTTCTCTTTAAATCAATAACAACAAGTTCAGCATAAGTTTATATCCTTTAAAATCAATAAAAAATTGCGTAAAACCAAAGGACGGTGAAATTTTGTCGAACTCTAATGCTTGACGACATACCTAGGACCCGGTAGCTCATTTCCCAAAAAAATTGAATAAATCAGTTCGAAAGAGCACACTGATCGTCAGTAATAGATTTCATTAATTCTTTAATATATTGATACTTTGATCCGCAGTACGCCTCTCTTTTGTTTTATACGTTCAATATACGCATTTTGTGTACGGAAAAGTTTGAAGAATAATTAAATCTTAACAAAGGAAAATATTTATTAATATAGTTAGATAATAGTTAATAATGAACAGAAAAATAGCAAATTAATAAATATTTCCCTAATCCCAAATTATCTAATTAAAGCGCTTGTGTTATGGAATTGGAAACAACGAAGATGCCACAAACACGCAGACTGTAAAAATGTATAAAAGTGTTTCCTACATTGGTCCGTTCGGGAATCGAACCTGGAACTCAGAGCTGGCAGCAACATAGAAACCGGTGTGCACGCCGCACATCCACGAAAGTCAAAAGAGAAGAAGAAAATTCGATATAATTTTATAGAAATTAAACTATTACGTTGTCCCGTGTTATGTTACGATGTCCTATATCGGAGTGTGTATTTATTTTTTAAAATAAATATATCAATCATATTCCCAATACTAAAGTAAACAGAGATCTAGACATTAAAGTACTATCGACCCACCTTTCGCCTATCCCCATTTAGTGACAGATAGTTAGACTTCTTTATATCTGTGGCAGTGGAAATAAAGTTAGTTAGCATTTATCAAAATAGACTCACATCATGAGATTTAACTTAAATCTTCTTGTTCATAATTGAATTTACTAACTACAAGGTACACGATAGCCGAGTGTTCGGGTGACAGACCCGAAATCGATTTCCAGGTGGCAGGCTCGTACCAATAGGTTTTTTTAAAAGCTATGTACGATTTATATCGTTGGCTTGAACATAAAGGTAATAAATAAAGGTGAATGAAATTGTATACTTGGGGAGTGCGTTTAGCCGGGGTGGAAGATGTGATTTAGATGTAGACAGGCGTGTCGCTGCCGGGAACAAAGTCAATGGTGCCCTGACTGCGTTAGTCAAAAGGCAAGGCGTAGTGAAAAGTGCACGCCTTGCAATACATAACGCAGTGTTGGTACCGACTTTGTTATATGGCAGCGAAACCTGGGTATGCCAGAAGAAGCATAAAAGCAGGTTGAAGGCAGTAGAGATGCGATCTCTTCGTAAAATGTGCGGCCTTAACATGGCCGACCGAAAGCGAAGCGAAGAGATTCGCAATATGGCAGGTTTGAAAGATGACCTCGTCACAAAAATGGATAAGGGCGTGCTTCGATGGTTTGGGCACGTTGAGCAAATGAGTGAAGACCGAATGGTGAAGAAAATATATAGCGCGAAAGTTAATATTAAAAGGTGTCGAGGTAGACCGAGACTAACTTTCGAAGACCATGTGAGCAAATTGCTCGAAGAGGGAGGGTCATGAGTACTCGGATACCTAGACGTGCATGTATGAAGAAGATGATGAATCTGAAAGAAGCGAAAGAAGTATGTAGATCGTGACACTTGGCGATCTGTTCTCTCTGGCTACCCCGTCAGGGATTGTGCGTGAAGATAAGTAAGTAAGTAAGTAATTAAGAACATAAAGACGGCGACGGGCTCAACACCTGTCACGTTGTCCCAAGAAATACAGGTGGGTCGAAAGGACTTAATTGTGTGGACCTCTATCTACCCCTGTACAGCGTGAAGGAACAACAGGAAAGTCACTTCATAAAAAAAAAAAACATAAAGATTTTAATAGGACAGTGATAAATTTATTACGAAGATTAAATGAAGTTGGCAGAAAAAGCCTGGCCGAGAATTACTTACCAACAAAAATATAAATGAATGAGACGCGAACCTGGAAAGGAAAAAGTCAAATTTCATTTGTAAGGAGAGGGGCCTTCGAGCTGAATAACAAAGTAATTCCGTCCTACTGACATTCAGTGGCGTTAAATCTTAATTTTAATTTGCGAACTTCTGGCTGTAAAAAATCGGTATTTTAAAAAATACTTATAACACGTTTTGAGTTGAAAGTATGTTTCTATGCCCTTATACCTTCCAATAAGAACTTTATTCGGTTGAGTTTATAGCTCATAATCTGTTCTATATATTGCAGACGATTGACTAGAAATTTAGCATAGTTTCTCTTTAAGCGATGTAGACGCTGACTATGAATGTATTTTACGCAAATCCTTTCCGAAATAAATATTTCAGCGTAAGAATTTCCTATTGCTTTCGTGCTGTGAGTGTCTGGTAATGCAACCCGGGATCGCAGAGCCGGTGGCGTGAAAAATCAGTAAGTACGCTTCTCCACCACAGAGGTCTTCTCACGAAATGCAGAAGCTAATAAAGATGCGTCTACTTCACGCGGAAATTACGCATTACGTGGTCCTGCCCGTGTCAAGCCGGTGAAAATCATGCAACAGCTGTAGCAGTCGTTTGGCCCTACCACGTTTTTGTAAAAAAAATCTTCACGAAATTCCCTAGAATTGTGAATTGTCTAGACAATTAAGTCCTTTCGACTCACCTTCCACCAAAGACATTTTTTGAAACAACGTGACAGGTGGTTAGTCCGTCGCCGTCTATATGTCCAAGCCTTTGGAACCACATTTCTCCGTATTTATATACATATTTGGAACAACGTGACGAAGTTATATCAAGAATATCTCACAACACCTTAGTAAGGCGTGAAAAATTACACTCGTTTCGATTTTAATCTAAAATTTCATCACGCCTTATGCTCAGGGGTATGATGTACTTAAAGTTAATGAGAGTTATGCATGTTCTGTTTGTAATTAACTAAAATTAAACGAAGATTTTATTAATGCGAAAACCGCATACGATAATGAGAAAAAAATATCTCCACGTCATTCCCAAGACAGGGATAGACAGAGCTTTAGTCTAGACGATTAAGCCTCTTCACCCCCTTCCACCGGAGCCATTTTTCGTGACAGGTGATGAGCCCGTTGCTGTCTATATGTCCAAGCTAACAACCTAAATAGTACATAAGTTTTTTGAAAGAACCCATTGTTACGACCATCGGAATAAGATTCGGGTCTCTTGACTGGAATTCCGACCACGCGAACACTCGGATATCGTGAATTTAAATGTGAGTTGAATGAAATGTTATAATTCCTAACAGTATAAACTGTGCGAATAGGCTTGTCACCTGTCGCAATATCTGTCACGTAATATCTCTTGCAAACCCTTCCAGGCATACTCTAAAGTCCACATAAATATGTGCGACGTAGGTGGTTAATTAATAATTTTCAATTACGTAACCAAACAAACGACGACATTAACTTTTGACAAATTGGTGTTTCGCAACTCATACGTTTGTTTTATGATTAGCGCAAAGTTTTTGTTCAATACATCAAAACTTTCAACATCAATCAATTAGATGTGGAATGTTACAAGGATTTAATATTAAATAATTTTAACAAATTATCTTTTGTAATAATATTAATTACACAGTAATGAACTGGACGACTAAACTTTGACGATCTGATAGCAGAGTTGGTTACGGAGCCAAGCTAAGGGTTACGGATTCAATTCTCGATAGGTCCCTATCATTTGATGAATATAAACGTTTTCAATATAGTCAAATATATATCTTAACACCATTCCCAATACAGAGGTAGATAGAGGTCTAGACGATTAAGTCCTTTCGACTTTCGGGAGAGGCCTACGTCCTTTTACAGGTCGTTAAGTTAGATGACATTTAAAAAGATTATTTTTTATCATCACGCATTTTTCCCAGAACAGGGGTAAACAAGAGCTTTCGACCCACCTTTCACCGAAGCGTATTTGGTACAATGTGACAAGTCGAACTTTAGTTTCCCAAAAGCCATGGAACAATATTGAACTCGGGTGATATGATTCGAATTCCTATCACACAACATCACAGCTATTGTAACTTCTTACATCAGCGCATCAAAAAATCGCATAGGTTACTAGTAAACCAATGTCGCCGGTCCACTTCACATTTAACAGGATTCTCGATAAATTGATATCTATTTTAAAATGAAATGACCTCACCTTTTACACATTTTCTTAAGGAAAATTTCAATTTATATTTGATATCGGAAACTCATCGCTTTAAAACGATTACTATATTAGGGCCACGAAAACGTTTCTGAAGCTGCTTTAATATATCTCTTGTCACCTTTATCAAATGAAATCAAATCATTTATTTATCGACATAATACGTATATTCGTTTATCGATAGTCAATTTTAATCTACCACCATTTCATAATGAGGTTCCTCTAAAGGAGAAGAAACAGGCGAAAGAAACTCCGTAGATATCCTCTTTTTTGGTCAATATTATGTATTATACAATGTGATGTGACATTTTCTAGAAATAGCTAGGGAGCGATTACCTCATTCCCAGGGGTTACTGTCATTAACATATTCATTTATATTATAATAACCCTTCTTATAAAGTTTTTCTCTAATATGTTTTCTTAAACCTGTTGTTGTATCATGGCCTTTGACTGTTCAACTATTCAAGTCTATTCCCTTAAAGCACGATTTAGGACACCTAAATTAATCAGGCATGAAGAAATAAAATTAATATTTAAACATTAACACATGTCGTCTATGTATTGACATCTACTAGATATCAATGATAGCAACATAAATAAGTAATCATCATAAACATACATGACTCGAACACAAGCTTTCATTGTATAAAATATTATTCTTTATTCGACAACGCGACCCTTGTCTTCGATTATCAAAAGATGTGGCTGCTTGACTCATCAGGTCGTGTAGTCGTAGTCTGGTCCATAAATGGTAACTGTACTTCCATCTTGAGGTATCTCACGTTTTATTACAAGAGGTTTTAGAAACGATTTTACAGAAAAATCCAAGCTCATAAATAGTAATCGATTATTTTGTTCAACGATTTAAAAAAGGCATTCATTGAACAATTTTATTGATAAAATCTTTGTTTTATGAGAGTTGAATAAAATAAGCATATGCGAGATGTATATTTATAGATAAATTTTAATGGTTAAATCCCTATCAACATATATTAATTTCAATTTTAAAATGTTGTAAAATGCGGTACGAGTGATTTTTTACTTTCTGGCCACAAAAATATCTCCAAATCGCTCTAAGAAAATTAAATCTATATAAATATACTTCTTTGAATTACTAAGTTTAGTGGCCACATAGTGCACAGTAACATGGCCAGCGTTTCCTTAAGATGTCTTGATTAATGAGCTACGGAATTTATTCAAGGGAAGCAGAGAGGTAAATTTTTTGATAAAACACTTAGGGCGCCTATATTACCTGTACTTTGGTGGTATATAAAAATCTTGTGCTTGTGCATGTGACTGAGCTGCGTCAATACAGCTGGACCGATTTTAATGAAATTTTTATGTGTATTTAAATGGATTCGAGATAAATTCTAATATAGCTGTTTACAATTCGCCTACCTAGAAGTCAGGTCTTTTGCTTTATATGCCAATGAGCTACGTTTGAACCCCAGGCCGGCACCAATAAATTTGTTTACGTCAATTTTATTTAAAGTAAATTAGGAACTTGCTCTATTTACCACATTCTCGGCGCAAAGGACAACGTCGAGAGGAAACCTGCCTGCCTGAAAAACAGTCAAATATTTGAGTGAAGACCTTTGTCCAGTTACATTTTCAGGGCATGCGCACAAAAGAAGGTTTTAAAAAATAAGGAAGAATTTCTTCTCTGTGGCTACTTTAGTATTCTTTACGATTGCCCGCGGAGCTTGACTGTAAAACTTGACGTTATTACTTTTCAACTTTTAATGTTTTTGTCGCGAAAGAAACTCCTCTTAAGAGTACTTTAAAATGCCTTAAGTGTGTTTTTCTTTCTATTTTTAAACTCTCAACTCTCTTTATAATTGTGACGATACTTTTAATAAGGAGATAACAAGAGAGCAGTTGGTATTTTATTTATTTAATGAAAACATTAATAGCCACGACAGTCGAGTGATTGTGGGGTGGTGATCGGAATTCGAATCAGGAGGTATTTAATTAAATTATACATAATTTTCAGACAAAACCATTGATATGAGCCTACTATCAAGGGATCGAACTCAGGTCCCCTGACTGTAATCCCGATCACCCAACTTATAGGCTATCGTGACTCATAGATAGAAAAAATTGTTAGAATACATAAAAAAAGTTTTAATATTGTCAGCCATTTAACATTTTGTTGTATAAATAGAAAAAGAAATACCTCAACGAAAAACGTAGCGCACGCGTATGATTAATGATCAGTTTATTAAAGCAGCAGCACTACATAAATAATAAACGTCGGTTGCCAATCGTGCCGCAGCATTTAGTTATGGCAAAGAGATATATTATTTATTTATTATTATAACTTTCATTATAAATATTCAGTTTACTGTCACGATAGCCGAGTGTTTGCGTGGTAGAGATTTCGAGTCGAGAGACCCGAGTTTGATCCCCAGGCTCGTACAAATAGGTTTTTCAAAAATTTATGTACGAATTATATCGTTGGCTTGGAAGTAAAGACGGCGACGGGCTCACCACATGTCACGTTGTCACGAAAATGTCTTCGGTGGAAGGTGGGTCGAAGGGACTTAATTGTCTAGAGTATACCTCTGTCAATTCCCAACACAATATTGGGAATTGCGTGAAGATATTTATTTTTATTTATTTATTTATAAATATTTTTTAAAATTCTTTTTAAAATATTATAAACATTATAACTTTCAAAAAAAGTCACGATACCCAAGTTTAAGGGTGATCTGAATTCTGGTCAAGGTACCCGAGTTCGATCCCCTAGGATCTTACGTACGTACTTGCGCTCAAAGTGCTTGCACGTTCGGCGCAAAAATCAGTTACGTCAGTCACCTGCGAGCACACGAACAACGCTCGCAATAGTCCTAGTTGCTGTGTTGCCGAAATCGGTCGGGATACCTATGGGTTTTTTCAAACCTTATGGACGGTGTATATCGTTGGCTTGGACATAAAAACGGCGACGAGCTCAGCACCTACCACCAAAGACAATTTGGTCTTCGATAGAAAGTGGGTCGAAAGGACTTAATTGTCTAGACCTCTGTTGACCCCTGTATTGCATATGACGAGAAGATATCAAAATTATTTATACGTATGTTTGTGCTTACAATTGAGTGGGGATTAAAAACCTTGTAAAGATTGTAGCCTAGTAAAGGCCACTGAAAACGGTATTACATAATTTTGGTATAAAAAATAAGATATAAGTATATGTGTAATACTTTGCGTGTCTCCTCTATAGTAGTCGACGATCTGTTTTCAGCCACCGTCAGAGCTGCCACAGTGCAGCCACTAACGTTGTTACCGTTGCCTGATACGTGGTTTGCTTTAGGTGTTGCCACATAATTATAATAAACAACTTATATAAAGTAGGCAAGTGGTATCTGGGTTAGAATATACCGTCCCTTTTCTTCCTGTGGGTTTGTATTCATATCATTGATCGTATCATTGTTCCCGTTGTATCCAGAGGGAAAAAAGCATTGAAAATGGCAATAACCATTTCGAAAAAGTCTATCAAGCAAAGCGTAGAAAGGAAGCAGGATCTTCATATAAAATGTATGTGGTACTGCCTTGTCCTTTTAGGTCTTCTTCTAGTAATAAGATTCCACGCCATTTCACCTGGAATTCCCCGAATTGCCCGATCGCATAAGGCAGGCACCTACTCGTAGTAAGCCGTGATTCAAAAGGTTATTGCGCGAGCACTTATCGAAGGCTTGATTTATTTGTGGTTACTTTATACCTTACAAAGTGCCATAAAAAGTTCATGATAAAGTTGTAGGCGTTATCATATTAATGTTTCATAGCTGTTAATATATAGAAGATAGAATATTCCGGAAGATGAAGCGAACTATCATTAGGACGCCTATTGAGGCGTAAGTAAAGAGAATGTAGGACACGCGGGTTCGGAGGTAAGAACAACGCTCTTATCAACTCTCTTGCCACGATACAACAGAGGTCGCGTGTTCCAATCTCGCCCATGTCAGCTATATTTTTAACTTTAAATAAAACAAAAAAATTAGTTCATACATAGATAGTGACAATATCACATACGTTGCTCTAATCCCAAAGTAAGCAGCTTAAGTACTTGTATTATGGAATCAGATACAACGAAGACATCATAAACACCTAGAACCGAGAAAATGTATTATAGAAAAAGTTCTTTTCTCTATAGACAAGTCCGGGAATCGAACACGGGATCTCAAAGATAGGGAAACCTTGAAAACCGGAAATTTTTAAATTTGTCCTTAATTTAATAACAAAAAGTCAAGTATGACTTGCTTTAATAAATCAATTTAATGTATTGCATCAAATAAATTGCATCGTTATGTATAATGCCCTCACTAGTAAACACTTTTCCTCACTTTAAACTTTTTTACTCTTTTTCAATAAGATTTATTTAAAAGATATTGATTTTTACAGGACAACGGAAGACTGAGGACAGAAGAAACAACACGTTTAGAATAGTCTTTTATACCCTTTGGTTTTGAATGAAACACAATGTAGCACAGACAATATGTCATTCTATAAATTGCAAATACCAACTAACGGGAACTATATACACTAAAAGCGTCTCAAGTTCATATTTCAATATGACACTTAATACGTCACAAAGAATACATTGTTCGCTTTCAGCGCTAACGTAAATAGTAGTTCGATTGCTACTGAGACTTGGGACATCTTTAACAAAAAAACTTGATAGTATAAGCATATTAAAAAAGTGATGAAAATTTACTCAGCACTGTTGTCATCTAAATTATAACGCAATAGAGGGGTAGACAGAGGTCTAGTCTAGACAATTAAGTCCCTTTAGATATTTTTCCCTTTTTCCCTTTCACCGAAAATATTATTGGGACAACGTGACAGGGGGTCAGCCTGTCGCCGTCTTTATGTCCAAGTCAACGTTATAATTCGTACATACTTACTTATCCACATTCCCTGACGGGGTAGCCAGAGAGAACAGATTGCCAAGTGTCACGATCCTTACATACCTCTTTCGTGTCTTTCAGATTCATAATTTTTTTCATACATAGACGTCGAGGTATTCGAGTACTCTTGACCCTCCCCTCTTCGAGCAATTTGCTCCAAAAGACCATGTCTTCGAAAGTTAGTCTCGGCCTTCCTCGACCCCTTTTAATAATACTTTTGCGCTATATATTTTCTTCACCATTCAGTCTTCGCTCATTCGCTCAACGTGCCCAAACCATCGAAGCACGCCCTTATCCATTTTAGTGATAAGGTCATCTTTTAAAACCTGCATATTCCGAATCTCTTCGTTTCGCTTTCGGACGGCCATGGTAACGCCGAAGAGATCGCATCTCCACTGCTTTCACCCAGCTTTTATGCTTCTTCTGGCATACCCAGGATTCTCTGCCATATAACAAAGTCGGTACCAACACTGCGTTATGTATTTCAAGGCGTGCAAAAACATAAGCTTTTAAAAAACCATTGGTACGAGCCTGCCACTTGGAGATCAAACTTGTATCCCTCGACTCGAAATTCCGACCACCCAACCATTTGGCTATCAAAATCACTGTTGTCATCTAAACTAGATGAAATGAGAAAGCATTATTTTACAAGAAAAGCGTATGAGATTAGGTCTCGAATTCGAAGAAATATAAACAGACTTGTTCCATATAACGTTTCAAAATTGGCAGCGTAGTCCTGACGGAATTAGTAAAAAATGCGTGGTACTCGTAAAAACTATCCTAAGATACGACAACCATAGTTTCGGAGTTCATCGTGTGCAACAATGTGACACTAGAATTATATATAACAAATATGAAATACTTAAAATTTCTAAATATTAATAAGTTTAAAAAGAACTCCGAAACTATCTAACAATTTTTTTTTATTAAATATTAATAATTTTAAACGATTTTTTAAATGACTAGTATGAAGATAAAATTAGTGTTTGCATTCTTTGAATTCTATCAACACGAACTTGATGCTCGGCAATCCGCCTCAGTGCGTTTTTCGCGAAATTTTCTGCCAAACCCTTGCACTTTTTTCATAGAAAAAGGGAGGCAAACGAGCAGGTGGCTCACGTGATAGTAAGTGATTACCGCTGCCCATGAACACCCGCAATACCAGAGGCTTAGCAGATGCGTTGTCTCCCTTAAAGTGCTCCCCCCCTCCCCCAGAATTGGGGGAGGGGGGTGTGTGGGCCTCCGGTTACCTGCACTCACCAGACGAAACGCAGAAGTTTGTTAGACTTCTATTTCACGCCGGTATTCTGTGAGGTCGCGGTACTTCCCCGGTCGAGCCGGCTGATGCTGAACAACAAAAGCTGATGCGTGGCTCTACCACTGTGAAATGGAATGTGCTGCCGTCAGCGGTTTTTCCGGACCGATACAACTAAGGGTCCTTCAAGAAAAGAACCTATACCTTAATGATTTCTTGTATTTACGCGAATACTACACATTTAAAATAAAACGATTTTGGGATTTTCTTGACCACGGTTGCTGTAAAGCATCCGAAACGTCGGAAAATAAAAATAGTTTGTAAATACTAATTAAAAACGCGATAATATCCGAAAATCGTTTTATTTTGAACCTATACCTTTCTCAAAGGCCGGACACGCATCTGCTATTCTTATGGTATCGCAGGTGCCCACCATCACGTGAGCCTACCCTCCTATTCTATAATAGAAACGTTGGTAAAACTATGATTGTTCACACACATATTAAGTAAATAAAATTGGCATCAATTATCAACACTAAAATAGAACATACATACATAGATTGGTATCACATACGTCACAAAGATCACTCTGATCCCAAAGCAAGTAGCTAAAGCATTTGTGTTATGGAATCAGAAACAATGCAGATACCACAGCCATTTAGACCCGAGATAATTTATAGATAAAGTGGTTTTCTTTTATATGTATCTTCACGCCATTCCCAAGACCGGGGTAGATAGAGGTCTAGACAGTTCAATAGTTTCGACCCATTGTCCACTGAAGATATTTTTGGGACAACGTGACAGGTGGTGAGTCCATCGCCGTGTTAATATCCAAGCCAACGATTTTTCTCCTGTCCCAATTTCTCATGTGTGTAATAATTAATAGTAAAAATAAAAGGTAAAAAAAGCAGGAGACCCGAGTCCTATTCCCAGGAGGTAGGCTCATACCAATGAGGTTTTTCAAAATGTGTTTATGATTTATATCGTTGAGCTGGACATAAAGACAGCGGTAGGCTCCACCATCTGTCAGTTTGTCAAAGCTGAAAATTAAGCTGCGATGAAAATTGAGTCGAAAAGACTATTTAGTCTTTTTTAGACCATTTTGTCCAGACCTCTGCCAAAACTGTATTGGAAAATACGTGAAGATAAAAGAAAATTAATAAGAAATATAATTTATTTTAATAAATAAATGTATTATAAAATGTATAACAAGTCGTAAGCAACATAGTACTTAAAAGTTCGTAATGGAAAACCCTGACAAATGACTTTGAATAATGAATCGTGACTCGAAAGACTTTCAACTTACCCTTTTATAAGCTGCTCTGTTTCTGAGCAAGAAATGACTTTGTTAAAAATTGTAACTTCACGGTGATGTAAGAGACTTCGGAGAGAAAAAATAAAGACCCCCGATAAGGTGGTATAAACATCACTAAAGATACCAGACCGGTGACTGCGGTAGCCTTTAAGGATACGAGAAACGAGATTTATATATTTTATTTATTTATTCTTTACTGGACCTTATTACAAATAAATCACTATGAAAGATCAAAGAGCAGGCATAATGCTAAGAGTATTCTCTACCTGTCAACCTAAAGGAGTGATGAAAAGTTGAACTTTGAACATACAATAAAAAATAGGACAAATCTAAATGTTATGACAAATCTGAAAAGTAACCAATTTTGTTCTATATACAATAAACAAATAATATTTTAATAAACCTATTTTTATATTGGTTACGATAGTAGCAAATTCTCCGATTTCTTAGAGTTAACCAATGTTATTTCATAGTCATAATGTTTTGTTTGAATTATTTTATACTTTATCGTTGGTCCCCAAAATATCTTCGGTGGAAGGTGGGTCGAATGGACTTCATTGTCTAGACTAGACCTCTGTCTACCCCTGTATTGGGAATTGCTTGAAGATGATTTATTTTATTTTAATTTATTTTACTTTGTATTATAATAAGTACCTATCAAGTATTATTTATCATAATACTGTGGGTACAATTAGCAAAATATTGCACCCCAAATAAACATTTCACGTGTTACATTTGATACATTTGAAACGACGAATACGACATAAACGAATACGACATTATCTACGCGGAGTGCTAAAAGTCACTTTAAAGTGAGAAGTACGAAGTGAACATTAAACCTACAGATCTCCACGAATCCTCCTTTCACACTGTTAAGTAGCACAAGTAACCTTTGCAATACTGTAATAAAACGTTAAGTTCACTACCAAAAATTTCAGTCATGCGTTGTTAAGGGTAGTTTTCGATATTTACTTGTTATTTAATTTTTTTTCTTACGCATTTTCCCAAAACTGGTGTAGACAGAGGTCTAAAAAATTTAATCCTTTTTATACCCACCGTTCACCAAAGTCTATTTGTCCAAGCCCACGTTACAATATACTTACTTAGATAGATTTTTAAATACATATATATTTATATATATACCTAAACAGCCATGACTTGAGTACAAACATTCATCACTCGAACTTGCGACCCATAGCTTAGAAGGCAGTGTCACTACCAACTAGTCCATCGGGTTATCTGTAGAAGCCCCAAAAAAAACTTTTCCATTTAACTGATAAACTTTTGGGTGAAATCGTAGAACTCTACGAGTAATTATATTAAAAAACATCTGCTAACGCTTCAATTCCAAAGGTTATTCTAAGCCTACAAATATAATATACAAGCCTATAAATATTCAAACCAAATAAAATAACGTACGAAGAAACGTTTGCTGATTTTAGTCTAGCAGTGGCTAAAGAATTTGGGCTTCTTTTCCTCCTTTTCTTTACAATTCATATAATCTTTATTACAGGTATAGGAAGGCAACGCATCTGGAGATAAATATACGAACTCGGGTGGCCGTAACCAATTCGTAGGTGAGAACTAAATGCTCGCCATTTTCTCCTTAAAAAAAGATAATGCCTCATGACATGTAATTTCTCTGGCTCTCTATCTTCAAACTGAAACACAGGTATATACTCTATCTATATATTTCTCCATCGCTCGCTCTCTCTATCTCGATTTGGCTCTGTTACTATCTCTTGCGGTGTGCAACGGAGAGGAAATGAAATAAAATCTATGAGTATCAAAGACATAAATTGCTTCAGTATTTAGTATATCATTCTTAATTCGTTCTCTGTCTCAAATCTGTGAATTTAAACGAACTCAAGAATGAACAACTACGCTAACTCGTCATAATTGGGAATTTTCATTTAAAAACTGTAGGTTATATATACTTTCATAATTCAAGTTCACTATGAGAACGATGTTGATGAAACATTACATCACGGCGTAACTAAATCCCTAAAATAAATTTATTATGTAAGTGACACGAAAGTTTATACTCAGTTTTCGAATAACGTTGTGACAACGGACAAAGTTTTAAATAACAGTTGAAATTTGCTATGCAGTCCAAAAACATGGGCCAGTACATTGCTTTCGCTTATGACCTCAATATGAGAACGATGCAGAGATTATAAAAAAGACTAGAATAAGTAACTAAATAAATAAATAAAATTCTACTTCTTCTTCTTCTTTACAGCCAAAAGTCCACTGCTGAACATAGGCCTCATGAATTTTCACAGTGAACGGTCCTCAGCCACCTGCATCCATCGACTTCCCGCAACATTTGGCTAGGCCATCTCGTGGGGGCGTTTGTCTGTTGTCGCGGGACACTGCGTTTGTCTGTACGAGGTTGACATTCGAGTACCTTTCTTCTCCAACGGTTATCTGTTCCACGAGCTATGTGGCCCGCTCATTGCCGCATCCTGAAATAATGAATTGAATCCTTTCGATGACTACTGAAAATCAACGCTATCGTAGATACTGCAAAACCAAAGTTACCTTATAAGTTACTTTATATTGTGGTACATACATACATAATGGCCTATTAAAGTCCACTTCAGGACATAGGCCTCTCCCAAGGGGAGGATTTGCCATGATCGCCGTGACAGGCGGATTGGCGATCGCAGTATCAGACCACTCGTACCTGAGACGCTGCAGCCCATCTTCGGTCTGATTATTTTGGTCTGCCATTTTTAGAGATGGTTATCCCGTTATCTATCGGTTGCCATTAGGATATTCGAGGCTCTTTCCCTTAGTCGCCTTTTACGACACCCACGGGAAGAAAGGGAGTAGCAACATTCTTACACCGTTACCACACGGCTCTTATTTATTATATTGTGGTATATTATTATAATTATGTGTTTCAAATAAAGTTTGGTCTATGTCTATATCTAATTCTTTCCTCTACCTTCGTCTGGAGTATAAATTATGATATGAAAATATTGTTTTGAAATACCGGCTAGGCTCGAGAATTTCTTGCCGGTTCTTTCCTGAGAATGTCTTGCTTTTACGTAACTGTGTAATTTTAGAAGTTCATATGAGGTTTATTCCAAATGCAAATTGCAGTAAAGGTTTTAACCTTGACTGTGACATGGACGATCAGAAGCTTTAAGGGTTAGTTAAGTCGTTTTACCAACACCGTGGTGAAGAGATAGATGAGATTGTCGCTTTTGTAGATAGATCTACATAGGCGATAGTCTCAACAAACATTGGACCGGAGTTTATTTCAGACAATGTGACAAGTGATGAGCTTGTCATCGGCTTGACACTGAGATGAAAAATCTTACAGTATACTTCCTCATGGAGTTCGAACTTGAGTCTCCGGATTTGTATTTAGAAATGGCCATGTGTCGTGGGTTTTCGTCTGTCAAAATTTACCATTACTAATCTACTGATGAAACAATGAGACAGCTCGTAGTAACTAAATAAAGTATTTTATTACTAGCTATATCTCACGGCTTCAATCTAAGATATTAACGTTATTCCTAATAGGTAGTTTCAACATAAATTTGTGAATATTTATATATATATATATATATTATACAATAATGTAAAAAAACTCTGACTCAAAAGCGATGCCATAAGGGGAAAGTCGTTGATTCAATAAAAGTATAATTATTTTATTGTCATAATTATTATATAAGTATAGTATTCGTATTTAAGAATACCTTATTTAAAGCAACAAAATTATGTAAATATTTAAAATAATTATTAACTAAAAACTACAATAATCGTAGAGCCCTACTCCTGGTGGCATTGTACCAAAAACGCTGACAATCTGCTATTAGCGCGTTAATTCCTGCTATTAAATTTCTCATCAAATATCCTTAAAATACCCGCAGAATATAAAACCAACGTCAATGGTCGCATTTAAATTGATTAGGATCCTCGAGATTTTATCCCCTGACGATTTTGAATGTTTTAATCATCGACTATTTTCGGCAGTTACATTAATTGTTGGCTTATAGTCAATGTTAAAGTCATTTTATTATTTCGTTATATCATATTGGCATTTCTTCGACGTTAGAATTATAATCATTGATTCACTTTAGTTCTGGCCACAATAAATATATTCATATATTGGGACAAAATGGCACATACGTTTCTCTGATTCCAAGCTTAAGAACTTTGCATTATGGAATCTGAAACAATGAAGGCACCACAAACACCCTGACCCGAGAAAATATAAAAAATATGTTTCTTTTTCGTCAGTCCGGTAATCAAACCTGGGACCTGGCAACACTTTGAAAATTTGTGGTCCACAGAGGTGTCGTTAACACAATAACCGAGAGTCAGTACACGCGGAGAACGGAGTTGGACCCTTATTTTTAATGTACTACAAAAAAGATACTACGAATAGCGTCGTATTTCAGCGGAGTTTGTCATAAATTATCGTTAAATACTTGTATTTATATATTTATTTTTCTTCACGCACAATCGCTGACGGGATAGCAAGAGAGAACAGATCGCCAAGTATCACAACCCTTACATACCTCTTTCTCTTCATTCAGATTCATCATTTTCTTCATACATACATGAGGTATCCGAGTACTCTTCCCTCTTCGAGCAATTTGCTCACATAGTCTTCGAAAGTGAGTCTCGGCCTACCTCGACCCCTTTTAATATTCACTTTCGCGCTATATATTTTCTTCACCATTCGGTCTTCGCCTAATTTGCTCAACGTGCCCAAACCATGGAAGCAAGCCCTTACCAATTTTAGTAATAAGGTCGTCTTTCAAGCCTACCATATTCCTAATCTCTTCTTTTCGCTTTCGGTCGGCCATGGTAACGCCACACATTTTACGAAGAGATCGCATCTCCACTTCATTCAACCTGCTTTTATGCTTCTTCTGACATACCCAGGTTTCGTAAAAACCAGGTTAAATACTTAATAATATAAACACTTAGAATCGTAAACAAGTACATTTGTTAGGTCGTTATAAACTTTGAGTAGACTCCACAATAAGTCTTGACTTATCACAACTTCCGAAGCGAAAACTCCGAACATTTCTCAAGATAATACCTTCTGTGACTTAGTAAGGCGACTAAGTAAAACCTATATTGTGCTTTAAGTTTTTTAACTTAGGGAATTTAAATCGCAAACGAACTAAGTTGTTGAAAAGTAAATAGATGGCATCTGTGTTTGCCAAGCCTGGCGATTATGGCGAATCCTCCTTTAGATACTCTACCTCCTAGTGGAGACTGCATCCGAAGATGTACTGAACCAACCGAACGTAATAATTTAATAACACATAAATAACAACGTCGTGACAGCCAGTAGAAGTCCACTGCATAACGTAGGACTCTACCGTACAGGAGGCACTGTCATAATCACCAAGCTTGGCAAATTAATTGGCGATTGCAGTTTCGAATACCTTTCATCTTAGACGCAAATGCCTGCTTGGTTTGAAGAATTTTAGTCTGGTATTTTTCTAGTTAATTGCACTTTCAAGTCTTTTCCCATAGTCGTCTCTTCTGATACCCACGGGAAGAAAAGTGGTGTTACTTCTTACGCCGATACCAGCACAGCACATACCTTTTCCTTAGGCATTTTAAAAGTTATAAACAAACCTAATAATTTGTTTCTTTGTACAGATTTTGATTTAAACTTAGGACCCATCATGATTATTAAGTTTTGCTAATCACAATGCCACGCGGTCGTATAGAATACTGCAAATGGGATGCTATTTAAAAAGATTCTTCCTACGAACTATACGTCACGTACAACCAGAAATACTGCTTGATATATTCATGATATGTACATTTATCAAAATGTCACTAACAGCGCTGTGTCGCATATGACGTAGCGTGTGACGCACGAGCACCGCTGTATTTTGGGTCAAATATCTGATAACAGTCAAGGAAGCTGGACTTGAAATGGAAAATGTAATTGTTGTAATATTCGTTAATAATATTTTTTTTATTTTCACACTTTTTCCTAATATAATCCGTGGTACAGACAAGTGAGTCCAGTTTCATTTTAAGTTTAGATCGTTAGTTCACGATCTAAACGTAAACGAACGTTTTGAAAACTTATGTATGATTTATATCTTTAGCTAGGACATAAAATGGCGAGAGGTTCACCCTTTTACGTTTTCCCAAAAATGTCATCGGTTCAACGTAGATCGAAAGGACCCCATTATTGGGAATAGCGTGAAGGTATATTAAAAAGAACTTGGACTACAGCATACGCCTGCTTCAACTACTTCCACTACTACAATTAAACGTCCTGTAAAAGTCCACTGCAGGACATGGGCTTCTCAAGTAAAGAAGATTTGTCATAGTCACAACGCTTGCCAAGCGGATTGACGATCGCTGGACCAGACATCTCGCCCCAATAGCGCTGATGACCGTCCAATTTGAGTGTGGTATTATTTCTAATAATTATTACACACATTTTTATACACTGTATTACATTGTCATTGTAAAAACAAATAAATCTTCACGCACAGTCCCTGACAGGGTAGCTAGAGAGAACATATCGCCAAGTGTCACGATCCTTACACTCTTTCGCTTTTTTCGAATTCATACACACACGTCTATGTATCCGAGTACTCTTGACCCTTTGCTCTTCGAGCAGTTTGCTCGCATGGTCTTCGTAATCGTTCGTGGTTTGTTAGAAAAATATGTATTTATTATAAATATTATAAACGCAGGCTCGTTCACCTTCTTTACTTAAAAAAAAGTTTTTAAATAAAAGCAGGTTTTACATCCAGTTTCTATTTTTAGTTTCTATTTTTTTTTCTTAAATATAAACGAAAAAACTTGATATCCAATATTTCCGGACAAAATTCCGGAGGGCTTTTTCTTAAGGGCTCTTTTCATATCCCCATAATGGACTCGATGAGTTGTTCATGGTGTCAAGTGGGCACATCCTTAATGTTACTTACATACATCATTGCATACACCCGAAACGTGTGTGAGTTACTTGCTTTACTAGTATCCCATATAAATAAATAAATAAATAATTATCTTCACGCATTCCCAATACAGGGGTAGACAGAGGTCTAGTCCAGATTCCACCGAAGATATTTTCGGGACAACGTGACAGGTGCTGAGCCGGTCGCCGTCTTTATGTCCAAGCCAACGATATTGTTCGTACATAAGCTTTTTTTTAAAAACCCATTGGTACGAGCCTGCCACCTGGGGATCGAACTCGGGTCTCTTGACACAAAATTCCGACCACCCAACCACTCGGCTATAGTGACTTTTTCCCCATATACTATATAGTATTATAGTCACGATAGTCGAGTGGTCGGGTGATCGGAATTCGAGTCACGAGATCCAAGTTATATTCCCAAGGCTCGTACCAATGGGTTTTTTCAAAACTTATGTACGATTTATATCGTTGGTTTGGCTTAAAGCCGGCGAGGAACACGCCACGTGTCACGATTTCCCAATAAATGTGTTCGGAAAAGGTGAGTCAAAAGGCGTAAAATATTTTTAGCTGCAAACGACCTCTAAAAAAATTATTACAGACGTCTTGTCATACCGGTAGAGAAACACTAAATACCTAAATGCCATGATTCCACCAGCAATGTTTGCCTTCGAAACTAGAACATAAAAATTTTACTGCCATTTAAAAGTGGAAATGGGTAAAAACATCATACTGACCTTGGAGGAAGGGAACAAATTTTTTTTGCCCTCGTTTTTCACCGTACAGCCATAAAATCAATTACTATGACTTGTATCTCTTACTCGTTCTTCTTTCGCATTGTCTACTTAAGAGGAACACAGAAAATAATATATTATTAAATAAAAGAGAAAAAATATTTTTAAATTTTCAACTGACACGGGACCGGATTCGAGCCCGCGACCTCTGGCGAACCGTGTCAACGCTCTTACCTCTGAGCCACCGTGTCATAGAGGCATTAGTTGAAATTTTAAATCTCTATTCTCTTTCATTTTATTTTTTTCTCTTTAATTTAATAACGAAGTTCAGTATAACTTATATGCTTTAAAACACAACAAAAAATTTAATAAAAAAATATATCTTAGAGAAAAAACCAAAGACTTCGTAAAATAAAGCATTAAGAATATTAAGCAAACAATAAAATCGGGATACGTCTACGAAATCAGTTCACTTTAGGGATTTTGATCCTAAGCTGTGTCTATGATGCGCGTAATAAAATTTATTTTTCTTTTATGCCTAGGCTAAAGGGACGCGAATTGAATTTCCATTTTTGTTTTTATATAAAATCGAAACATTACTGTTATTTAAGGGATTTTTATGATGTTTTCTTATAGTTTTAAATTATCTTTTTATTAAAAAGTAAAAAATAAAATATAAAAATAGTTTTGTCTGAAAACGTTCTCCCTTCGTGAGAAGTCTATCAAATATCTGCGTTTCGTCTGTTGAATGCAGGTAACCGAAAGCCCACACACCCCCTCCCCTAATTCTGGGGGACGGGTGAGCGTGAGCGGATTTCTTCTGCTTTCGCAGGTATCGGGCCTCGAGGCAAGCCTCATTGCCCGGGCGTCTTCTCAGGGGGCTGCTGCTCCCCCGGTCCTGGGTACCGCTTTCTGCGGTATATATGTCGGTGTGTTGCGTATTTTACGCCATGCGTCGGGTCTTTCACTCTTCCCCGTCCTCCCCCTCAACGAGGTCGGGTGGTGGCTGCAACAATTCCCTAGGGAGAGGTCGCCGCTCTGGTGGTCGAGCGTGCTGCGGCAGGAGGTCCGATAAGGACGCCAGGTCGCGCAGGTGTTCATGTGGCCCATTATCAGCGCGGTCATACATTTTCCGCGCCAAGTGGACCACAAAGTCGTGGATAGATTCGATTTTAAGATCTCTGGCGATGACGTCATTCCGGACGTAACGACCAGCTCCACAATCGTTCTTAGGGAAATGTTCTGCTGAACCTGCAATCTTTTCCGCTGTGCGGGAGATGTGAACGCGTACCACGCTGGTGCAGCATATGTGATTCGCGAGCGGATGTAGGTCTTGTAGATCCCTACCTTGGTCTTCGTTGGCAGGTTGGATGCCAGAACCGGACGGAGGACCGCCCTCGCAGCTCTTGCGCGCTGCATGACGTATTCGACCTGAGGGGTCATACGTAGAGAGCGGTCAATCTGGCATCCAAGGTAGGTTACTGTTTTCTTCCACTCTACATCCTGGCCTCGGAGCTTGAGTGGTGGTGGTACACGTCCTGTCTATTGACAATTATGGCGCATGTCTTGCCAACGTTCACGGCCATGCGCCATTTGTCTAGCCATTCAGGCAGCAGGTTCAGCAGACATTGCATCCTCCTGGCTGCAATGTCTGCCCGACGGGACGACGTAAAATACGCGCTGTCGTCTGCGTAGAGGGCGAGCATGACATCTTGTTCCCATTCTTGGACGCGACCTTCAAGTGTGGGGATGTCGTTGGTGTAAACTGCGTACAGGTGCGGAGAAAGACAGCTGCCTTGTGGCACTCCTGCCTCTATCCTTCGTGCTGCCGAGTCGATCCTCTCGACGCTAACACAGAAGCTCCGTCCTCCAGAAATGACGCCACTAGTCGTATGAGCGCTGGCGGCGTTGTGGTGTTGCATATTAATTTGTAGATTAGACCCGTGTGCCACACCCGGTCGAAGGCCTTCTCTATGTCGAGAAAGACCCCCAGACAGGAGCGGCCGAGATGGGTTTCGGCCGCTAGGTAGTGTAGCACTCGGGTCAGCTGCGCCGTGGTGGAGTGGCCGCTGCGGAATCCGGTGCTCCTTTCGGAGCTCTGCATGTGGTCGCAGTCTCCGCAGCAGCAGCCTTTCAAAAAGCTTTGCTACATACGACAGTAGCGTGATGGGACGGTAGCTTGCCGGGTGTCTTCTGTTTTCCCCGGCTTCGGCAGCACTATGATTTTCCCTTCCTTCCACTTGGAAGGGTAGTGTTGGGTGCGTAGCACCCGTTGAACAAACGGGTCAGTGCTACGACCCTTTCCTAGGCAGCTGTCTTATTGCAGTTGTGGTGATGCAATCGTTGCCCGGCGCTTTCCGTAGTGGTAGGCGCTGTGCCACTCTTCTTACTTCAGAAGGGGACATGAAGTCGTCCCTCCTAATGGTGGCGCCGGGCTCGTCAGGAACTCCTGTACACAATGCTCAACCTCCCTGTGGAAGTCTGCGACGACAGCAGCAGCAGTATTGGGTTTGAACTGCCCCTCTAAATGTTCTGCCAGGATCTCGGCCCGGTCTCGTGCTCCGTAGTGCCGTTTTCCTGTGCTGTCCACTAGTGGGCAAATGGGCTGTGGTGTGCGCGAAAGCTGTCGGGTGAGCTGATATAGCGAGGCTGGATGTTCCGAGGCCTCCTCGATGCGAGCGTTCCATGACTCGCCTCGGAAGGCCTTTATCCCTTCCGACAGCTTTTCGGTAATAGAGTTGAGTTTTGCCTTTACTTTGGGACATCTGGTTCTAGCCCAAAGCTTCCTAGTGGATCGTTTCTCCTCTAGGAGAGTTTTGAGCCTCCGTGGGAGTACCTCCCACGGTGCGTGTCAGGTATTGTCCTGGTGGCCGCTAGATACTCTTGATGTATCTTTTCACAGATATATTTAGCGGCCACTTCTACCTCTTCTCCAGATGTTATATTCGCACCGTAGGTAAGGTTCGCCAGCGCTCTTCTGTATTGCTCCCAGTTGGTCTTCGTTCGGAGGCCCCGGGGCACTACGGAGTCGGCGCTGGTCGACATGGTAATGAGAATTGGTAGGTGCTGCGTGTCCAGGTCATACAGCACCTCCACTTGGACCGGACATGTGATTCCTTGGCAGAGAACTATATCCAGGACATCCGGCCGATGTGTTGTTGTCGTGGGGATATGTGTGGGAGCTCCTGGTCCCAGCACTTCATATCCCCCTTCTTCGGCGTCTTCAAACAGTCTCCTGCCGGCGGGGTTCATGATGCGCGAACCCCATGCCAGGTGCTTGGCGTTAAAATCTCCTGCCATAATGACAGGAGAACTGTTGTCCATGACGGCTCGGATGTCCGAGGGGCAGAGAGGAGGGCCGGGTGGGCGGTACGCTGCGTAGATCCTTAGCTCCACACCGGCCGTCTTCAGGAGTATCCCAATGCTCCTGGTTGAGATAAATGGCAGCAGCTCCAATTCCTCATGCACTAGGTCTCTCCTAACCAAAATGGCCGTGCCTCTGTAGGCCTTTCCTTCGGGAGAGACCTCGTCGCGACGATACACGAAGAAATTGGGGATCTTGAAATGGCGTCCGGGTCTGAGTTTAGTCTCCCCTAGCAACACGACCTGGATTCCGTGCTGCTGCACCATAGTGCGGAGACTGGCGGCTTGTTGTTGGATGCCGCCTGGGTTCCAGTACATTACCCGGAGCTCAGCCATTTCTTGCCATTGTCAGGTGGGTCAGGGCTGTCAAAATAGCCGTGAGTGGGTCAGCTCCGTGGTCATCGCCGCTAGGACGTCGCCTGGGATTTTCATGACGACTGTGACCAATTGTGCTAGTGCAGCCTCGATCGTAGTCGGCACGGGTGTTATTTGAGGGGGGGAGGCCTCGGTTCTCCCCCTTGAGGCTTGTGCTCTCGGAGCTGGGTGTTGCACTCGCACATGCTGAGTTACATTTCCTTGTGTGTTGGCAACTGCTTGCCCTGGCTGGATGGTGGCAATGGGAGGGGGTATGGGTGTGGAGGTCACCCTGGCCTCGGACTTGGCCGTCTTCTTTTTCTTCTTCTTCCCCCTCCTCTTCCTCTTAGTGGAGAGGGGACCTCCCCTCTCCGTGGCCTCGTTAGCTGGCGGTTGCAGAGTTGTGACCGCTGCTAACTTTCCAGGTTTAGTGGCTGGTGCCACTTCTGTTGCCACCTCCAGGCGCCGCGGCTGTCGCGGCTGTGGCATGGGTGCGCCCTCTGCGACTGGTGGTGCACCTCTGTGCGTATTTTGCCGCGGCGCATGCGCTGGCGGGGGGGGGGGATGGGAGGGGGCATTCTAATCCCCCTCTTGCGAGCGATGCGCTGTATAACAGCGCATCTTCTGTCGTTTGCCGAGTGCGCCTTACCGCAATTGGCGCACTTCGGTGGCCCATCCCTTGGTTTGGGGCAATCTGATGCGACGTGATCCCCGGCGCATCTAACACATTTAATCGGGCGGAAGCAGTTTGCCGAGGAGTGTCCGAACCCCTGGCAACGGTGGCACTGAGCCGGGCCTTCCCTGCCTTGCCATGCCTCGATCGTTACTCCGGGCATGTAGAGGAGCTCGTGTACGTTATACAGCCTCTTGAGCTCCTCTTGGCTAAGGTGGTGTAATTTGACATGGAAAAGGCAACCCGGTCTCCCTTTCTTCGGGGGGATTGCCCTTACAAATGTAACGGGAAAGCCCAACGCCTTAAGGGCCTCCTCGATGTCTTCTGGGTGTGTGTCTGCTGGTAGCCCACGCAGTCCCACCTTAGTGGGCAATTCCGCGGTCGGTGCATAGCAGTACCATGCGAGCGCTGCGTCCTCCTTGCTGCGCTCCGTTAGGTACCTCTGCACCTTCCGGTATTCATCAGCCGAATGCGGGCGGAATCTTACCCCTTTCCCGAAGGGGCGCGCATTCGGCGCGTGCCCTAAAATGTTGTGCAGGGCACGGAAGTGTTTTGCCCACTCTGGTAGGCATTCTACTATAATAGGAGGATATTTGCTATCCTCCTTTTCCTTGGCCACCACCTTCCTAGGTGATGGCACAGGTGGGCTGCGCGGGCGTTTGGGTGCCGCTGCCATCGTGGCATACGTCGATGCGGACGACGTTCCTGGGCGCGTTGGCCCCACGTTTGGGCATTAGGCGGCAGCTTTGTCGACCGGTGTTCCTACCGGCGACATTGGTTTTGCCCTGCCTTTGTCTCAACCTCCATTTCGGAGGAGATGGGGTAGAGCGGCTTTGAGCCATGCCCTCTTTGGCTCGATTAGTATGGTTGAGGCGACCCCCTCTGTACGCTGACCCCACTACGGAGGTTTGCAAGAGGGGTGGGGGCATCATAAGTCGTCTCGACTTTGCGAGGTCCGTTCCTTCCGTATTTATACTGGTTGCCGGGCCCGTGCTGAGTTGTGTTACACAACTAGCGTCAGGTACAGCAACCGTATTTCCGGCCTCGCTTTCCAAATTTGAGATTCCGGCGTACTCGGTAGAATCCCATCCTCCCGGGTAAAGTGCTGGTCCCCTTCCTCTTCAACTTGCGTTTCAGTGGCTGGGGAATACTCCGACGAGGAGGATGAGGATGGCGATCGCGGTGGGTCTTCATGCCGTACAGGTGTTTTAGTTCTTTTCTCCGCGGGAGCGTCGATTTCCGGCGGCGTGCGACGTCTTGCGGCTAGTCGCCCTTGTAGGACCTCCGTGTCTTCCACCTGACGATACTCAGATCGCCGGTCAGTAGACGCGGGGTCGGGGCGACTGCGCGTGTGCGCGGCAGTGGCCGTGGTATCCCGGTCTTGCTGTCCCGGGAGGTAAGATCACCGATTTCTCGGGATTGAATAGGTCTCGCTTCACTAGTGTCCTTTCGAACGTCGTTGTCCGCCGCTTGTCGGGTGGTTCCCTAGGTCGGCGGGAGGGGGGTGGGTCCCCCTCATCCGACATTCTTATACACTGAGTGTAGTGTGTACCTAATGTATGTGTGTATGTGCTTATTTCGTAGACGTGCGAACGATACGGTTCCTATGTCGCTTGACCACTCCCCCCCGCCCCTCAGCGCGGGCCACTTAGCCGGGTGAAACCTTTCGGAGGCCCAGCACAGCGCCCAGCGAGCGGTTTGGGGGTTTGTTAACTTAAAGAGAGATGTCCCCGCGAAATGAGACTTAATACCCCGAAGTGTACAAGTACACCGCAGGGCCGAACACCGGTGCCCTTTTCTAAGAAAAGGGATAGGGTGTCCGACGCGCTTGGAACGCTGTTGGCCAGTTACAATTGTTACGGCAAGGGCGTGTCAATTGGCAAACAGACGTTATCCCGGGGGTGTGGTCGCCCAAAGTCTCAAAGTCTAGGAACTTCAGGGAGTAAACTCAACCTTTAGAACTTCGACCGAGTTCTTCGGAGCGACGGGTGCCGTGGTAATAGTACTAGTTAAAAACTTTCCTTATTCACCGATTGCACCGCTACACAAGCCCGAGATGGGGGGACGGGGGCACTCAAAGGCACCTGTTATGCCTTCACTTACCATCACGTGAGCCACCTGCTCGTTTGCCTCCCTTTTCCATAAAAAAAAATTAATAACTTTTAATAATTTAATAGCTTTTATCTTTAATTGAATTATTTTTATTATTATTTTGAACTTAGGATTTTTTAAAAGTATTCAAAAATAATTACATTTGTTTTAGGTTGTTAGGGAAAAGGTAACCTTGGTTTTTTTTATTTGTAGGTAAATATTTTTACCCAGAATGAAAGTTTTTTCCGATTGATGAAGCAAAGCAGGAGGAAAGAAGTTTAGGATTATTTCCTGCAAATTTTTAAGATATTCCATTAGTTACCTCTTACGACACCCAAGGGAAGAAAGAGAGTGATAGATTTTTACACTGTAACACGACAATTTATCTTTATAATACATTTAATTATTTCATTGTTATTAAGATATTTTTTCGGTATTGATGGACATTACGTTAAAAAGAAAATTAGCAAATTATTAAAAACAACAAACGTATTTGTTTCCGCCCGGGATCGGCCCGGGGACCTTGTGCGTGTGAAGCACACGTGATAACCGCTACACTACGGAAACATGACTAATGTTAACGAATAATAGTATCATGATTTGCTGTTTTTTGTCATACGTGCGTATATATACGGCCTGTAGTTTCATTGAAGAGCATGACCGCTTCCATAAAGAGGATTTGACGTAATCGACAGGTTTTTAATCGTCACGATTGGTTAGGTGGTCGGAATTTCGAGTTAAGAGACCCAGGTGGTAGGCTCGTGCAAGTAACTTTTTTCAAAACATATTTACAATTTATATCGTTGACTTGGATATCAAGACGGCGACAAGCTCACCTCCTGTCTCGCAGCGTACCAGAGAACTTGCACCTTGCTCTGCAAGTTACCAATCTGTTTAGACGTCGCTGCTCGTCAACGGCATGCTTAATTTTTGGTCTGGTATGAATCTGGTATGAAAATAGTTATGCCGCAATGTATCGGTAGATATTGCAATTTTAAAGGCTTTTCATCGCCTCTTATGATACAAACAAGAAGAGAAGGGTAGTAAAAAGTGAAACTAGAATCTGTAGAATATTAGAAATTACCCATTGGCATGAATATGGATTCCTTCGTCCTAAATACTGCAGTGTCTGTTAATACAAATGCAATAATATATTTGTGCAAAAATTATTCCTGCTAACATCAAAATAATTATTTTAACGTTTTTTATGTTTATCTAATACTTCCGGGTCTAATACTTCTGAAATGCGACGACCTCCGTGGAGTGGCACCATCTTGAGATCCCGGGTTCGATTACGGATGGTCAATATAGAAAAATTACGTTTTCTACATTTTCTCGGGTCTGGGTGTTTGTGATGCCTTCGTTGTTTCCGATTCCCATACTTCAAGCGCTTTCTTTAGCTTTTACCTTGTGATCTTACAATGTAAGTGATGGTGTCCCTATCTTGTATACTCTTTGGTGTCTGACACTGCATTTTGTTTACGTATTATCTATGATTTCGTTATCCGTTGTTACATAAGTATGACAGTGGGAGACAAAGACAAGAGAGCACATACCTACACGAAACTACACTCATAAATTTACTCTGCATTTGCTTGTAAATTGTAGTGTAATATTGTCCTTTTATACGTATATCTATGGAAAAATAAGCCAAAAATTTAGTCACCAATCTCTCACAGTATTTTCAAAAGACTTATTTTATACATGCTTGTGATGTAATTCATTGTGTATATTGAAGGGATAAAAAAAATATATTTATATTATTATTAGTATCAATGTATTATGTAGGTATCAATATTTTTTACCAAATTTATAACAAACTTCTTTTTCCTAAATACCTTATTAATTTATTCAAATCGCTAGATTTAATTGTTCATAACACGGATTAATTAAATTTAGATTTAGTGCTCAGCAAGATAGAGATATCACAAGTACACCGTAATTCATCCAGTAATAGCCATCATGAAATTAAACCACCCCTAAAATCTCTGAACCCGCGAAACGATAACATTTTAAGAGGCTTAAATTAATACGAAGGAACTTCTAATTCTAGAAACCGAGATTAATTTCAATTTATTAAAAAAAATACAGAATTGTGGAACCAGTACAAATACATGTATTATTGTTTTTAAATTATCTTTTACGTGGGTCCTCCTTTTATTTGCTTAAAATACAGATACAAAAGGATGTTTATAATGATTATAGACGTATTTTGCAAATCGATTCTTAAAAGAAAATATCCACTAAACAGATTGTCTTTGGTTTTAGTTTGCAGCAATGCATCCAACTTTTATAACCAATAAGTGACTCAAATGCTTCATTTGATATTTGACTTCATTGACAACAGAGCTGACTCAAATTGAGTCAACTTCGTAGAACTTTTCTAAGATTTCAAGACACCAGTCCATGCGAATTCGTTTGTAGTATTCAATTTAATTCGATTTTGTTCAATTTATATGCTCAAACATGTGAATATATTCAGGTGTACAAGAACATTTGTGTACAATGTTTCAACCATATAGGCGTGCAAATATTACAGAAATTTTAGTAGCTAATTCGGCCAAAGTGTGTTGACGTCTAAATTAGCATGTAGTATTTTCGTAATTGACCCATAGCAATGCTTTAGCTTGCCCGAATCTGCTGGTGAGGAAGAAAGTGCTGGTGAAGAGTGATCTATTCTTATCTTCCTCTATAATGGCTCACTCTAGCTCATGTCTATAAGCTTATGAAACGAGTAGCTTTGTTGTTGATTTAGAACACAAAGGAAGTCTTAATATATCACAGACCGTAAATATTATGTCGTTAAATTAATTTTAATGAGTAACAAAAGTTTTGAAATTGTCGCCATTTCACAAAAACAAATTATAAATGAATGCATTAGGTTGCAATATCGAAATTTAAAAGAAGTTTTAAAGTTAATGTTTGTAACTGGCCAGTTCTTAAAAGTACGAACCCAGTTCAAAGTGTAAATATGAAGTTTCAACAAAAATCAACAACCGTAAGTGTAAAGCTAAAATTTAATCCAGTTTAAAAGATCATAGCCACAAAACTATAACTGCACTTTCAGCATTCAATTTACTTATGTCTAAAAGTTTGACTGTTGTCGCACCATTCCGCGGGAAAGCGTGCGGAGCATTTTGCGTCGTTAGCGAAAGCAACTTTTTTGTGACCTCAAACACCGTAGTGAAATTCTGTTGAATTAAATAATTAATTATTTATTTATTTATTCATAAGAGTGATATAAACAATGTGTATTGTGATGATAAATATCTTTAGTTAATAATATTTTATGTAAATTATTTAAATAAATAAACATTATTCGTTCCGTAAGAGAATTGGCAAGTGGACTGTTACCTTGTTTCACACTATTATCCAATAATTTTCTTTTTTATGTTTGGTCTGCCTTTCTGCATTTTTGTTCTTCTTTAGAGCTATCTAAACATTACTCTGCTGAGCTCAGAAAAGTATCTGCTACATTTTCTGACAAAATTTACCTTCGCCTGCATTATATGATTCGGTGCTTTTTGATCTTTGCGTAAGCTTTCGTTTTCGGTGTGATAGGAGGACTCGAGTAGAGGTAATGTTTACTGGAACTGTCGTTCACTTTGCACTTCCTGTTTCAAAGTTAAAGCTCAAGTATTTTTCTTTTATCTCTTCATTGTTCTAAGTTTTATTAGAGTGCCATTTAAATTACATTTGTCCGTCGCGTTTGCTATAATAAATAGGATAAATAACATAATTTAAAGTGGGGACTGCAAAACATAGTTTAATTGAAGTATCTAACAGGAATAGTAGTAATAGTCCATTGCCGAATATAGCAGACATCTCCCGTTACTCATGTCTAAGATATTTATTATCAATACGCTTGGAAAGTCGATTGACGATAGCATAATCAAGTACTTCAGAATTATATACTTGTGAATAACAACTTTAGAATTAGACGCTGCTGATTATTTCCGAAGTGTCTATCCCACCATAGATCGGTAGCCGTTGACGTTGTCAAAACTTTTAGTCACCTCTTACGACACCCACGGGAAGAAATCGCCACCCCCTTTCATCTATATTCTTCGGCCGATACCACTACGGCGAATAGCGGAATAGAAACAGAACCAGTACAGGAAACCAGTGTAATTCCGGACTATCGTCCGGTTCTTTCCACTGATGACTAATATGGAATACCTTATAAGGTATTCCGTCTTAGTCATCAATGTAAATTCTTTCCATTCACTTGTGTAACTTTCTTCATTTGAAGTTTGTGGCAGGTGTTGAAGCCCTTTGCCATCAGATGGACTGTAAGTTTATGTACACCCTATTTCTATTAAAAACGTAAAATAAATAAATATCTACACATAGGTAGACAGAGATCTAGTCTAGACAATTAAGTCCCTTCGACCCACATCTACCGAAGATATTTTGGGACAACGTTAGAGGCGGTCGCCGTCTTTATGTCCAAGCCAACGATAAGAATCGTACATAGGTTTTGAAAAAACCCATTGGTACGATCCTGTTATCTGGGGATCGAACTCTGGTCTCTCAACTCGAATTCCGGTCACCCAACTTCTCCGTTATCTTGACGGTTTTTATTAATAAGGTGGTGTTGAAGTATTTGTTCATTCATTTACCTATTGTCTTCTACCTGTGCAGTGCAATGTATTCAACGTACTTACATATGAAGTGCATTTTATCATTATAAATAAAAAACTATCCGTATCCTGCAGTTTCAACCAGCCAGCACGTGCATACTAATAATAACTGAAAAAAAAACGTTTTTTAAATAAAAAGTAAAAACTGGTAAAAATCTGTACAAAGTTTCAACTGCATCGGATTAACGATGCGTGAACCGCGATAGAAACAAGCATTCAATAGTCATATAAGCTTTTCATGAAGAGAAAAGTTTAAAAATCTTCATGAAAAGCTTCTTTGAACTTTAACGATTTTTTTTAAAGAAAAGTATCGGTATTGGTGAAGCTGCACTTGAGTTTTGAGCTTACATTTACCTATTAATTTTCATTTATATACTCGTAGATTATCAAGGTGGTTATGGTAAAGTTAGCTAAGAATATTTTAAGTTCACTGCCGTCCCCGGGGAGTCGCTAATGCGTGTCGTTACCACCTCGGAGTTAACTCAGTAGCTCGTTACCCGTATAGACTTCTTAGGAGGAGACGCTGAGTCAGACGATCACGAGCGAATTGTGTGGTCATGAAACTGGCTGGTGAGAATGCTCGTATATTTGAAATGAAAAGTAGTTAAACAAAAAAGTCACGATTGCCGAGTGGTTGGGTGGTCGGAATTTCGAGTCGAGAAACCCAAGTTCGATCCCCAGGTGGCACCAATGGGTTTTTCAAAAACTTATGTACGAATTACATCGTTAGCTTGGACATAAAGACGGCGAAGGGCTCACCACCGGTCACGTTATCCCGAAAGGTAATCTTCGGTAGAAGGTGGGTCAAAGGGACTTAATTGTCTAGACTAGACTTCTGTCTACCCCTGTATTGGGAATTCCGTGAAGATATTTCCATTTTCAAAAGTAGTTAAATAATAAAAAATACATATGTAGATATGCATCACATATATTGCTCTTATCTCAAAGTAAGTAGCTTAAACACTTATTATATAATGGAAACTGAAAACAACGAAATTAACACAAATACACAGATTCTAGAAAATCTAGAGAAAATGATTCCTGCATTGACCTGTCCGGGAATTGAATTCGGGACCTCAGAGCTGGCGACACCATCAAAACAGGTGTGAACGCCACTCTTTTGATCGTCATATGGTTGTATGACCTACAATCCCCCATAAGCCGTGGTAGCCTAGTGATACAGGTTCTACTCAATTTTATGTGCCGAGTTTACCATGAAAACTCGGCGATGAAAGAAAACATCGTGGCAAAGCCTGTGCGCCAGAGAAATAAAAAAATATCTTTACGCCATCCCCAATACAGAGGTAGACAGAGGACTAGGCAATTAAGTCCCTTCGACCCACCTTCCATCAAAGACAAGTACTAGCCTTGGAAATCGAACTCGGGTCGGTTAATTTTTTGAAGAAGTGTGTAGTCCATCTACCCACACAGAAGCAGTTTGGTGGGCGTTGCCCTCCTCTTATTTCTCTTAGAGAATATGAGAGAAGGCTTTAACTCAGCTGTGGGCATTAAAAGGCTACCTCTTTACTGTTTTACTTTTACAACAATTCTCCAAATCTTAACTCCAGTCCACCTGTTCTATACTTACATTTTGCAACTGGAATATTCAGAAATCTAAAAAATTTGTACATCGAATTTCTTCGGAGTTTATTTTGAACAAACCCGAAGGGCGGTGAGCCTGTCGGGTTTGTTCAAAATAGACTCCGAACTACATAAACACTAATAATTCGAGTGTATTGTTATTCATCACACAAATGTTTAACTCAAAAGGGATTCGAACCTGAACTCTTAGCTTCGAAGGCACAGTCACTGCTGCTTTTGGGCCGTCCTTGAAGTAGCATAATTTTAAATAATTCTATATCGTGGATGATATGGAATATTAATAATAGTTATTATTTCTAAAAATTTCCACTTTCGTGGCCCCAACGCAAAGTCGTTGCGGTAAAAGCGCAAAGTCTTCAATATCGATTCCTCGGAAATGTTCAGTACAACAATATTTAAATTGGTTTCCCAGTATAACTATGGGAAATCTATGTATACATTTAGTTAGATTCTTACCACGGCTTCTTCCGCTCATTATATCGAAATCCCGCGTGATTATAAAATTCAGAGCCTTATAGCTCTGACTTCAGATCCTTGCCACATCCTGGAACCGTGCATTTCTGTGAGATAAAACGACGTTAGCTTAGACATAAAGACGGTGACGGGCTCACCGCCTATCACGTTGTCCTAAAAATATCTTCGGTGGAAGGTGAGTCGTAAGGACTTAATTTTTTAGACCTATGTCTACCCCTGTATTGGGAATGGCGTAAAAATATATTTAATATTATATTATTTTATAAGTATGTATAAGATAAGATACAAAAAGTAGTAATTCTTCAAATTAGTAATCTATATCCAGTAAATCGCATATCGCGGACGGTAGGACATTTATTAATATATTTTTATTACAATATTCCTATTGACCCTACAGGCTGAATGGTAGTGAACCTACCTCCAAAACTAAGGATTGCGGCTACGAATCCATCTAAGAGCAAACATTTTGCGATGAATGTGAATGTTCGTATTCGAATCATAGATGCTTATGCTAAGTTGGGGATCGGATCAACACGTGTGACACGTTCCTATAAGTTTCTATGAATAGTGGATCTTCTTCTTCTTCTTTACAGCCTATCAAGAGTCCACTGCTGAACATAGGCCTCCTAAAATATTCCACAATGAACGGTCCTCAGCTACCTGCATCCCTCGACATCCCGCAACATTCTGCAAGTTGTCACTCCATCTCGTGGGGGGTCGTCCAACACTGCGCTTGTAAGAAGTTGCCACTTGAGAACCTTTCTTCCCCAACGGTTGTCAGTTCCACGAGCTATGTGGCCGGCCCATTCCCACTTCAACTTGCTGATCCTTACAATTAGAATTACAATAAAAAAAATATCTTCACGCAATTCTCAATACAGGGGTAGACAGAGGTCTAGTCTAGACAATGAAGTCCTTTCGACCCACCTTCCACCGAAGATATTTTCGGGACAACGTGACAGGAGGTGAACCCGTCGCCGTCTTTATGTCCAAGCCAACGATGTAGAATTACGATAGTGGATCAGAATAAAAGTCACGATAGCCTAGGGGTTGGGTGGTCGGAATCAGAGTTACGAGTCGAGAGACCCGAGTTCGATCCCCAGGTGGCAGGCTCGTGTTTTTCCAATGGGTTTTTCAAAAACTTATGTACGAATTACATCGTTGGCTTGGACATAAAGACGGCGACGGGCTCGCCACCCGTCACGTTGTCTCAAAAATATCTTCGGTGGAAGGTGGGTCAAAGGTACTTAAAACTCTAGACTAGACCTCTGTCTACCCCTACATTGATGATTTAATTTTGATTTATTAATTTTTAATTAATAAAAAGTTAACTTTCTTACTCTGCTGGTTTTAAAACTCAAATAAATAAGAATTAAAAAAATAGCACATTCCACACCACGTCAACTTGTCATTCTAACATGTCAAGGAGAGTGATAATAGGGATCACAAAAAAAAACATACTTTTCACAAGTTGACCGTGTTCATTTGCTAACATTAACGGCAGCGAGAAAAAAAATTGTAAAAAAAAATTAAAATAAAATAAAAAAACTCAAAAAGAATGTTTCCGCCCGGGATCGAACCGGGGACCTTGTGCGTGTGAAGCACACGTGATAACCGCTACACTACGGAAACTCGACGATAATGTTCGAAAACAAATTCCTGTATTCGCAAACTTACATAAAATACTAGGTGTTGTCCGCGGCTTCGCATGCAAATAACTGTCTTTGTCATAACAATTAACATTAGAAAGTAAATACAATTATTATGTGATTAATTCTCAAGGAAATAGAAACATTTGATGCTATGCTTAAGGGAATACCTCACTATCCCCAAGTTGCTACATCAACTGGTCCCCAAGTTGCTACATCAACTGGTCCCCAAGTTGCTACATCAACTGGTCCCCAAGTTGCTACTCACTGACCGCCGATACTTACTTATTGGAACTATATACATAAATTATACTGATTTTTTTTTTCTTAATATATACATAAACTTATGCACTACATACAAGGATTACCGCCTTCAAATTGTCTACTTAAGACTTAGGCCTTGCTCGAGAAGCCTTGTGTCGTAATCGCCACGCATGGCAAGTGAATTGGCAGACAGACCACTCGCACCTCAGACGCTGCTGCCCATCTTCGGCCTGATAATTTTGTTCTGATATTTTTAGAGATAACTATCCAGCCATCTATCGGTTGCCCTTACGATATTATTATTATGTCATTGTATATAACCTGTTTCCCTTAGTCGCCTCTTACGACATCCACGGGAAGAAAGGGAGACTATTACTATTTATTGACGATTATTAATATTATTTGACAATCTCCATGAACGAGTGGTATGATCACCGGTGTACATGTATCGACAGCTCTGAGGTCCAATTTCGATTCCTGAGCAATTCAATATAGAAAAACACTTTTTCAACATTGTCTAGATGTCATTGGTATCTTCGTTGATTCTGATTCCATAAGACAAGCGCTTTCGCTACCTACTTTGGGATCAGAGCAATGCATGTGATCCATTAGATATTCACGCAATTCCCAGGGGTAGACAGAGGTCTAGTCTAGACAATTAAGTCCCTTCGACCCACCTTCCACTGAAGATATTTTCGGGACAACGAGACAGGTGTTGAGCCCGTCGCCGTCTTTATGTCCAAGCCAACGACATAATTCGTACATAAGTTTTTGAAAAAAAACCATTGGTACGAGCCTGCCACTGCCACTGTCTCTGGACTCGAAGTTCCGATCTCGGAACCACTCGGCTATCGTGACTTAAGATACCATTTAATAAATTTATACATATATATATATATATAAATATATACATACCTGATTTACTCGTTTTATATTATTTAAGATGGTATTAAAGTAAACTTCCTGACAACAATACGTAGTTAACAATAAAAAGAAATAACATTTTTAAAACAAAAAGTTTAAAAAGAAAATTAAGAAAGAAGTTTACGAAAACAAAAGACTTATAATGAAGTACTGAACTTGAGTAATTTAACATCAAAGCTTAATAATTAGCTCCCGGTGTTAAAATTGTACTTTACCTTTTTTATAACATTTAGTTAACCATTACTTAAAGAAGTAAAACTTAATCATGTCTTAATAAAAGTTGCTCAGTGGAAGTTTAATCAAAAAGATGCGAAAGTATATCTTCTAGCTGAATGGGAGTCGAAATAAAACTAAATCATGCAATTTGTAGCGTTCAAGTTTAAGAGCTTTAACCTAGGTAGACCATTGGTTATATTAATAGATGTTTTCTTTATGAAGGTGTCTGAAAAGCTGAATAGGTTTCCTCCACCTGGGTGTGTCTGAAAAGAAACTTAAAGTACCAGGGCATCGTAACTAGAAGAAGCTGTAATTGTTTGAATAAAGAAAAATATCTTCACGCCATTCGTAATACAGGGGTAAACGGAGTCTAGGCAATTAAGTCCTTTCAATCCACCTTCCGCCGAAGACATTTTTTGGGACAATGTTACTTAAGGGATAACATCACATACATTGCTCCGATCCCACAGTAGCTAAAGCAGAAACAACGAAGGTACCACAAACACTCTGATCCAACACAATGTAGAAAAATTGGTTTTCTACATTGACTGGTCCGGTATTAGAACCTAGGACTTCTGAGCTAGTCATCGTCAAGAATTTAATACTATATTGTACTCACACATTTCATTGTACTCATTCAATGTTTTGCTCAAGTTAACCGTCAGATTCCTGAGATCGGCATACTTAGAATTGCAAGTCTATTTATTTCCTCAAGTAGAACATAATGCTCCTGAAACATATAAGACAATAATTCATATAACACTAAATTTAAAATAATAAATTTATACATAAAAATATCTTCACGCTATTCGTAATACAGGGGTAAACGGAGTCTAGGCAATTAAGTCCTTTCAACCCACCTTCCGCCGAAGACATTTTTTGGGACAATGTTACTGGTAGAGATTGTGGCATTAGGGATCGAACTCAGGCCTCTTGCCTCGAATTCCGATTGCCCAACCACTCGGCTATCATGAATTAAATGTGTTTGCACTGGTATTTAGTGACAACAATAAGCCAGAGTGTAGTAAAAGACGTATGGGACAGTTTCATGACTCATTCGTCTTCTTGGCTGAAAAAGAGTCCACCATCTTTTCAGTATACCACACTCTTACTTATTACCGCTACCATATAGCAACTGTTATGTTCCACCCTTGCCAAGAGTACATGTTAATGAGGAATTCCAGACAGGTCAACCTCCTTGGACGAGTGGCGTATACACCAGTTTTCATGTTGTCGCCAGCTCTAAGGTTCTGGATTCGATCCCCGGACGGGTTAAAGTAAAAAACATATTTTACCGCATTTTCTCGGATCTGGATGTTTGTGTTACCTTCATGATTCCATAACACTAGTGCTTTGGCTACTAATTGTGCGATGGGAATTGAGTTGAAATTAGTATGAAATGTTGTCCCTGTCTATGTATTTATTTATTATTTAAATTTATTTCATCTTAGTTCTCGTGGGTGCATCTGTAACCTTCCTTCGAAATTGTATGTAGATTTTGAGGGGCCGCAGTAGCTACTTATGGCTGGATTTATCAGTCTATCGATATATATAGGTACTTTATCTATTTGATATATATTTATATAGGTACTTTATCTATTTGAACTTTGAACAGACAGTGGATCAAAGAAGATAAGCCATACTGAATTGCTTATAAATCATATATCATATACATTGTTGACAGTTACGATAGCCGAGTGGCTGGGTGATCGCGATTCGGTGTCAAGAGCCCGAGTTCGATCCTCAGGTGGCAGAGTCGTTGAAATCGTGTCTCTAGACTCACCGACTCGATCACCCAACCACGCGGCTGTCGCGGCTTTCGTATGATCACATATTTTCCATAATCGCCACGCATAGCAAGTGGATTGGCGATTGCAGTACCAGACATCTTGTCACCTTAGACTCTACTGCCCCTTGCCAGTCTGCTAATTTGGTCTGAAACTTTGAGATGTTTATCCTACCATGTGTAAAGTATGGTTTACGAATACTAGAATTAATTTTTGAACATTGTCATTAAGTTTCCGTAGTGTAGCGGTTATCACGTGTGCTTCACACGCACAAGGTCCCCGGTTCGATCCCGGGCGGAAACAGATATTTTTTTTATTTAATAATAATAATATGCTAATTTTTTTTACGCAAAGACCATTAATACAGAAAAACAATTTTTTAATAGCAATGAAATAATTAAATGAATTATAAAGGTAAATTGTCGTGTTTCCACGTATAAAATTTGCCACTCTCTTTCTTCCCTTGGGTGCCGTAAGATGTTTGATTTGATTTGAAAACGTAATATATTTGTATCTTTACATTTATAATAGTTTCTTCTACCATTCGTCATCGTGATTTTGAGTTTGTTTGTTACACATACAGACTCACTAAGATAATAAGATGTTAAAACTCATCTGTACGACATAATCCATTGTATGCCTTTCCAGTAAGCATTTTCCATGATCGCAACACTCTACAAGCGGATTGCTGTACCAGACACCTCATACTATAGACGCTTTTGTCCGTCACCGACCTATTTTATTTTGGTCTGGTATGTTTCGTGATGGTTACACCGCCATCTGTTGGAAGCCATTTCCATTACACTCAACGATTTTATTAAAATTGTTAAACGTCAATAGCCTATTGGTTTAGGGTGTGAACTGAAAACAACGTCGCAGGTTCGGGCCCGGCATTCGACTGGTCGTGAACCACTCCAGGTTGCATTGCAGCTTACTTTGCAGCTTACTTGAAGTGGTTAACAGGAACACAAGTAATGTTATTTGGCATTGCTAGTATTCTTTTTCTATAAATTATGGTACATGATGATGAACAGTCACGATAGCCGAGTGGTTGGGTGATTGGGATTCGAGTCAAGAGACCCGTGTTCGATCCCCGGGTGGTAGATTCGTACCAATGGTTTTTTTTTTAAATTAAGTATGTTCACGATTTACATCGTTGGCTTGGATATGAAGAAAGGCGACGGGCTGACCATCTGTCACGATGCCGCTAAAATATCTTCGGTGGAAGATGAGTCGAAAGGACTTAATTGTCTAGACTTATCTACCCTTGTATTGGGAATGGTGTGAAGATTTTATTTATTTATTTATTTATTAATTTATGTACACTAAAAATAAAAAAGAAGAAATATAATATAAGGAAAACGTTTGTACAAAGGCACTGCTTATTTCTTAAGAAATTTCTTCCAGCAGACCTGCGACTGGAATGTGGGTAAAAGTAAAGGTAGATTTCGCGTGTACAACTACATAAGTACATACACCTTATTCATACATACATATATAATATATACAAATAAATTGCATACAAATACCTACAGACAAAAATAAAAAGAATAAGATAAATATATATAAGCATATAAATTACAATAATAAGTTAGAATATTAATGACATATAATGTTCTTTGACTCTTCTCTTGAATAAAGAAATGGTTTTGCAATCGCGAATATTATGCGGAAGAGCATTCCACAATTTTACTGCATGAACAGAAAAGGAGGATGAATATGACGCGCTCTTATGAGGGGGAAATTTAAGAAATTTTATATTTAAAACTTATGATTAAATAAATGAATACACACTGAGAGGTCTTATATATTTAGCTTATGAATTACATCTGGTATATTATTGTAATAACGAAATAACAACATAAAAACACTTTTGAAACTCTAGAATATAACATTAATATTATTTCTGCTCAAGTTCCTTGAAGCGTGCTTTGAGCTGCTTCGTGTAGCTGTCCAGTCTGTACGCGTTGGCTTCGAACTTGGATACTTGCGCGTCTATGTGGTCGATTTGTTGCAACAGTGGTTTTATCAAAACGTTATCTGAAATTACAACATTTTTATTTTAAGAGACTAGATAGGGACATCATACATTGCTTAAAACCCAACATAATTAAAGCACTTGTGTCATGTTATAGGAAAAAATCAAGGGTGTTTATGGTAGATCCCGAGGAAATGTTGTCAATTCTTATAATTTATTTTCATTTACCCAATAGCCCAGTTATATATATATCGAGTCAAGAGAACGAAGTTCGATCCCCAGGTGGCAGGCTCATACCAATGGGTTTTTTAAAAACTTATGTACGAATTACATCATTGGCTTGTACATAATTGTTAATTGTCTAGACTAGATCTCCGTCTACCCCTCTATTGGGAATTGCGTGAAGATATTTATTACATAAATGAGCAATTACAAAAAAATAGACACTAATTAAATTATGAATGTGACTCTATACGCTTAAATATGCAATAGAACAGTTGTTCCACAGCTATTTGGCGACAAAAATAAGCAACAGTATGATACTGATAAAAACGACTAGATAAATAAATAAATAGAAAGGGACAACATCACATACATTGCTCCGATCCCACAGTAGCTAAAGCAGAAACAACGAAGGTACAAACACTCTGATCCAACACAATGTAGAAAAATTGGTTTTCTACATTGACAGGTCCGGTATTAGAACCTAGGACTTCTGAGCTAGTCATCGTCAAGAATTTAATACTATATTGTACTCACACATTTCATTGTACTCATTCAAAGTTTTGCTCAAGTTAACCGTCAGATTCCTGAGATCGGCATACTTTGTAATAGCAAGTCTATTTATTTCCTCAAGTAGAACATAATGCTCCTGAAAAAATAAAATAATAAATTTATACATAAAAATATCTTCACGCCATTCCCAATACAGGGGTGCAGGGTGTAATGGTCTAGACAATTAAAGCCTTTCAACCCACCTTCCACCGAAGTAATTTTTTGGGACAATGTGACAACCCACATAAGTTTTAAAATACCCATTAGTACAAGCCTGCCACCTGGGGATCGGTCTCTTGACTCGAATTCCGATTGCTCAATCACTAGCAACCATGGCTATAGTAACATTCGTGACAAAATTTAAAAAAAAACTTTACTATGACCTCGGCGATGAAAGAAAACAGGAAACCCGTCTGAGGTATAGTAAAAAAAATATATTCGAGGTGTGAAGTCTATCAACACGCTGCAGCGCAGCGGACATTCCCCTGCTCTAAGCACCCTCGTATATTTGAGAGAAGGCCTTTGCCCAGCAGTGGGCATGTCCAACTGCCACATCATTTTACATTAAAAAAACTTTTTATAATAGTTACATACATACATACACAAGGTCCTGTAATAGTCCAATGTTGGATATCGGCCAGGTAACATAATAATTGTAACAAATTCGAGTCAAAAGTCCCAAATTAACAGAACAGAGGGCTTATACCAAAGACTTATGAGATAAGTTATGTAGAATTCATATCATTATCTTGGACATAGAGACGGCGACATGCTCACCACCTGTCACATTGTCCTCAAAATGATCTCCAGTGAAATGTGGGTGATCTTCTGGTGCAGTCTGTATGTACTTCTGGTGAAGTCTGTATTGGGAAATGCATGAAGTTAAAAAAATTAAGATATGCAAATATCAATAGTAGTCTACCTGTCCAGCAGCCATTTCTCCCTGAAGATAGTCATTGGTGCGTCTAAACAACTGAGTTGCTAAACGACTTAGGACAGGGTCATGCGGGTCTAGTACTTCAAAACTAGAACAGCTAGGTGAGACATGCAAATCTGTAAGAAGAAAATTATTTCAAACGTCCTGTTAGTAACAACAGATGAAGGAATTACTCTGATAAAATATCAAGATTCAATATAATATTAAAAGGAACAAATCTTATTAATTAGAAAAAGTTTGGCATTAATGTTGTATAATGGTAGGGTAAATATATTTTTATTTCTTTAATTGTTTTATTTATTTAAATACCATCTGCATAGCATCAGAAAGTATTTTATATCAAGTATGGTTATTAATCCGGAAGTATAGCCAATAACAGGTTTCTTTTATTTAAACAAACTAGCGGGCCCGGCAGACACAGTCCTGCTTGGAATTAATTAGAAAAATAGGTTATAAAAACTATTCTATCTCTAAAGCAAATAAATAAATGTGAAAATCAGTTGGAGTCAGTTCAATCAGTTGTTGCAGAGTTCAGTATGTAAGAACTTGACACGAGAACTATTTAAAAGTTGACAAAATGATGGCATAGTTGTAAGTGATCCTGACAGTACAAAATTATATATTTTACTGTCTCCCAAAAAGGGCTTTAGCAGTCTTAGGGAAATGTGTGAAGATATGAATGATGAAGATGAGAAGAGATGAAGATATAAATAACCAAAAACATCAATGAAAATCTAAAAACATTAGCAGTGAGTAGAATCATTTGATGGATGATAACTGTTATATATCAACATCTCTGAGTTTTTGTGGAACAGCTTAAAATTAGAAGCTTATACGTCATTTTCACTTTTAAATAATATATCATTAGTATATATATATTTTTTACAGTGGTAGAGCCACGCATCAACTTTTGTTGTTGCATGAATGGGCCGGCTCGACCTGGGTCCAGTTCCACAACCTCACAGAATACCGGCATAAAGCAGAGAATTATGGGGGAGGGGGGCACTCTAAGGGAGGCAACGCATCTGCTAAGCCTCTGGTATTGCGGGTGTTCATGGGCGGCGGTAATCACTTACCATCACGTGAGCCACCTGCTCATTTGCCTCCCTTTTTCTATAAAAAAAAAATCAATAGTACTATGCACTGTGAGGCTTTCAAATAAAAAAGCAGACAGTCAGTTAGTACAAAATTAAAAAGATTTGAACAAAGTTGGAAGTTTTTGCTACAAACCTTCAAATTAGTAGGATAGAGGAGGGTAAACTTTCAGACACTATATAAAATAAAAACACTTGAATAAAAGACACAAGACCAATTGTTACAATTTCTTCCTGAACTTTCCTTATGTACAAGCCGTTTAAAGACAATGTTTGTAATGCAAATTTAAGATAACAGTACTTTTTCTGAATATTTGGTACACTACATATAATTTTTCACCTTTATCACGTCCCTCGCTGGACCACTTTGCTGCTCCTTCCTCTGACATATTACTTGCTTTCTGATAGCCTATATTTTAATATTTTATTGTTATTGTAATTATAACAGATATTTCTTATTTTGACTTCTCTTTTGGATTTTATTTTGACTTATGAAGTGACATCCGTTCGCTTGACAATGACAACTGCTAATTGCCGTCACGCGATGTTCGATGTTGGATGATACCATCGATAGTAGAAAAAGGGTGCTTCGGTGATAAACCTTGATACATAGTAAAATACCTATATTGACTGTGATGACATAAATAACACGTCGATACTATGCACATATTATTGGAATTATTGGCAATTACCGGAAAACAAAATTTGTCGCCTATTACCAGGGTCAAGATCTAAACTCCTAACGCATTAAAGATATTACTTATCTACACCAACTGTCCCTGACTGGGTAGCCAGAAAGAGCAAAATCAAGTGTCTCTATCCTTACATACATCATTTTTTGATTTATCTAGCATCCCTAACCGCCTGCCACAGAGAAGATAAGTACATCATAGAAAATAACCAAAGAATATCTAATTTATGTACTAGTAGTTAAAGAGTATATAATCTGTAGTAGCCGTTCAACTTTGTGGTTGTTATTTATTGTATATTATTCGTATACATTTACGAATTATTCATTAACATTGGTACTGTCACCCCACAGTATTATTCCATATAACGTAGTGATTATATACTCTTTGATGGCAGCCATGGTTTGGCATATGCTCATAGTGCACATTCTGTGTGTATTAATTTTTATGTTATCCATGCAATTCTTTATTATATGGGATAATATTATATTATATATATTTATCTTCACGCACAATCCCTGACGGGGTAGCCAGAGAGAACAGATCGCCAAGTGTCACGATCCCTACATACTTCTTTCGCTTCTTTCTGATTCATCATCTTCTTCATACATGCACGTCTAGGTATCCGAGTACTCTTGACCCTCCCCTCTTCGAGCAATTTGCTCACATGGTCTTCGAAAGTTAATCTCGGTCTACCTCGATACCTTTTAATATTAACTTTCGCGCTTTATATTTTCTTCACCATTCGGTCTTCACTCATTCGCTCAACGTGCCCAAACCATCGAAGCACGCCCTTATCCATTTTTGAGACAAGGTCATCTTTCAAACCTGCCATATTGCGAATCTCTTCGTGGGATAATATTATTGGGATAATATTATTTATCTCAAATGCGTATCACTTCTCAATTACTATTAAACATAATTGGGATTCAATTATAAATTGTATTTATAATTTTTCTTTCATGACTCCTGATTTTACATTTGTTGTTAGTACACAATTCTTTTCTTGGAATTTTGTGATGAAAATTTTATGAATACATAAATAATATTTTTTTATATATTTACGCAATTTTCCAATGCTGGGAAATTGAATATAGACGGGCATACATATAGGACATATAGTATAGTAGTATAGTACGTCTAGATAATGAATTATTTTCGATGCTCTTTTAACCAAAGCTTATTGGGGCTTATTATATATATTAAAAGCTCACCATTCAGGTGAGCTTATCGCGGTCCTAATATCCAAGCTAACGATAGTTTGGTTTATGGTCTTTCCAATCGTTGACTGTTCATCAGGTGGTGTGTTAAGTTTATCTAGCCATTTCTCGGAGCGGTGGCACATCCTCCACGCCAATTGGACGAAATCTTCAAATGAGTATATCTTGAGATTCCAAGCGATGGTATCACATACCTATTTTCCTTACATATGGCCTGAGTAAGTAAAGTGCCGACCTTAAGAAAATTTGCCATAATAGCCACGGCTGGCAAACAAATAGACGATCGCAGTACAAGGTGTGTACCTTGCACTGTAGTGCTGCTTGTCACCGGCCTGGTTAGGTATTTTTATAGCTGATTATCCTACAGTTTATCGATGGCCATTGAGTTTGGCTGTTTCTCTGTCACCATTTACAACACCCACAAGAACAAAGGTAGTATTAGTAGTATTATTCTAAGGGTAGTATTATTCTTACGCCGGTACAACAAGGCATCCTCACACTAGTTTTTACTTCCTGATTGTTGTATTCTTAAACCAATTAAACTTAATTGTATGACGCAATTGGTTATTTCAAGAAGGAAATTAAAAAAAAAACTTCTTTTAGGAAATAGTCCTATTACCGTTTTCTCATATGCAAGAGTGTGTACTGATCCAGGCAATATGCAGTCTACTACCTTTAAAATAAAGTTTGTTTTCATTATTAATAACTACGATAATATAAAAGTCACGACAGTCGAGTGGTCGCGTGATCAGAACTTGAGTCAAGAGACTCGCTTTCGATGCCCAAGGCTCGTACCAATGGATTAAAAAAAAACTTATGTACAACTTATATCATTGGCTTGGGCATAAAGACGGGAAGATGGAGACGGGCTCACTACATGTCACGTTATCCCAAAAAATGTCTTCGGTAGAAGGTGGGTCGAAAGGACTTAATTGTCTAGACCTCCTGTACTGTGAATGGCGTGAAGATATTTTTTTACGATATATTAAATATTTTCAGTGTTTCCTTATTTCCTTTACACCTATCAAACAATATTTTATAATATTTCTTAATTGTAGGAATAGAAATATTTTTCTTATAAATTTTATTCAGAATGGATACTAGAAATGATACTTCATGAACGAAGTGCGATGACAAATCATAAGATAAACGCTCAAGGAGAGGGCCGATGAGATGGAAATAATGAAGCGTTGATTTCATTAAGATAAAACGCATTATCCTGGTTCACGTTCGTTTTTACATTCACACCGAGATTTTGATTAACTGCTTGATATATTTTTACAAAGATTTGTATAGCACTGTTATCTCTTTATAATAATCTTTATAAACGATGTCGACGACCCTATAGCCTGAGATATTTTGAACTTTGCGTATACTTATTTATAATGTTAATTTTAATTTGTTTTTTTTTTTTATTTAGTTTATATTCCTTAGAAAATATGCCATCAAAAATATGCCTTTATTTTTATGATGAACATGAATGTTTTTACTTCAGTTACGGGTCTATTTTACGGTTGGGGAAAAAGTCTTTTCGAATTATAGTATGTACGAACTTGAAATAAAATCTCTTTGGCAATACTATTTGTATCTGGCTGGTTTTGGTACCATCAAAAGTTTAAATTTTAAAAAAGATAATTCCAAATTAAAATTAGGAAAATGTGTGAATTTTATTTATTTTTCGTACTGTCAAGATGAGTGAATCTAAAGAAGAAATTCGATTCATTTTAAAATTTTACTACAAAGAGCCGCGAAAAAATTGCGATGTTTATGGACCTAGTGCAGTGTCTGTGAGAGTAACATAAATTTGGTTTAAGCGTTTTCAATCCATAAATTTTGATGTCATAGACGCACGTCGCTCTGGTCGCCCTATTACGGATAAAATAGATACCATTTTTGAAACAGTTGAGTAAGATTGGCATATCAGTAGTTACAACACAAAACACAAAACATTTTTGGTGCATTTGAAAAAAACTGGGTACTCAAAAAAGGTTGATATTTGGGTACCTCAGGAGCTCACTGAAACAAACCTATTGAAGCGTGTGAGTACACGCTTCAATAGGTTTGTTTAAGTGATTCTTTATTACGACGTAATGAAACCGACCATTTTTGAAGAAACTGATAACTGGATATGAAAAGTGGATCACGTACGTCAAGAACGTGCGAAAAAGGTAGTAGTCAAAGGCTTCACAGACTGGCGAAACCCGAGTCGCAACAAGGTGATGATGTGTGTATGTGGTGGGATTGAAAGGGTATTATTTATTATGAGCTGTTCCCACTAGGCAGGACCATCGATTCTGAACTCTACTGCGAACAACTGATGAGATTAAAGCAAGAAGTTGATAGAAAGCGGCCAGAATTAACCAACAGAAGGGTTGTGGTTTTTCATTATGATATGGCTAGACCTCACACATCTTTAGCCACTCAGCACAAATTAAGAGAGCTTGGCTGGGAGGTGTTAATGCATCCGCCGTATAGTCCTGACCTTGCACCTTCAGATTTTCACCTGTTTTAGTCTCTTCAGAATTTTTATCTTTCTCTTTATTCTCATATCAACATCAGGAGAGGACTGCCAAAAACCAATTGTCGCTGTATTTTGATAGATGACCCAAAATTTCTATAGCAATGCGATCATGTCCTTAACTACAAGATGGCACAAAATGCATGGTACAAAATGGTACTACATATTTTAGTTAAATGTAAATAAACTTATATTAAAAAATAGTGTGAACTTTCATAAAAAATGCGAAGAAACTTTTTCTCCAACCTATTATGTCGTATGTGTGCCTACTACTTATATATTTTAATGCAAAGGAAACTTTACGCAGACGCAAAAATGTATTAACACTTCGATGGACATTAGTATACAGTTTTATGAGATATTTTAATGTAAATTACGTCTATCTTTACGCCGACGCTATAATTTATTACAACTACTTAGATAGTCACAACAGCCGAGTGGTTAGGCGATCGGAAATATCGCGAGACTAAAGTTCCAAGACACCCCGGAGTCCTCACGCAATTTTCAATTTAGCTTAATAATTATTAACGTTATTGTCCGGAGATTCGTATTGAATATACTCATTGGCTAATTTATTACGTTCCCTTGTGTTTGCAGCAGGTTCTCATGCTATTTAAAGCAAATGACTTTGAATAAAAGTTATATGTAATAAATAATAGTTTAAAATATATATTTACTTAGATAAATATTTATAAATCCAAATACACGTCCAAGAATCGAATACAAACATTCATATTTATCTCACAAATGTTTGCCTCTAGCGAGATTCGAACCTGCAACCCTAAAACTTATTTACTCTTACTTTCTAGTTCAATTAGTAACAAAAGCATGTTTATTTGTTATTTTCTTAAACAATTATATTATTACGAGCCGAGTTAATAGTGACCCTGACTTCAAAGCTTAAGCACAATTAAGCACAAATGTTTGCCTAGAGGCAAACATTTGTGTGATAATGAATGATTGTACTCGAGTCATGGACGTTTATATATATTTATCTAAGTAAATATGTATGTAGGTATAAATATGTTGTACATTGCAGAGCTAGAATGACATATTCCCCATAGCAGTCGATGCCGAGTCCGCGGATATGTCTAACTCTTCCGCTGAATATACTAAAAGCGATTTTTCTCTTAGTTGTTTCTCCCTAAACTAACGACGTCATGTTCAGTCCGTCTGTCCAGTCTCTCAAAATGTAGTTGCTCAGGAAAACGTGGAGATATCACGTTGAAATGAATATAAGTAAGTACGTAAATAAAAGCGTAAGTTTGTACCCTTCAAGGTCTAAAAGAATCAAGCCAGTTAATGAATTTATAAAAACGCCTGTTTTATGACATATTTTGATAGTTGCAAATAAATCAAAACTTATAAGGTACTTGCCCTTGACAAATAATCATAAAATTTGGCAAAAGCAATATGTAACTTCACAAGAAAACAAAAAACCTGAAAACCCTTAACAGAGTCGTTTTATTCACATACATTTATCTATTTTATAAAATGAATCTACGTCTATCAACCAAGGGGAAAACATCTATTTCAACTAGAAAGTAAATTTGTCCTAGAGTCTTAGTTATTATGTTCGCTATAGTAATAACATTTTGTTGACAAAGTAGTTGTACTATTTATACGGTACCTTCAGTGCACGAGACATTCGCACTTTTTCTATCTATTGGCGCTCTGATAAATAGCAACATATATATTTATATGGTTGATTTATCAGTAAAACATTTAATGAGTGGCACAAACCACGCACAAAATATAAATATATATCTAAATAAATATCTTCACTCCATTCCCAATACAGGAGTAGACAGAGGTCTAGTCTAAACAAGTCCATTTAACCCACCTTCCACCGAAGATATTTTCGGGAGATCGTGACTGGCGGTGAGCCCGTCGCTGTCTTTTTATCCAAGCCAACGATATAATTCGTACATATGTTTTGAATAAGAATTTGAATAATTGGTACGAGCCTGCCACCTGGAACTCGGGTCTCTTGACTCGAAATTCCGAACACACTACCACTCGGTTATCGTGACTTGCTATCGTGACTATCGTGAAAATATAAATATAAATTGAAATAATTCAAACACACCACACTTGTAGCAAAATACTAACTAGTAAACGGAATATCCGTTTACTTTAGCGTGTCGGTGACGCGAACTCATAAGATTTGTCCATCCGAAAGAAAAGCGGCTATAGAAGTGTCCGTTTCTAAAGAATTCTATATACTTAGAAATTCGACGCTCATTGACGATATATTGACGACCTCCATGGACGAGTGGCGTAGTTTTCATAGTTTCGTCTGAGTTTCGTCAACTCTGAGGTCCCGGGTTCAATACCGATACGATAAAACAAGTGATTAACCTATTTACTTTGGGTACACAGCTTCCATAAATCTTTCTAATCACCCAAACTTTAGGTTTGTTTAGATATTACTTTCTCAATTGCGCTAAACTGAATTGCTAAACGGATTCTAATAAAATTTGGCACATAGATCTTCAAGCTTATTGTCAAAGTTGGGGTACAATTAAGTCCTTTCGAAGGTGAAAGTTCACCGATGACTATTAGGAAAAAACTTGACAAGTGGTGAGGCTGTCGCTGGTACATAGATTGTTTATATCTTGGATTAACATATATAGGACACCTCACTTCGCAGGAAATGCACTATTCCTCCACCTCACATGACTGTGATTGGTCCTATGTATTGCGGTTACGTGGAGGGCAAAGGCTGGAGATTTTAGTTCGAAAATTTTAAAACATTTAATTTAATTTAGTAGATTTAATATAATTTATTAGATGTAGTTTCGAAAAGAATCTGCAAATGCAATAAGACACATATTTCCTTCCTGGAATATGCTTCTGTTACAATTTGTATTATTTAAAATAAAATGTTCGCTCGGATAAATTTGAGCCCTTGAAAGAATTTATGACAGTGGATCTAAAGAAAATTCCAAACAGAGAGCTCATTATTTAGCTTTGATGTTAAATATGCATAATCAGCTGGCTCTTCGTTATAACTTCATTCTACGTAATTTTCTTTACAAGTCTGAATTATAAGTTGAGAGAAAGCGGCCGGAATTAATCAACAGAAGGGTTGTGCTTTTTCATCATGAAAACGAACTAGACCTCACATATCTTTAGCCACTCAGCAAAAATTAAAAGAGCTTGGCTGGGAGGTGTTAATGTATCCGCCGTATAGTCCTGATCTTGCACCTTTATCCAAGACCCTGGGTGATCGGGATCTTCAAAGTCAAGAGACCCGAAGTCGATCCCCGGATGGCAGGCTCGTATTAATGGGTTTTTTCAAAAACTTAAGTACGAATTATATCAACAATATTCAAAACCTATGTACGATTCATATCTGTGGCTTGGAGATTAAAACGGCGACGGGCTCACCGTCTGTCACGTTGTCCAAAAAAAAATGTCTTCGGTGGAAGGTGGGTCGAAAGGACTTAATTACCTCACAGAATACCGGCGTGAAGTAGAAGTCTAACAAACTTCCGCGTTTCGTCTGGTGAGTGCAGGTAACCGGAGGCCCACACACATCTCCCCTAATTCTTGGGGATACTCTATGGCCGGTAACGCATATGCTATGTCTCTGGTATTGCGGGTGTTCATGGGCGACGGTAATCACTTACCATCACGTGAGCCACCTACTCGTTTGCCTCCCTTTTCTATAAAAAAAAATTGCCTAAACCTCTGTCTAGTGCCGTGAAGATTTCTTTATTATATTTTTTTGGCTGGTTAGATAACCATGTCGAAAAAATACCGCTGCCCATCATCAGCATGCTTAACTTTCAACCGGTACGAGTATATTTCGAGATTGATATCCCGCCATCTGTCACTAGCCATTGCGATTTTTAAGATTTTGTCCCTTAGTACAACACCCATGAGAAAAAAAGGCAGGTTAAATCTCACGTAAATACCACACGGTACTTTCGCGAGAATTTATTATGAACCCTTGCAATACCGGTTATTACAAATAGTTATTCATAACTCATGTACACATATCTTGCGAAATAAGCGTAAATTTCGCTGGAAGGTTTCAGCACAGCTGTATGTCACTGCTGTCACTCGTTACGTCGCGATGCGTCTGACATTTGATATCTGCATGTAACAAGAATTTATGTTTAGCTTCATGTTTGAAATTCTCATAGTGATGCTTTGTTGTCGTTTATATCTTACAGTATAGTAGTTAACCGTTTATAGGCCGAAATTCGAACGCAATTTAATTAATTAGTAAATGGCAACATTTTAACATTAATTGCTGACCCTACTCTGCATCGATCTTCTACATCTATTTATTTCTTTTAAATTCTTCTGTATCTATTATAGTGTCTATAATAGACACATAAAAGTCATCAGACAAAGAGACACATAAAAGTCAGTTGTGAAAACGTAATTGACATTGTATTACTCTGTGACAACTGACATTTAGGTGAAAAAAAAAATATTTTCACACCATTTACAATAGAGGGGTGGACAGAGGTCTAGACTATTAAATCCCTTCGACCAACCTTGCACTGAAGACATTTTTGGGACAACGTGACAGGTGGTGAGCCCGTCGCCGTCTTTATGTCGAAGCCTACGATATAAATCATTCATAGGTTTTTAAAAACAACTGGTACGAGCCTCGGTTCTCTTGACTCGAATTTCAAACACCTAAACACTCGACTATCGGCTACAGAAATATAACGTTAGACGCTTAAAATGGTATTTTCCATTTAACAAAAGTTAAAAGAAGTAGTGAATACTTTTAAATACTAATAACTCATGTTTTTTAAAAAGTTTGAAACAAATTTAATGAATTGAACGTTAGATCTAAAGAAGGCATTTTGCACATATTCAAAGAAGAACTTCGTTCACAGTAAGTTGAAAGAGAAAAAGGTTATCTAGATAAGTACTTGGAGCTTACTTGAAACTTAGGAACTGCGAACAACTCCAAGTTTGTTGAGGGGTTAGAAATGTACTTGTAAAAGCGTTTATTGAGTTTTATCAAAGGTATATTATAGGCGATTAGTTTGGTGATCTGAATTCGGAACAGGGTGACTCAAGTATTATTTACGGATTTTGTCGTGTTTTATTTAGTTTATTAAAACTTTCGACGTCACTTGGTCACTCGGGATAGCTTCACGGATTAGTTAATGAATGAAATTATATTCTTTTGCGGTATGTATATATGTGGTTTGTCCTAATATAAAGTTTGGGGCGATCTAGAATATGATCACAGGCTACACACCTACGTGCTAAAGCAATCAAAACTTCTGAATATTTAAAAATTAAAAATTAAATAAATATATTCACACATAATCGCTGACGGGATAGACAGAGAGAACGTTCATAAGTGTCACGGTCCTTTATAACTCTTTCGTTTCTTTCAGATTCATAACTTGATTTCATACACATAATCATGTATAAAAATGCAAGTAAAACGTGATAAAATTCGTTTATTCACGAATTTTCATTCATTGACTGAAATAATTGTTTATATGATAAAATGGTATAAACAATTATTTCAATTATTTCATTTTATTGAATTTATCGATCGTATATCAATAAATCGTTTTATTTATTTAATTACATTTAATTAAACTAGCCAGTATATTATCATTATATGCGTATATTTAATTTATTACACGAATAGGTTTTATTTCAAAATCTACTTTATTTTGTGCCATTATTTCACAAGGGGTGCTTAATGAGCCGCTGGACAAGGGTCTCTTAAGAGATATTTATTGCGACATCGAGGACGTTGCGCTTAATACTTTCAAGTACTTTTAATATGAATTAATGGTATATGAATTCAAATTCAACGTAGTTAAGTTATTAGTTTAATTTGATAACTACTGTATAGCACACATTCGGACAATATTTTGTAATTTGATCTTAACGGCCCGTAAAAGTCTATTGCAGTAAATAGGTCTCTCCCTTATGGAGCATTTATATGTATGGCAAAATCGACCTTTTTTACCCCCGTATTGGAAAATGCGTAAAGATATTATTTATTTTATTTATTTATATTTGAGTATAACGTTGCGTGCTTTTGGGTCAACAACTGTTACGTCTTACGGGATTTATTTATTCAGAACAACGTTATTCCTGGGGGTGGAAAGGGAGCGCTTTTAATGTCAAAGGTTTTTTCCAGTTTCTCGATGGAATCTGGTTTCCATCTACTGACGTAATTCAGTTTGCGCGGAGATTGTGCACTGCAACAGGTCTGTCAAATTGATTTCGACTTGTTATCTCTCTTCATAGCTCCTTCATTGTATTTTACCGATTGTATTGTTTGGATAAGTATGTTTTTGCTTTATTTTTTTAAGTTATTTATTTATAAGTCACGATTGCCGAGTGGTTTGGTGATCGGCATTCGAGTCAAGAGATCCGAGTTCGATCCCCAAGCCAATTTATATTGTTGGCTTGAACAAATAGACGGCGACGGGCTCTCCACCTGTCACGTTGTCCCGAAAAAATGTCTCCTCTTTCTGTCCCTGTATTGAGAATATATATTAGCATAACGACTATTTAAGGATTTCGTCGTGTTTTTAATTAGTTTCTAATTTCGTGTGTTCATCGGTTATTACGGGCGATTGATGTCTTCAATAAATCTAATTTTGAATTAAATAAAATCGGTAAATAAAAAATGTATTTGTAGTGTTCGCGTAAAACAAGAAATCATTACTGCTTAGCGTACTTTAATTAGCATAGTAATTTTTTATGTTCTGTGTAATAAAATAATTTATTGAGGTTGATTATTTTTTTTACTCATTTTTTAACTAAGAACTAAAATAATAATACAGCCGTTCTCCTCGCGGCATAAAACCAAGAACGTCATTTAAAGAGCCGTGACGAGACAGTCTGTCGGCACTTTTTTACAGTGGAAGAGCCACGCATCAGCTTTTGTTGTTGTGAGTGATGAATGGGCCGGCTCGACCGGGGAAGTACCACGACCTCTCAGAATACCGGCGTGAAGTAGAAGTCTAACAAACTTCTGCGTTTCGTCTGATGAGTGCAGGTAACCGAAGGCCCACACATCCCCCTCCCCCAATTCTAGGGGGAGGGGGGCACTCTAAAGCCGGCAACGCATCTGCTATGCCTCTGGTATTCCGGGTGTTCACGGGCGGCGTTAATCACTTACCATCACGTGAGCCACCTGCTCGTTTGCCTCCCTTTTCTATAAAAAAAACTTTCCATGAAAACCCGTGAATGCCCAATTCATCAACGTCACTGCTGCAAGGACATCGATGTGGTTAACAAATCGATGCTCCTGATCAGATTCCTACAGGTCTTGGTCTTTTTCTTCTTACCAGCTTATCAAGAGTCTACTGCTGAACATAGGCTTCCTCCGAAATTTTTGTGCTTATGGCTGCATTGCTGAGAACAAACTATCTTTTATAGTGTACAAAGCCTTTAGTAATAGTATCTTATTATATTGTACCTTGGAGAGGAGCTGCAGAGAGTATTCTTGAGCGAGCTCAAAGAACCATCCGGAAGGTAATTAATTATGAGGAAGCATAAATCCCAAAATTATCTTCGGTGAAAGGTGAGCCGAAATGACTTAATTGTCTAGGCCTATGTCGCAACGCAATAATTTGAAATAATAAACGCAAAGTGAAAATTTAAAATAACATCATTTATAATCATGTTCCAGCATATAAAGATACTTTTATGGGAAAGCGGTTCCAACAGAGACATAAGCTACTATGCTTTAAAGGATTTTTGTAATCTGTTTTCCATTTAATTAAAATTATTATTATTACTGTTAACTAAATACAAATAGAAATAAAAGGAAACATTAAAAAAATTAATAAAAATATTGATATTTTCAAAATAACGGAGGTCCAAGGTGGTAAAGAGTATCTTCACGCAATTCCCAATACAGGGGTAGACAGAGGTCTAGTCTAGACATTTAAGTCCCTTCGACCCACCTTCCACCGAAGATATTTTCGGGACAACGTGACAGGTGGTGAGCCCGTCTTTATGTCCAAGCCAACGATATAATTAGTACATAGGTTTTTTAGAAAACCAATTGTTACGGCCACTGAGGATCGAACTCGGGTCTCTTGACTCGAAATTCCGACCACCCAACCACTCTGCTATCGTGACTTTTTTTATGTGGTAAAGAGGATCCGCGTAAATTAAAAGGAATAAAGTTAAAAGTCAACCAACAAAAAAAAAACAACTTTAAACTTACGTTATAACTAGAATTGTATTGAAATAGATAAAAAAAACATCGCTTCATACTACTCCCAATACTGGAGTAGATGGAGATAAAGAAAATTAACACCTTCCGACCCATCTTTCTTCGAAGACATTTTTTTTTCATAAAACTTTTTGGGACAACCTGAAAGGTGAAGGGCCTTTATGTACAATCCAGTGATATAAATCGTACATAAGTCTTGTAAAAACATTGATTAATAAATTAATAATTATAACCAATTACATAATTGATGTAAATTGTTTATTGCAATTTACATTATTCATGTAAATTGAAAAAAGTTGTAAGAAAATAAAAAACATTGTGGAAAAAGTTTTTCCGCTAAAATTATTATCTATTGCAGAATTTCAGAAAATACTCAATCCTATTTCAAGTTTATTATTCATTACGACAAACGGATTTCAACATCCTCACTGAGAGGAATGTAATAAGCTGATTTTTAATTTTAAAACGCAGCTTTAGCATTTTATAAGAAACTTAAGTTTCCTGGAAGTGTTTCAACTAATTAAATTCTCTTATTACTATACAATCGAGAAAGTTTCCAGTTTCTGCATTTTTAAGTTAATTGGATTTTTTTTTATTTACACTTAGCCTGCTCTGGAACCCGCTATTCTCTCGATATTCAAATTCCAAACTGCTGACTGTTGAATAAGACACTAATGTAGTAACTAAGTGTAGAACCATTTTTGGTAAATTTTCTTGAGTCTGAATGTTTGTGATAACTTCGTTGTTTCTTATTCCATAACACAAGTGCTTTAGCTACTTAAATCGCGTTCAGAGCTATGTATGTGATGTTATCCCTTCCGATGTATTCATTCTTCTTCTTATTTGCAGCCTTTCTAGAGTCTACTGCTGAAGACCACAACTTCCCTAACACAAGTGCTTTAGCTACTAACTTAAGGGTCTGAGCAACGTATATGATGTTGTTCCTCTCTATTAATATTTCTTCTTCTTTAGAGCCTACCAAGAGTCTACTGCTGAACATAGTCCTTCAAAGTATTCCACAAAGAACGGTCCTCAGCCAGCCGCAAGTAATAATCTTGTTCAGCACATCTCGGCTGTATGGTAACATAGTAATGGTATATGTTTCAATACTATTTAATTTTTGTATCATGCCTGCTTTCATTAAAAATGCGTATTTTATCCTCATTTACTAATCTATATATTTTATAATCGTGAACTCCAGTGGTGCGTCGGAACTGACACACACAATTTTTTTAATAATAATTTATTTATACCATACGTTGTGTTATACAGTTTCCCGGTTCTAAAATAAACGCTTAGCAATAAACAACCACAAATCAACTGACAATCAACATTTCGCTCTAATATTCGGCTGAACGTTTTCCCGCCACTAATTAGTTGTTGGATTTGAAATACGAATTCAAAATGCGATGCTTGTGGTCGACGTACGTATAAACACGTCAATACTCCACCGAATAGTGATAATTATAATAACATCAGCTGTCTTTAGCGAAATATCAACACGGGTTGCTTTTTAAGAAGCTTTTTGTTTAACTTATACGCTATTTGATTATTTATTGACGTCCCAATAGCCTAGATAGCAGAGACTCTATATTCGAAGCGAAGAGTTGCATGTTCGAAACCTGCTAGGGATAAACGTTTGTGTGATCACTTGATAACAACTCGAACGATTCGACTGATTTTTTCAATGTTTACTTAATAATTAGGACAAGTTTTTTATAATAATAAATAAATAAATATGTTATATAGATAGATATTACGTACATTGCTCAAATCCTAAGGTAAGTAGCTTAAGTACTTATGTTATAGTAACAGAAACAACGAAGTTACAACAAACAGACAAGGTTTATATTATTAATTAATCAACTGAAACGGACGGGATTCGAACGCGCGACTTCTGCCGTACTGTGGCAACGCGCATCTGCTAAAATTTTAAATCTCTCTCATACTTACGCCTCCTAGGCGTAACTTATTGTATAACGTACATCATGTTACGCGCATTTAAATTTCCCATGAATTTAAAAACAAAAGTTCTTCATTACTTACATAATTTAAAAATTATTAAAAAATTACGTCATAAAGGCTTATGCTGCCCGACGGACAGACCTTATAACGAGAATTGTTTTATTTTTTTTTATTATTTATTTTTAATAGAGGTTCAGAAAATTATCACCTTTCAACCCATTTTTTATCGAAGACATTCCTTTTTTATTTAATTTTTTTGGGTCCGCCTGAAAGGTATATGTCCAATCCAACGATATAAATCGCACATAAGTTTTGAAAAAAATATTGAATGATTAATTAATTAATCAAATTAAATTATTTTTAATGTAAATTGAAAAATGAAAAAATAATTTTGCTAAAATTAAAATCTATTGCAATACTACTCAATCAAATCTCAATACTACTCAAATACTCAAACAATTCCCAATACAGGGATAGACAGAGATCTAGTCTAGACAATGTCTAGACTAGATCTCTGAAAATAGAAAGTCCCTTCGACCCACCTTCCACCGAAGATATTTTTCGGTACATCGTGCCAGGTGGTGAGCCCGTCGCCGTCTTTATGTCCAAGCCAACGATATAAATCGTACATAAGTTTTGAAAAAAACCATTGGTACGAGCCTTGGGAATCGAACTCGGATCACTTGACAAATTCCAATCACCAAAACACTCAGCTTTCGGCTACAGAAATATAACGTTAATTAGACGCTTAAAATGGTATTGTCAATTGAACAAAAGTTAAAAGAAGTAGCGAATACTTTTAAATACTAATAACTCATGTTTCCTTAAAATTTTGAAAAAAATTTAATGAATTGAATGTTAGATCTAAAGAAGACATTTTGCACATATTCAAAGAAGAACTTCGTTCACAGTAAGTTGAAAGAGAGAAAGGTTATCTTGATAAGTACTTGGAGCTTACTTGAAACTTAGGAACTACGAACAAATCCAAGTTTGTTGAGGGGTTAGAAATGTACATCAAAGGTATCTTATAAAGGTTATGATAGGCGAGTGGTTTGGTGATCTGAATTCGGATCAGGGTGACTCAACTATTATTTACGGATTTTGTTGTGTTTTATTTAGTCTATTAAAACTTTCGACATCACTCGGTCACTCGGGATAGCTTCACGGATCAGTTTAGGAAGAAAATTATATACTTTTGCGGTATGTATATATGTGGTTTGTCCTAATATAAAGTTTGGGGCGATCTAGAATATGATCACAGACTACACACCTACGTGCTAAAGCAATCAAAACTTCGGGAAATATTTAAAAATTAAATAAATTTATTTACACACATAATCGCAGATGGGATAGAAAGAGCAAACAGACCGTCGTTAGTATCATGATCCTTTATAATTCTTTCGTATCTTTCAGATTCATAACTTTTTTTCATACACATCATCATGTATAAAAAAGGATATAAAACGTGATAAAATTTGTGAATAATGGTTGTATTCAATTTATTAAGTATCGTTTTATTTATTTTATTACATTTAATTAAAGTAGCCATTATTTTATCATATTATGCGTACTATTTATTTATTACACAAATTGGATTTTAGTTCAAAATCGACTTTATTTTGTGCGATTATTTCACAAGGGGTGCTTAATGAGCCGCTGGACAAGGGTCTTTTAAGAGATATTTATTGCGACATCGAGGACGTGGCGCTAAATATTTTCAAGTATTATGAATTAATAATGAATAAATGTAATTTGAATACTACTGTATAGCACACATTCGGACAATATTTTGTAATTTGATCTTAACGGCCTGTAAAAGTCTATTGTAGTAAATAGGCCTCTCCTTTATGGAGCATTTGTATGTATGGCAAAATCGACCTTTTTTAGCCCCGTATTGGAAAATGCGTAAAGATATTATTTATTTTGTTTATTTATATTTTAGTACAACGTTGCGCGCTTTTGGATCAACAACTGTAACGTCTCACGATATTAATTTGTTCAAAACAACGTTATCCCTGGGGGTGGAAGGGGAGCGCTTTTAATGTCAAAGGTTTTTTCCAGTTTCTCGATGGAATCTGGTTTCCATCTACTGCCGTAATTCAGTTTGCGCTGAGATTGTGCACTGCAACAGGTCTGTCAAATTGACTTCGACTTGTTATCTCTCTTCATAGGTTTGTTTGTATTTAACCGATTGTATTGTTTGAGTTGAATATGTTTTTGTGTTATTTTTTTTTAGTTATTGACGACCTCCGTGGACGAGTGGCGTAAACACCAGTTTTCAAGATGTCGCCATCTCGAGGTCCCGATTTCGATTCCCAGTCGGGTCAATGTAGAAAAAGTACTTTTTCTACATTTTCTCGGGTCTAGGTGTTTGTGGTGCCTTCGTTGTTTCCAATTCCCATTCCACAAGTGCTTTAGTATCTGATATTGGGATCGGAGCAATGTATGTGATGTTATCCCTATCTATTTATTTTATTTATTTAGATGACCTAAAGACACTTGTTTTTATTTACTTAATTATATCTTCACGCAATTCAAATACTGGGTTAGGTAGAGATCTAGACAATGAATTCCTTTAGACATATATTCCATCGCAGCTTATTTGGGACAGCATAATAGGTGCTGAGTCTTGTACCGTAATTGACTTAGCATAGCTTAGCGTACTTTATTTAGCATAGTAATATTTCATGTTCTGTGTAATTTTTGCTATTTATTAAAAACTTAAATAATAATACAACCCTTCTCTTCGCGGCATAATACGAAGAACGTCATTTAAAGAGCCGTGATGAGACAGTCTGCCGGCACTTTTTTTCATGAAAACCCGTGGATGCCCAATTCGTTTTAAGTTTCCATACAGGACTCGAGTGAATTAAATACGTAAATTTGGGAACAAGAACGCAATAATTTGAAATAATAAGTGCAACATGAAAATTTAAAATAACATAATTTATTATCATGTTTTTCACACATTGTTAATAGTTTAAAAAAGGGACGTTTTTTTATATTTATTTTTATCATGTTCCAGCATATAAAGATACTTTTATGGGAAAGTCCCATATTGTCTATAAATAACGGGGGTCGTAGGTGGTAAAGAGGATCTGCGTAAATTAAAAGTAAAAAAGTCAACCAACAAAAAAAAACAAATTGAACTTACTTTGTAACTAGAATTGTATTGAAATAAAGAAAGAAACAACGCTTCGTGCCATTTTCATTTTTCGCCCCATCCCATCATCGACCCATCTTTTATCGAAGACATTCTTTTTTTTATTTAATTGTTTTGGTACAACCTGAGATGTGACAGGCCTTTATGTCCAATTTAACGATATAAAACTTACACAAGTTTTGAAAAAAAAGTTGAATAATTAATTAATTTTTTTATTATATTATTTTAAATGTAAATAGGAAAAAGTAGTAAGAAAATAAAAAAATTAAAAAATTCAGACAAAAAATAAATAAATTAAAATCTATTTCAGAAAATACTCAATCCTAATTCAAGTTTATTTATTGTTCATTACGTCAAACGGAATTCAACATCCTCACTGTGAGGAATGCACCGAGATGATTTTTAATTTTAAAACGTAGCTTCAGCATTTTATAAGAAACTTAAGTTTCTTGGAAGTGTTTCAACTAACTAAATTCTCTTATTACTACACAATCGTGAAAGTTTCCAGTTTCTGCATTTTTAAGTTAATTGGATTTTTTTAATTTACACTAAGCCTGCTCTGGATCCCGCTATTCTCTCGTTATTCAAATTCCAAACTGCTGACTGTTGAATAAGGCACTAATACTTAGGTACTTAGTAATTGTAAAAGTTCACTTCAGAACATGGGCCTCTACATAGGGCCCATGTTCTGAAGTGAACTTTTACATACACACATATGTCATGAACATAGGTAGCATTGGCAAGAGGATTGGCGTACAAAACGATTTTCATGGTGCTAATTGGGTTCCCGAATTCGATTTTCGGACGGATTCAATGTAGAACCATTTTTGGTAAATTTTCTCCAGTCTCGAGTTGAGTCGAGAGTGATAACTTCGTTGTTTCTTATTCCATAACACAAGTGCTTTAGCTGCTTAAATCGGGTTCAGAGCAATGTATGTGATGTTATCCCTTCCGATGTATTCATTCTTCTTCTTATTTGCAGCCTTTCTAGAGTCTACTGCTGAACACCACAACTTCCCTAACACAAGTGCTCTAGCTACTAGCTTATGGGTCTCAGTTCTTCCTCTCTATTAATATTTCTTCTTCTTTAGAGCCTACCAAGAGTCTACTGCTGAGCATAGTCCTTCAAAGTAAACTTCAAAGTTTAACTTATACGCTATTTGATTATTTATTGACGTCCTAATAGCCTAGATAGCAGAGACTCTGTTTTCGAAGCGAAGAGTTGCGTGTTCGAAACCTGCTAGGGATAAACATTTGTGTGATAACTTGATAACAACTCGACCGATTTGACTGATTTTTTCAATGTTTCCTTAATTATTAGGACAAGGTTTTTATAATAATAAATAAATAAATAAATATGTTATATAGATAGAGGTTACATACATTGCTCAAATCCTAAAGTAAGTAGCTTAAGTACTTATGTTATAGTAACAGAAACAACGAAGTTACAACAAACAGACAAGGTTTATATTATTAATAAATCAACTGAAACGGACGGGATTCGAACGCGCGACTTCTGCCGTACTGTGGCAACGCGCATCTGTTGAAATTTTAAATCTCTCTCATACTTACGCCTCCTAGGCGTAACTTATTGTATAACGTACATCATGTTACGCGCATTTAAATTTCCAATTAATTTAAAAACAAAAGTTCTTCATTACTTACATAATTTAAAAGTTATTAAAAAATTGCGTCATAAAGGTTTATGCTGCCCGACGGACAGACTTTATAACTAGAATTGTTTTAAAATGAGGAAAAAACTACACGCAATGCTATTCCTAATACTGTGGTAAATAGAGGTTCAAAAATTATCACCTTTCAACCCATCTTTTATCGAAGGCATTCTTTTTTTATTTAATTTTTTTGGGACAACCTGAGAGGTATATGTCCAATCTAACGATATAAATCGTACATAAGTTTTGAAAAAAATATTGATTAATTTATTAATTTAATTTAATTATATTTTTAATGTAAATTGAAAAATATAAAAATAAAATTTTTGTTAAAATTAAAATCTATTGCAATACTACTCAATCAAATCTCAATATTACTCAAATACTCACGCAATTCCCAATACAGGGGTAGACAGAGATCTAGTCTAGACAATTAAGTCCCTTCGACCCACCTTCCACCAAGATATTTTTCGGTACAACGTGCCAACGTGTTGAGCCCGTCGCCGTCTTTACGTCCAAGCCAACGATTTAAATCGTACATAAGTTTTGAAAAAAACCATTGGTACGTATCTTGGGAATCGAACTCGGGTCACTTGACAAATTCCAATCACCAAAACACTCGGCTTTCGGCTACAGAAATATAACGTTAATTAGACGCTTAAAATGGTATTGTTCATTGAACAAAAGTTAAAAGAAGTAGCGAATACTTTTAAATACTAATAACTCATGTTTCCTTACAATTTTGAAAAAAATTTAATGAATTGAATGTTAGATCTAAAGAAGGCATTTTGCACATATTCAAAGAAGAACTTCGTTCACAGTAAGTTGAAAGAGAGAAAGGTTATCTTGACAAGTACTTGGAGTTTACTTGAAACTTAGGAACTGCGAATAACTCCAAGTTTATTGAGGGGTTAGAAATGTACTTGTAAAAGCGTTTTTTGTATTTAATCTTATAAAGGTTATGATAGGCGAGTGGTTTGGTGATCTGAATTCGGATCAGGGTGACTCAACGATTATTTACGGATTTTGTTGTGTTTTATTTAGTTTATTAAAACTTTCGACATCACTCGGTCACTCGGGGTAGCTTCACGGATTAGTTTATGAATGAAATTATATTCTTTTGCGGTATGTATATATGTGGTTTGTCCTAATATAAAGTTTGGGGCGATCTAGAATATGATCACAGACTGCAGGCTACCTACGTGCTATAAAGCAATCAAAACGTCGGAAATTTTATTATTATTCGAATCGGATTTTATTTTACAAACTAGTTACTTTATTTTGTGCCATTATTTCACAAGGGGTGCTTAATGAGCCGCTGGACAAGGGTCTCTTAAGAGATTTTTATTGAGACATCGAGGACGTTGCACTAAATATTTTCCAAGTACATTTAATATGAATTAATGGTATATGAATTCAAATTCAATGTAGTTAAGTTTAAAATGTATTTTGAATACTACTGTAACATTCGGACACTATTTTGTGATTCGATCTTAACGGCCTGTAAAAGTCTATTGTAGTAAATAGGCCTATCCGTTTTGAGAATTTGCTATACTATGTGCCACATACGTGATTGATGCACGTGGATGATTGGCATACTTACCGGTTTTTATAGTGTCGCCAGCTCTAAAGTTTTGGTCTCGATTCCCGGAAATCCCGGGGAATCCTTAAATCTACAGAGAGATGGCGCGATGAAACCTCAAAAAAAATCAGAACAAAATTCAGGCGACCGGTGACAGCAACGATTGCAAAGTGTCTAATAATGCGATCGCCAATCCGCTTGCTAAGCGAGGCGATTATGGCAGAACCTCTTACGAGAGACTTTTACAGGCAAATCCTCCTAATAATATAAATGCGAAGCTTGTGAACATATATGGATGTCAAAAGTCAAAATTCAAGAACGGTTTTTGATGAAATTTTACAATAATATAGCGTAATCATCAGATTAGTATATAATGTAACACAATTACAATACAGTTAATCATGATTAAATACGATTATATATTATGTAAAGTCGCTATCGGGTCGTTATCCTCTTTAAAGAGAATAATATTCCTGTTAATCTTTACTTGACATCATAAAAACTTAAATGACTTTTAACTGTCAGTCTGTCCGTTTATTTATTAGTCTGAATGTATGTTTCACTGCTAATGTGTTGGGCCCTTTGTCATTAAACTTGGTGTGGATATTACTAAAAATATCTTCGGTATTTCCCGAAAATATCTTTGGTCGAAGGTGGGTCAAAGGGACTTAATAGTCTAGACTAGACCTTTGTCTAGTCCTTCCTTCCTTCTTATCTTCTTATCTTATCTTTGTCTAAATCTGTATTGGGAATTACGTGAAGATATATTTCAAAAGCTTGAGGAAGTACTTTTTTAGTAATAAAATTTAGGCGAAGCCCGAGCGGAAGATAGTATATTAAGATGATTCTACATCGCGGGGTCAAATCTGTTGATGATTTTCGTCTGTAACGAGTAAATGCTCTTGATATTAACAACATTGTATAAGCAAAAGTTGTTATTTATTTGTGTTTGCCATTTCATTGACCGCCTGCCAAACTTAATGACCCCGTCTCGAACCCGCTTTTCACGCACCTGGCTCATCACCTGTCACGATTATTCAAATAGACACCTGTGATAGGTAAGTCGAAGGGTTTCTTTGTTCTAGACCTCTGTCTACGCCCGTATTGGAAAAATTCGTAAAGATAATATCGAGTGTTTGGATTAACAGCACGTAACGTCTCACGGGATTTATTTATTCAAAACTACGTTATCCCTGGGGGTGGAAGGGGAGCGCTTTTAATATCAAAGGTTTTTTCCAGTTTCTCGATGCAATCTGGTTTCCATCTACTGACGTAATTCAGTTTGCGTGGAGATTGTGCACGGCAACAGGTCTGTCAAATTGATTTCGACTTGTTTTTGACTTCAAATTTATTGCATTGTTTGTGTTGAGTATGTTTTGGGTTATTTTTTATTATATACTTTACAGAAAGGTGCTAGATTTAATTTATATAATTTTTTATTTGTAGGTGTAGTGTTCAAAGTATGTTTGGTAAAAACAAGAAATCATTATAGCTTAGTATACTTTAATTAACGTAGTAATTTCTTATGTTCTGTGTAATAAAATAATATTTAAGGTTGTTTATTTTGTTTAACTTCTTAAAGAACTAAAATAATAATACAACAGTTCTCCTCGCGGCATAATACCAAGAACGTCATTTAAAGAGCCGTGACGAGACAGTCTGCACATTGCAGCCTGTGGAGGTCTAATTCGTCAACGTCGCTGCCACAAGGACATCGATGTGGTTGACAAATAGATGCTCTAATCGGGTACTTCAGCTTCTTCATTTTCTTCTTTACAGCCTATCGAGTGTCTACTGCTGAATATAGGCTTCCTCCGAAATTTACATATATTTTCAAATGCTTTAAGGGACATTGCTGACAACAAACTATCTTTTTCAGTGTACAAAGCCTGATGTATAAATATTGCGTCTTGGGGAGGAGCTGCAAACAGTCATCATATAGATATTGAACGAGCTCAAAGAACCATCCTTAAGGTAATTATGCTGTCCCAAAAATATCTTCGGTGGAAGGTGGGTCGAAAGGACTTAATTGTCTAGACCTCTGTCTGCACCTGTATTGGGAAAGGCGTGAAGATATTTACAATACGGAAGCCGTATGCGTATGCTTCAGATCTCCACTATCAAAACTGTTATATGACACTGGTGAGACAATTATATATCAAAGATAATGCTTTACTCTCATCTCGATGTTGGCAAATTACAGCGATTGAACACTAAGAGAATAGATTGCTTCTGTCTGGGAAGCGATCTATTCTTTTTAAGGGAACTTTTTATGCGCACATTGTTCATATTTAAGTAAAAAAAATGTTGTATTTGTTAGGTTTCGTTGTATTTGTAGTTTACCTAGTTTAAGTTTCCATACAGGACTCGAGTGAATTAAATACGTAAATTTGGGAACAAGAACGCAATAATTTGAAATAATAAGTGCAACATGAAAATTTAAAATAACATAATTTATTATCATGTTTTTCACACATTGTTAATAGTTTTAAAAAAGGGACGTTTTTATATCTATTTTTATCATTTATATCTATTTTTATGCATATGAAGATACTTTTATGGGAAAGCGGTACCAACAAAGACAAGAGACAAAAGCTACTATGCTTCAAAGGATGTTTGGTAATCTGTTTTCAATTAAATTAAAATTATTATTATTACAGTGAACTAAATACAAATAGAAATAAAAGGAAATATTACAAAAATAAATAAAAATATTGATATTTTCAGAACAAGTCTCATACTGTCTATAAATAACGGCGGTCCAAGGTGATAAAGAGGAACCGCTTAAATTAAAAGTAAAAAAGTTAAGTCATTTGTTTTGTACCTGTTACGGTTTCACCGTGATATGAGGTGCTATTTGTTTTCTTTGCTGAAGCGTTTCCTTGGCCTTTCAATCATTGATTGTAAATGGCGAAGTTGGCTTTACTATGTATAGTACCGTATAACTACTATTGTATTAAAATTGTATTGTATTAAGAGCTGCTCGAATCGTCGACGACCATGTTCTATCTGCCTAATATATGATAGCCTATCTCTTCACAATCCCCTGGCATTGCGAAGAGATGTTACATCTCTCTACAATTTTTACAAGATTTACTACGGGGAGTGCTCCGAGCAATTGTTCGGATTAATCGCAGCCGCTGAATTTAACCATCGAACCTTACGGCATATCAAAAATTCCATCAACACCATCTTGATGCTTTGCATTCCACCACAGTGCGTTTTTCGCGGAATTTTCTGCCACGTACTTGTACTTTATGGAATGTGCTGCCGTCAGCGGTTTTTCCGGACCGATACGACTTAGGGACCTTGAAGAAAAGAGCCTATACCTTTCTCATAGGCCGGCATCCCATCTGCAATGCCTCTGGTATTGCGTCTGTTCATGGGCGGAGGTAATCACTTACCATCACGTGAGCCACCTGCTCGTTTGCCTCCCCTCCCTGTAAAAAAATAAAGTATGCTATTTCC